>VZSZ01006042.1:0-146000 GCA_013398815.1 Ibidorhyncha struthersii | reverse complement strand
GAATATGTTAGGGAAAACTGTTTGGGTTTTTCCTGCTTCAGGCAAAAGCAAACCCATTCGTGGGACCGTTTTTGCTCAAGGACCTGGATGTACTTGGTGGGTAACGCTGAAGGATGGAGAAGTTCAATGTGTACGTCAAGGGAATTTAACCCTTGGTGAGAATACTCAATCCTGAGCTGTATGATGCTGATCACTACATAATACTAATAGTGTCCAATAAGTGTTATTCAGAATAACCCAGTGGTGATGAAACCTGAGCTAGCCTCATCAAATGGTGTCCAGCAAGCTCTTCGAGATGAACACGCTACCCATGGGCACAAACCACAATGAATTTTGTACCATCTTTCCTGCCCTGAGATGAACTAAATGGACTGAAACTTTTGTATATAAACATAAATCGTAGATGAGTGACCTGCATATATCTCGATATATTCATGTATAGATTTAATAGATAAAAGTAATAGTAATCTGAGCAAGATCCAAATGGTATAGAATAAGGGGTGGAATGTCCTGGTTTCAGGTAAAACAGGACCAATTATGTTCAGTAACTTTGCTTCTTAGCTGGGCCTCTTCTAACTGCTGAAATTAACAGAATATTGTGCAGACACTGTTCGCTCTCAGAGTGATAAGACCAATGTTTATAGTCGATGCCCAGGCATGGCATGCGGGAGAGGCTCTTGCTTATACTTCTTGCTGTAACGCCCAAGGCCAACCAACTTTGTTATTTGCCCCGTTGGAGGTTCGGAAGCAGAAAAGCGCAGTGGGGTCCCACCTGCGGGGAGGAGGGGACAGGACAGGTGACCCAAAACTGACCAACAGCGTATTCCATCCCATCTGCATCATGCTCAGTATAAAAGCTGAAGGATCAAAGGGTCAGCTTTTTTTCTTCAATGGCCGACGTCTGAGGAGGACTCTGTCTGTTCGTCTGCCTTTGATCCTGATCCTCAATCCAGATCTGGAATCCAGTTCCCGTCCGTCACTGGGTCCAGTCTGGGACTTCCCCAGTGCCTGCCAGTGATATGATCGTCATCCTGGAAGCTTGATACGGTTTTGTATATATTTCATTATTTCCTTTTTATTTTATTATTAATGTTTCACTAAAGTATTTTAGTTCCTTCTAAACTCATAAGTCTCTTTTTTCCTCCTCTGCCTCTCTCTTTGAAGAGGGGTAAAGGGCAGCATCTGTTGGTCCCATCTGGGGTCCCCAACATCCCCAGTGGCTGATTTGGCCTAAACCACAACAGACTGTGATTAAAAAAAGTATATATTTGGAAGCATGACATAGAATTGGATGACTCAGGTGAAACTCTGGCTGAGATTATGCCTTTGAGAATGGTTGTAGCAGATGTTGCTGTAAAAAGACCCGAGGTTCTGTGCGGCATCAGGGAGCACTGATATCAGTGTCACTGCTGGAGCTCCAGTAATGCTGGACCACTAGATCTATACCTATACATACACTACAAAGATACACATTGTTTACAAACTTTAAGAAAATTCTTATCATTAGGAGCTTTGGTAAACAGAAAGTTAAGATATAGCTTATAAAAAGAGGTTATACAAAGAACTATGCATTTTCTGAGAATTTTTTTCTAGGTTGGTGTTAGCTAGAAGAAATTCCCAGTTTACGGCAATCTTGCTGGAATAGTTAAATTAAAAAAAAACTAAAAACTTAGAATCATTATGGTTTTGTTTCTTCACTGAATTTTCTTAAGCTCGTATTATTCTCAATTTGAAGTTTTAAAAAAAATTATTTGCCAATGTTTTTGAAAAAATATTACTTGCAGTTGACTTGAGAATACATATATTATGCTCTAGCAAAGCAGAATTCATTATTCTTGTAGAAAATTAAATGTTTAAAATATCACAATACTGCATTCAGAACTGAAGAGATTATTGAAAGATAGTACTTACAACATTGTACAGTTTAAAGTAAAAATCCATCAGCATGGCACCTTGGATAGAGTAGCATTTTTGACATGAACAATTCATAGAATCATAGAATTGTTTATGTTGGAAAAGACCTTTAAGATCATCAAGTTTAACCGTTAATGTTGGCATTGCCAAATCCACCACTAGACTGTGTTCCCAAGTGCCACGTCTACACATTCTTTGTATACCTCCAGGGATGGTGTCTCAATTACTTCCTTGGGCAGCCTGTTCCAACGCTTGATAACCCTTTCGGTGAAGAGATTTTCCCTAATATCCAATCTAAACCTCCCCTGGTGCAGCATGGGGCCATTTCTTGTCATATCGCCTGTTAGTTGGGAGAAGAGACTGACCCTCACCTCGTTATAATCTCCTTTCAGGTAGTTGTAGAGAGAGATAAGGTGTCCCCTCAGCCTCTTTTTCTTCAGACTAAACGACCTCAGTTCCCTCAGCCTCTCCTCACAGGACTTGTGCTCCAGACCCTTCACCAGCTTTGTTGACTCTCTCTGAACACCCTCCGGCACCTCAATGTCTTTCTTGTAGTGAGGGGCCCAGAACTGAACACAGTACTGGAGGTGGGGCCTCCCCAGTGCCAAGTACAGCAGGACAATCACTTCCCTAGTCCTGCTCACCACACTATTCCTGATACAGGCCAGGATGCTGTTGGCCTTCTTGGCCACCTGTGCACAATGCTGGCTCATATTCATCTGGCTGTCCACCAACACCCCCAGGTCCTTCTCCACCGGGCAGCTTTCCAGCCACTCTTCCCCAAGCCTGTAGCGCTGCATGGGGTTGTTTTGACCCAAGTACAGGACCCGGCACTTGGCCTTGTTGAACCTCATACCCTGGTCCATCAATCCAGCCTGTCCAGCTCCCTCTGTAGAGCCTTCCTACCCTCAAGCAGATCAACACTCCCACCCAACTTGGTGTCGTCTGCAAACTTACTGAGAGTGCACTTGATCCCGTCGTCCAAGTTGTTGATACAGATATTAAAATGAACTGACCCCAATACCGAGCCAAGGGGAACACCACTTGTGACCGTCCGCCAGCTGAATTTAATTCCATTCACCACAAATCTTTGGGCCTGGCCATGCAGCCAGTTTTTTACCTAGCAACGTTTTATACTTGTCCAAGCCATGAGCAGCCAGTTTCTCTGGGAGAATGCTGTGGGAGATGGGGTCAAAGGCCTTACTAAAGTCTAGGTAGTCTAGGTAGTAAACATCCACAGCCTTTCCCTCATCCACTAAGTGGGTCACCTTATCATAGAAGGAGATCAGGTTGGTCAAGCAGGACCTGCCTTTCATAAACTCATGCTGTCTGGGCCTGATCACCTGGTTGTCCTGTCTGTGCCATGTGATGGCACTCAAGATGATCTGTTCCATAACATTCCCTGGCACTGAGGTCAGACTGACAGGCTTGTAGTTCCCCAGATCCTCCTTGTGGCCCTTCCTGTAGATGGGTGTCACATTTGCTATCAGTCAATGAGGACCTGTCCGATTAGCCAGGATGGCTGATAAATGATGGAAACTGACTTGGTGAGCACTTCTGCCTGCTCCCTCAGTACCCTCAGGTGGATCCCATCTGTCTCCATGGGCTTGTGTATGTCTAGGTGCTGAAGCAGGTCACGTGCCATTTCTTCATGGATTATGGGGTCTTCATTCTGCTCCCTGTCTCTGTCTTGCAGCTCAGCGGGCTGGGTACCTGGAGAACAACTGGTCTTACTATTAAAGACTGAGGCAAAGAAGGCAGTAAGTGCCTCAGCCTCATCCTTTGTCACTATGTTTCCCCCGACATCCAATAGAGGATGGTGATTCTCCTTAGCCCTCCTTGTGTTGCTAATGTATTTATAGAAATGTATTTTATAGCAAGATTAAGTTCTAGCTGGGCTTTGGTCCTTCCAATTTTCTCCCTGCATAAACTCACGACATCCATATAGTTCTCCTGAGTTGCCTGCCTCTTCTTTCACGGGTCATAAACTCTCTTTTTTTCCTGAGATCCAGCCAAAGCTCTCTGTTCAGCCAGGCTGGTCTTCTTCTCCACCAGCTTGTCTTTTGGCATATAGGGATGGCCTGCTCCTGCGCCTTTAAAATTTACTTGAAGAATGTCCAGCCTTCCTGGACTCCTTTGGTCTTCAGGACTGCCCCCCAAAAGTGTCTGTCAGCCAGTCTCCTAAACAGGCCAAAGTCTGCCCTTCAGAAGTCCAAGGTGGCAGTTCTGCTGACCCCCTCCTTACTTCTCCAAGAATGGAGAACTATCATTTCATGTTCACTGTGCCCAAGACAGCCTCCAGCCATTACACCACCCACAAGTCCATCTCTGTTCACAAACAACAGGTCCAGTGGGGCACCTTCTCTAGCTGGCTACCTCACTAGCTGTGTCAGAAAGTTATCTTCCACACACTCCAGGAACCTCCTAGACTGTTTCCTGCTGTATTGTATTTCCAGCAGACAACCGGTAAGTGGAATTCCCCAGGAGAACAAGGTCTAGTGACTGTGAGACTTCTCCCAGCTGCTTGTTCAATTATTCAAGTGCAATTCTTATTATTATCCCTATTTCTGAAAACAATTCAGAATTACTTTTTAAATAAGTAGGAACTGCACTAGCAACACTTGAATTTGTTATATAATAGTCAACTGCATTTTCTTTTGATGCAATCGAATTTGGCCTAAAAAATATACTCTGTCTGATATACAGACAATAATTGGAATAAGACAGACTAAACAGATTGCTGAAAACTACAAAAAACAGAAAGCTTTTTTGAAGTCTGAGTAATGATGCTGTGTTTCTAACCTGTCTGGAAAATGACCAGAGGTAAAATGATAGTATTTTTAACTTCTCTTGTCTATGCTATAACAAACCTCTCCTAAAATAAAAGAACCTTCTAACATGATATAAAAAGTATGAACACATAAATGTGGTAAATATTTTGGTACCATGTGTAGCACTGCAGCATTGCATGAATTTCACATGTAATTTTACAGAGGACTCTACCCCCAAACCCACCTCTTAATTAAAGAAGGTTAAATACAAGGGTGATTTCTGGTGCCAGTGATGAGGTTTGATGGGAGGCAGAGTCTGTGCTGTGGCTGGATGCCTTCCTCTCCAGTTGCCTGAGGACAACCTGCCTGAGCCCACCAGGCACCTTGCGGTGCACAGACTTTCCTAGAGGTTTCAGTGGAAGAAAGTCAACCAAGCTCAACTGAACAAGATGGGCACCGAGTGCCCTGACCCTGGCCAATATCAGGGGAATAATCCTAGTAACATGCTTGTGGTGGTGGTATGATTAATGCCGCCCTGCACATCTAGTGTGTCTTTCATTCCCATACAGTCCCAATGACATTTCTATTAAACTATAACCTGCACCCCTGCCTTACAAGACATGAAAGATTCCACTACCACCTCAATTTCCTCTTTTTCCAGTTTCCCACCTCTTTCTGCTGCCTGCTTTCTCTGAATTGCCCCAGAGCAAACCCACCATTTTTTCCTGTGTTTTTTTCAGTCCTTCACCATGTTACAGCCCCCCCAGCTCAGCCCTGCACGCTTCTGCAGAGCTGACGAGTTCGCAGGTTTCAAAGGCGTGATTTCAGGCCAATAACCATCAACTGCTGATAGCCTTTGCTTATTGAGACTTGTTATTTTGTTTAAGTACATGTGGAATAGAAAAGATCATGAATAACAGAGCAGCAGCATAACCCAGCATGCTTCATTACTCACTATTAGCCTATGAATAAATTCTCAAGGAACAGACCTATTCAGAAAAGAAGAGGTGCCCAATATTATCTGACTTTTCCTCAGCAGTACCACAGGTGATGCTCAGTAGGGCAAAGTCAGTCTCAGTAAATACTGCATAAAATGATGCTGATTTTAATGCAGAATAAATTAGCTGAATACAAAGAATTTTCATTTACTTTCATTAGGAGCTAAAGAAGAAAGCAATACATCAAAAGGAGTGAAAGTGTCAGTGTTTAAAAGTTCTATACTCACATCACTGCTCTCAGACCTTTCTCGCAGAGCTCCTTTTCTTCTTTTCTTTAGTACCTTGCCCTCCCCTCTCCCTCCTCCTTCTACAGGTGCCCACACATGCATATAAACACCCACTCTCCAGCCACCTCTGAGCATAAAATTACTGCTTTTTCTCCCTGCCTCCCCGCAGAAGAAAAACAAATTGGCACATCTTCAGCTCCAGCAAATCCTAGTCCACTGTTTTCTCCCAGTCCTGCACCCAGCCTCTGAAGATGGGACCCTCTCCCCCCTCCACCTACTCACCCCCTGAGACCGATAGCTGACACCTGGCAAAACTCCTGAGCTCCAGTCACCAAAAATATTGTCTAGCTCCTGTACACAGTCCTCGCTTATCTGGGCATGATGGAGGAGCAGTGTTTAGGGGACCTGCTGTGGCATCGCTCCCCCGTGGTATCTCTGGACGAGGAGATGAGCAGAAGCAAGTGCTGCCTGGGCAACCCCCCACTGCTGCATGCACAGAGCCTGCGGAGCCGCATTGCATCGCCACCTCCACTCACCGACTCAGAATAAATATCGCACTTATGTGACTGCTGAGGGGAGAAGACTTTCGTGGGGTGGAGAGAGGAAAGGCTGGATGAAAATTTCCAGGGGGTTCTCACTTTTCATCAGGATTAACTTCATGCCCGCCTACTGGTTTGAAAAGTGCTCCTCACGTTATTGAGAAATTTTCATTACAGGTTTTTAAACAAACAAGCCATTTTTTAAAATGTCAGAATCATCAATTACAAAGAGGCAGTTGCATAAGTGCTGGAATAAACTTTGCTCTTCTTAAAAAGGCTATGTGAGCAGCTAAACAGGGTCAGATGAGAGGTGCATCCATGCTAATACCCTGATTGCGGCAACAGACAGTGAAAGATGCTTTAGAAGCGAACTCATAACAAAATTGCCTCAAATGTCTCTGTAACCTCCATTAGTAAAGCTCCTGGAATATGATTTACATGCCTGGAAATGTTTCTTCATCTCTAACGCAACTCTGCATATTTTTACTTTATGCCATGTGTCAAATGAAAATCTCAGAACACTGACAAAAAAAATGGATCTATGTGTGATTGAGTACACATTACTGTTTTAATGTACACACATACTTTACAACTGGACATATACAGTAGTTGGCCTAAATATCTTAAGCTGAATCCATTAGGCTTCTCTTCGCTAACATTTGTGTTAGGTATGACGGGAGTTGCTAACTGCAATAATTATTGGACTAGAGTTCTAAAATGACTATTTCTCCCTCGTCTTGGATGGGGAAATTCAGGGACGCTAACTAATTTGTTCAAGTAAAATATTTGCTAACTGTCAAGAAGATATTTCCCATTCTAAATATAATTGTATCTTAAAAGTCATTATTTATTTCTTAAAATTTCAAAGGGTTTAAAATTTGCTTTAATTTTTATCTTTAAAATTTATGAATTTATGAAAGAATAGTTAAAGGTAAATGAAGGGCTGAATTTCTGAACCCAGTTTTTAACATACATAGAGATTGTATTTGGTCTCACAAATATGGAGGCAGAGGTGATTATGCATTTTTAATCTATTTAATTTTTAATACAAAATGAACAAAAGTCTGAAACTCAGCTAAATGTTTACTTTTTGTTTTGATAATTGAATGGTATAATAAAGTCTTATATGACAAAACAACATTAAAAGAAAATCAAGGGTGGCATGGCTGATGATGTTAAAAAGTATAGCTCTAGATTATTAATTTCATTACTGCAATATGAAGTTCTCACTTTCCCTGTCATCTCTTTATGTGGAAAGAAGCTCTTTCCCCCTTCAAGATCATTCTTCTTGTTAAGCAATAAGATGTCATTATTTATTGGATAAAATGGTACACGAGAAGATGATGACTATTATTTTCAATGTATATTTTTGTCTGTTCATACAAATAGCCAAATCATGCGAGATAGATGTTAATTACATTTGATAGGAGAAAAGTTATTTCTGCAACTGCAGCATTTTTGGCAGCCACTGAGTTCATTGCACACTGCTTACTCAACTGGCAACTTGCAAAACTTAAAAAAATTGTCCTAATAAATGTGAGGATTATGACAATATATTTATCATCTATGTTAAATATCCTAATAGCGGGATCTGCAGATTTTGAGTGGTGGAGTTCAGATCAAAGAATGAATTTATGGGCTTCTGAGACTTGTCATACACACTGGTTTGGTGTATAAAGGATAAAATGGGATAAAAGTATCTTAGTATGTGGTAGTAGACAGAAAAAATCATTTAACATCTCTTCTGCCTTTGTATTTTGCATACTGCCATAAGTATGACATAGTTTTAGTAACCTTGTCTACGCTTTTGACCTTTGTGGCCATGTTTTCCATGGAGTCAGACCTTGAATGAACAGGAAAGTGAGGCTGCACATACTTGAACAGCTCGTGTTCCAAATACTCTCTCTGCTTTTTCACCTTTATTCTTTAATATTTTACTTTACCGTATTTCTTGATTTCTGTATTATCTCGTCGTCTGCTAAAGATACTGCACCTTTGAGCACAAGAAGATCTCCATTTACTCTTGTTAGAGACCTAGACTGGTGGCTTAGGTAAAACAGGTTATGTACATATTGTGCATATGGTTTGTGTTCCATATGTCCATAAGGGACTGAATTGTTTATATTATCATAGATTGTATCTGCGTTATGCCCTCTCTTCCTACCAAATTGCTTCACCTTTGGTTTCTGGGTTAAATAAAAACATAGCTGCAGAGAAAATATGGTCAAAGGTGAAGCAGTCAGATAAAAAGACAGTAAGTGCTGTACATGTGGAATCTGGCACGGCTGGACACTTTCAGAACTCAGCCATCTCTAACCAAACATGTTCTACTTTCTGTAGTCGGTGCTGGAAGGGTTGCTTTAATGTCTTAGCCATTAGAATTAACTTACTACCTATAAGCAGATCTGCTTATATATTCTCTCCTGCAGAAGACTATGCAGCACGCTTACATATGTGAGGACTTCAACTGTTCACATGTCCAATATTTCACTATTTCAAGTAGCAAGCACATATTATTATTCTTAGGACTGATAAACATAGATCAAAATATAGTGTCACCAAATGTGATTTTCTCTGAAAATGAAATATGCCATAAACCATGCATACAATGAGTTTTTGCCTGTGTATAAATACGGATTTTATCAAAGAAAAATGAAAGATTGCTGTTCTTTTCAGATTCCTGCTGCATTTCTGTGTATTATCTGGACTTGAAAAAAATGAGTTTTCTGAAGGAGAGTCACTATAGGAAAGAAAATAAGTTACATATATTATTCAATCCTAATATTGGTATATATTTTAGGGGCAACATTAATATCCGAACCAAAATATTATAAGTGCTGGAGATTAAAATGAATTTATAATCACCAGTATACAGCTGAACTCAACCATCAGACTTCTTATAATGTTGTTGTTTGAATAGTGAAATGAGAGAAAATTAAGCCTATTAAGTTTAAAAGGGTTTTCTTTTAAGCATTCATAAAACCACAAGGGTGAGCTTTGGATTAGGCTAGGAGAAACAAATACCCTTAAAATTGTCAGAAAAGGGTTATTATTACAGTAATGAATCAATCACTGCTTGCTGTAATAGACGATAAGGAAAAACAAAGGATTCTATTAACACACTCCTCTTAAGGCACTGAAGGAGGAATGTGGTTGTTTAAGTAGGCATCTAATGTCATTTACAACAGCCTTGGGCATTTGAGATGTTCATATGGGACTTGCAGGTATGACACATGACCTACAAGATACTGCTGCCTGGAAGGGCAGGAGGAGGCTAGGTGGGACCTCTGGCACTTTCAATGGCACTGGACACTTACGTTTATGCAACTGAATCGGACCCCAAACTATTGGCAGACTCAGTTCTCTGCTGGAGGCAACCTTTCCCTCCTTATTGACACCGTACTTGAGGATCTACATTCCTTAATGTGATGCTTTGAACCACCTTGAGCCTAAAGCTTGAGACAGAAGATTCCCAAAATTTCTAAATTATGGTAAACTTTGGGGCTAAAACCCAAGGTATGAGTCAGAGATCACTGAATCCCCTTTGTACTAGTAATGTAGAAACAGAATCATCCCATGAAGTGAGACAGCCTGTCAGGTGAAGACAAGAAGTTCCTAAGATTTTTTGGAATTATTCCTGTGACTTAAAGAATTTAATGTCCATTTTCAGAAGCATTTTGAAATCCAGGTTAGATGCTCTGCTGTCATTACTCTTCCAGTTTGTATAAATAATTTTAAATGAAGACTTCAAGGGAACAGCCAAATGACAGGGCTAAGAAGAATCAATAGTCCCCTTTGTACCTCGAGGAATATTTATGCAAAGTGGAATGGTTTTAAAATGAAAGATTTGTACGCAGTACTTAATGAACGCTCAATAGCTTGATAGATAGGCAACATGGACTCAAGCTCTAACTCTGTATTGGGCAGAACAGAGAGTGACATATGGATTTTCTGCACCTCGGGGAGAACACAAGGCTATTGAATAGCACACCAGCCAACCAGAGAAATCTGACAAGATGCACACAAAGGCCTTGGACACAGACAGTAACAGCGTGTGGTATAAAAAATATGGATACAAATTTTTTAGTCTGGGCTCACCTCTGTTCTGGTTATCATTAAATGAGTACCTAACAATCTAGTGAGTATAAAAAGAATAAAAATGTGAAGAAATCACTAAAATAGGAACCTCATGAAGAGTAGAATTCAGTAACTTTTTGACAGAAGTAGAGATTTTTCCCACGTCCTTGGTTAATGTGAAAAGCAATTTACAGATATTACTATGACCACTGTAGCAAGTTTGTTTTATATGAAAGCAATAAAACCAACAACAAAAATATAATGGAAAATTAATATTAGGAAAAATGGCACAAGTACTAAAAATTTCTAGCAACCTAAGTGCTATCTCCTGGTCTGTCTATTTACTTGCAGAGTTCAATGAATTGCCTACTTTAAAATAGGAAAGAAAGGAGGATGGAAAAGGAATATCTTTCTGCTACCAAGTTCTTCATTGCTATCAATATTCCTAACATGCAAGTATTATTTTTACCGTCACCATCAAGCATTCAAACCCACAAGACATATCCCTTCCCCAGCTAAAGTGACAGCCTCAATACGTGATATCAAATAAACAGTAACATTGGCGTTTTTTCTTTGCTTCTGTTTGAAACCTCGCAAGTATAACGTGGTCATACTTCAGAGCTTCCCTCTGCAAGTAGGGGAACAGAAGCTTTTATCTTTTAAAATTTAGACTAAGATTCACATTTAGACCTCTTTAAAAAATAGTTGCTCTTTAAAGAATTCTGGTTACATAGAGATGCAGGATAAAACTGTGAGGACTAGCAACACTGCGTCAGTCTACCTTGGGAAGATTCTCAAAAGTCAGGGTTAATTTTACCCATACACTTGAACAGATTTGGCATTAGTTACATGAGATATGCAAGCTTTTATGGTGTGAAATATAATGTGGATTGAATGAAATAGGATGCTGTGTACTGCGCAAAGAAAAAAAAAAAGTGAAGTGCAGCCCCTAGATGGCCATTTGTCTCAGCTATGAACTAGCAGGGCATCCATTAGCTCCATCCTCATGGAGGGTGTAAGGACCACACCATTCACATTGCGGTTCCAGTCTTAATGTCTTCTCAATCTCCTCCCCTTGAAAAGCCAAATTAAGTTGTGAAGTGAAAGAAGACTGGTTTTAGAAGTCCTTGTTGATGTTTTCCCAAATGGTTACTCCTGGTTTGACTTGCAAAAAGGAAAACATAACCAGTATCACTGGTGAAAGGAACTGTAGGTGGCATGGCTGAACAGAGAATGCAATGATTTTGGTTGTACATGATGCAAATATACCGTACTTTGCACTGTTTCCTCAGCTGCCTGTGCTGAAGGGAGTAGGAACACAAGCAGTAAACATAACACAGACCCACACCAACTGGCCTAACGCGGGTGGGAGAAATTCTCACTCTCGATGATGCCTGAAATATTTTTTGTTATTGCTGTTAGTTACTTTCCAAACAATTAACTTTCCTTCTCTTAACTCCATGGGATTAATAGCAACACCTATGTTGAGAGTGGAGCAGCAGAGATAAAACCAGCTTGTGTTATCAACCTCCCATAGCATCCTTGCTTTGTTTGGAAGCTAGGATGTTCCATCTGAACTGGCAGGCAGCGGTCTTTTGTCTCCCCATTTCAGCCTAGCTAAGACTGAAGATATCTCTCTCTACATTTATGACTTTGTAGATCAACAAGTGCGCAGTCTTTCCAACTTGCTTACATTTAGAGTAACCTCAGACTCTTGAAAAATTCATCATCTATAGAAGATTGTTGTTATGGGTGTTGATGGTAGGTCCACGGATAGCAGGAATGCCACAGGTCACTCCTTCCAGTATTCCTAACAGCTGGCTCATTCTCTTTGCTGCCTTTGCTGATCTCTCAGGTGCAGTAGAGATTCTGAGTGGCAGATGTGGGACTGATCTCTAGACTCTAGATCTCTAGTCTCTAGGCTTCATCCTAATACACTTACCTAGAAGTGGTAGTTGTCTACTCACATGGTAGGTATAGACATCTGTCTTGTAGACATCTATATCTGTTAGCTGAAGCTTATCTTACATTTATGAATTTTTATCTCGAGAGTAGATTAACTAATATAGTGAAGCTACCATTCCTGAGAGAATGGAATCTAAAAAAGCCCAAGTCTGCATTGTTTACAGATGATTTAGCATCTTGGAGCTGGCCAAGTGTATGCTTGGCTGATGAAATGAAAAAGCGTGTTTCCCATTTCTTGATTCACACAGTTGAGCTGTGACAATTCGTCACAGATGTATATACATTTCTGGAAAGCTCAACCTGCAATGACCATAGCTATTCATCAGTCAGAGGGGTCATCAACAGACTCAATTAGTCACTTGTACACCATGTCTTTAAGCTGTTTCCTGGAAACTTTCATGAAAGGAACTGGAACTTGCTGAAATGTGCAGAGTGAGAATCTTTCCCGAGCTTGATTATGTGGGAGTGTTTCAGTTTATGTAGTCCATTGAATTAACCTTGAGAATTGTAGGAAAGTTTTTGCCTTTGCAGGTTGAGCTTTTATCTGACTCAGCCGCAGGCCAAAATCTTTGTTTGCCTTAGAACAGCAGTCATTCAAAATCACTCACTGTATAAAAATCTTTTCATGTAGATGCAGTCTTTTACCAATGACATTCACTCAGCATTTTAATGGGATGCAGGGGCCTCTTAAATGCAGACAGTTTTCTATTGGCAGCGTGAGGCTTCAGACAAGACAAAGCAATGTAACCTCTCAGGAAAGAATGTGGTATCAGCTCCTAGGCTGTCTTGAGGTAGACAGAGACGCTGTGGAGTGTAATGTTCATATCCAGCAGCTTGATTGAGCTCCAAATGCTAAAGCATGTCCTAGAAAGGCATTTGCAGTATTATTAACAGCCATTAGCTCACAGATGCTAGATTTACACGAGGGCATAATAACCCTTAGGAATTCTGAAACATCTGGCAAATGGGATCAGGAATGTAATTTTGGCTGTTTTTGAGTCATCCACTGAGAGTGGTTCCTCTGAGTCTGCTTGTGAGGTTTGTTGTGGGTCTGGGACAATTATAGCTATCTCTTACTGCCCAGCACTGGGCACTGAGTGGTGGTGTTAGATCACCAGGACCTCACATATCTGTTGTTGCACCTCAGTGCACTCGGTTTGCCTCACTGCTTTGTTTCATAGCATCACAGCAATGCCAAGTCACTGCCAGGCAGCTGCTTGCATGTTCCAAGGGACGAAATCCGAAATGATTTCATTTTGAAACCTGAAGGTGAAATCACTGTGTTGTGATCATGTTAAAGGTGTGACATTAACATCTTACAGAGAGTCACCCAGCTTTTTGAATAGCATTTATATCTGACCCCTAAATTAGATTTTGGGTGGAGAAGTGAATCGAAGTTACAATATTAATTTTCTATGAGGTTGTTTCTTTAACAATTAGGATGAAGTACAACACTGGTGTCTTCAGCCTGTGGCCAAGATCAGGTAAGATGGATATGGTGCCTTTTCTTCCTCTTTTTCCCCCCATATCTGATGCAGGTCTAAACCACTAGGATTTTGTTTACCACTTGGCCAAAAAAAAGGATCAGCCTTGCAAGGGAAAGTGTCCAGAGGTGTATTACAGCTGGGAGCACTGGCACCTGGCTGCTTCACAGATCATAGTGCCACTGTCCTCATATGATATTCTGATCATTTATCAAAGCCTGCTATGACTGTGATCATAGCTGGAGTGCACAAAAATTGCACAACAACACACAGTTAATGTCAAAAGAATAAATAAAATCTATTTTAAAAGCTCTATTCGTCATCCGATGATGCCTACCTAACAAACAAAAGGTACATATGTAATTTCACATAGTTTTAAAACATAAGATTTTCACAGATTTATGAACAAAATACTATTGATGGAACCCGGGAGGCTTTCATATCTCCAGTGGTTTAGATCGTAAAATGGCTGAATAGGGAGAGAAATCCTACCTCAGGAAGTGTGAAAAGGATTGGATATCAGGAAATAGAACCATATTGCTGAACAGTACTCCTATAAATATTCTGACCTTAAACATCTTTTTTCATTTTACCATTATCATATTTAGAAATCACTTCAAATGTTCATAGAAACCGTGTTAGAGGCTACAATCATTAGCCTGAGATTCTCCAATTACTTTACATTGGAACTCTGTCGCTCTTCGCAAAAATGAAGACATTTGAGGCCAGAATTTATTCTGAGATGTAATTCTGTACATATTGGGCTCACATAATTATAGAGTGATTATATATTTGAATGTACATTTCTGTCTTGCATTCTTAATATAGTTGAATTAATTACCTTTGGAAAAAAAATCAATCTTATTTCTATGTATTTAAAGCACTTTTTCCCTATATATTCCCATCACAACCTGTAACTACAATAATCGCCATCAACAGTATTATGACACCCATATTCAATTTCAACATCAAAATTTAAGTATGTTGCAAGGATATTCTCTTTTCTAGAGAAAAGAACTCCATATGAAGTTCACCAATAACCAGCCCACACTTCACACAGATTAGCATGTAACTATATTTGAGTGCTAAACCATGACAAGCGAGGAAAATCTTTCATGCAGTGTATATGGTAATATAAAAATATTAGGAAAAATGAAGTTCATGTTACTAAAATCTCCTGAACTCCAGGAAGTCTGTTGTACCCTTTGTTCACTTACTCAGCTAATTTAATTTTGCCTTTGGGAGCCAAATTGCGTTAAGTTGAAAAGGCAAAAAGAATTGAGAATAAAAAAGCTGTTAGTCTCATTTCCTTAGAAAACCAATGGCAACAATCTATATCCTACTTCTTTCTTACATTTTACTTCTTGATATAAATTATCTGTTTATCTATTTGGCATCAGAAACATCATGGCAGCTGTAATATAAGAGTTGAGGCAAATTGTGGTGTTTTAAAAATAATGCTTTTCACAACCTTCACACTTCCTACTTGCAAAATCCTGGAGAGTCCTACAGAATAAACTAGAGTTCAGGGTGATTTATTCTGGCATACGGTAGTCCAGATAATTTCTCTGCTACAACAAAAGCAGGATGAAAGGAAATTTCCAGAAGAATCACTTGGGACTATTCCACCCACATTATTGGTGCCTGTTATGTGTCTGCCTCATACTGTAACACACTAAAAGGATCCTGCTCTGCTGCTGTGGTCCATCCACGGGGACCTGCCGCAGGCTAGGAAATTCTCTCATCTTCACAGTGACTCTGGCCACATAAACTTGGTTTTCTGCAGAGACAACATAAATCCCAAACTAGAATTTCTTCTATAAAGTCTTGATGAGAAATGGAAGGAAAAATTATGCCAATGACGCAGTACCAGTGTGCAGCCTGACTATTGTCTGAGGAGCAAGGACTGCTGGGGAGAGACAGTGCACAGCGACAGGGCTGCAGGAAGACAGGAACACTGGTAATCAGTTGCACTGGTGGAAATCTCAATTGGATCTAAAGAACAAAAATCTTCACCATGAGACTGGAGCCCACAGAGGCTGTGGGTCGTTTATCCTATAAAATTTTCTAAAGTACCAAAGATAAAACCCTGAGCAAACTGATCCAACCATGAAGTTAGCCCTGCTTTGAGCAGGAGGTTGGTGACTGGAGGTCCCTGCCAACCGAAATTATTCTATTATTCTCTGATTGGCTTCTCCTAAAGGAGATGATATCTGGTTTGGAAACTGAGTTCATCTTCCACCAAAAATGTTACATCTATATGTAGACCTGATGTGACCCTCCAAAACTTAAAGACAGTGGTTTGCAATCTTTATCAATCTGTGGACATGAAAATATTTCCAGTGGTCCAGATCTTAACAGCAGCTTTGAATCTCTTCAGAGGAAGTTTGTTTTATTTAGTTAGTTTTCACAGATTCTTTATTAGTAGGCCACAGATGCCTACGTGGCCATATGCTACTCTGAAAATTCTCGTTTTGATGGTTCTAATGAGAACAATGTTAGATCAAACTTGACTTTGATTATTTTGCAAAACCATCCTTCTAAAGAGATAAATTTGCACTTAGTAGTCTGTACTCTCTGTGTGTCTCTTTTTTTCCATGCACAGACTCCCCTTGAGTAAACAGCCTATAAACCAAAGAACATCACATCCCATTTTTATGTAGGAGAATGCAGAGATCTTTTCTCCCTTAAAATATTGTGAAATGAGGAAAAAATAAGCTACTTGACATTGTCAGAAAGACAAATTACAAGAAAGTTTTATCTGAGAAGTTTATCTCATAGAGCACATTACACATTAAAGCAGAAAGTAACATAGAAAAATACATCCATTCACAGTGAGACTCAAAATGTATGTCTCATTCTACTTCTCATATAAAAGAACAGAGGAACCTTCTTAATTACCTGTTTCCATTTTCCCATCTTGTGCTGCAGGCCCATCAGGAATTACACTCTTCACCTGGAGAAACTCATCCGGCTCATCCCCACCAATGATGGTAAATCCAAAACCCATGTTGCTTTTCTTAAGAGTTGTGCTGAGGAAAGTCCCCTTCAGCTGTGATGCATCACGGGTGAAGAGTGGTTTTTCTACATCAGTCAACACAAACAAGAAAGACAAAAGTTCTGATCTAGTCACAACACAGCGGGGACAGCAGATAACAATATTGGCTGACAGCAGGTGACAGTGTATGAAAACCAAGGAAATAAAGAGTGCAGGCATTCCAGGAAAAAAGTATTTGTGAGTTCTTGTATTAATACAAAGCTGAAAATCTATTTCTTATCTATGGCATATCACCCATAAGTGAGGAGTTATAAATATTCTTTCATATTAGAAATACATTTAGAAGCAGGTATTGTGTAGCTAAAATAATTACAACAGTAAAAATGATCTGTGAGGTAATTTTAAAACTTCTTTTCTAAGCTATAAATTCAGCTTTGTCTACAAAGTAATACATTCTCCATAATTTCCCTCCCGCCTCCAATAAGGAAAATATCTCCTGAATATCTTATTCCATTTTATAACAAGCAGTGCTAAATATTAGGTGAGCTTCTCTCTCCAAACACGTGGGGTTTTGGCATCCGACAAGTGACACACGAAACCGCGGTGCAACCTCCGTGTCCCCTGTCCGCGTGCCTCGGTGAGCAGTGTGTGTGCGGGGGCTCCCCGTGCTTCCCTCCCGTGCTGTGCTCGGTGAGGAAGGGTGGGAGGAAGGTGCAAAGGTGGTGACTTCAGCCGCTGTCGCTATGCCCGCAGTGGTGGGACTGGGCTGGCCGGCAGCGAGGGACATACCGTGCAGCCTGCGCATCCCGGTGGGGTCGCACCGGCACTGGGAGAGGTCATTCACGCTGCGGGACCTCTTGGGAGCGGGGTGCGGGTGGGCGAGTTTGGGTCTAGGTAAGGTTGATGAGGAGCTTTCTACTGTTACAAAGGAGAACAAGCCTCACTGTCTGGCTATAACCTTACGTTAAAGTTTATTCATCTCTACCAATACTGTTTGCTGCTTATACAGCTCATTTTAAGCACATTAATTTTTAGGTTACCAAGAGGCTGTATTCTTGTAAACTCCTATAACACAGTGCTTGAGGCTTTTAACTTAATTGATGCTTTCTAGATGAGCTAGCTTAGAAACATACCAAACATCAATTAACGGTAATTTAGAGAAAGTACAATTAATTATTTCAGTGTTGCCAACCTCGCGTGCTCAAGAGAGAGTTGTACATTCCCAAGAATAGAATTTATGATTTTGTTTAGAAAAATACTTTGGGGCTTTTATTGTGCTTTCTGTTTCTCAGTCTTTGGGAAACACTAGGGTCAACTTTTCTGTCTTTTCTCTAAGCCTCTGATCATTAGAGTATTTTTGGTGACTCATGGGTCCCGCAACCCTGGGAGCTCGGACATTTAGGGAAGAAAAAAGCTAGGAGATAGCCGATACCATTGTGAGATTTGGCAACACTATTGTTTTAATCAGACTATGACAAAACCATTGTCACATAAGCAGGAGAGCAGGATCTTTCATCTTAACTAGGAGAGCTGACATGGTACTGTACCTCGGAAACCTTGGGCCTGCATAGGCTTTGTTCCAAGTTCTGCGTTGGGCATGTTATGCTGCTGTAGCTTCCTTTTTGCTTCTAGGACAGGGTTTTCAAATTGTGTTCTTCTATTTATGTGGCTGGAAAAAATTTGGTTTTGATTAAAAAATTGGGTTCAGTTGGGGAAAATGATCATTTTCACAGTAGGATGCTGTATGTGACTTAGGGGTGTGCGGTTAGATACCGAAACCGTTATGAAACCCCAGTGCGCCTGAGCATGCCCCTTATACTCCATACAATTTTGCTGGGGATGAGAAATGCACAGTCTCGCGCATTGCATAATGAACAGCACTGAGAAGTGTCCTAACATTTCAGTACGCTGAACTCTGCTACAGAGAAATGGTTTTGATCTATGGGACTACATATTAAATAGGAGTACGGCTGAAGCATGCTACAACAACAGTTTTTCATGTCTTTAATACAAGCATTGTTCTGTGCATGATTCAAAGGATCTGAACCAGTTTTGTGCATTATTATTGATTAACTGTAAGTTAAATTACTTAATCATTTACAGAAAAGGTAAAGCCTAGGACACACAGTGCTTTTATGATTGCAGCTTAGAAATAAATCTAACATAGGAAATATCCAAAGATAATTTCTTCTTAATTCTATGGTATATATCTTCTCAGCTGTTCAGAAAAATGAGATGTTGCAGAAACTAGGTCAGATGGTAGATTAGAACTACCTAGATAAATATTTGAAATATAAGAAAAGTTAACGTGCACATTTTTTTCTTGATGTTTTACATTTCCTACAACAGGTCAGTAAGTACATCTCTGTCATTACACCACTAACTTTCTGTATTGTGTTTAGAACTACTGTCTTAACTACATGCTCTCATCAACCTTTAATTTAAAGTATACATTTTATCAGTCAATGAGTAATCCTACAATCCTGTTGTGTGATATGTTTCACATGTTTTCTGAAGAAGGCAAAACAAAGTAGTAAAATGCACTGAGCAACTCCAGAAGACAGGATCACGATAGGATCACAACTGAGAAAAGGGGGTTTGTGCTGCAAACGTTGTTCTGGGGAAATAAATACATATGTAGAGAAGGGCAAGTTTTCAATCATGTCACTTCTTATTTGTTCTCACTGAGCTACTATGTATTGAGTTCTTCTGAAAATCCAGTGCCAATCATGAGCTTTAAGCACTTGGAGAGGTGACCTGGGAACTTTTGAAACTCTGAGATCCTAAAAAGGCTTGAATACTTTCAATTTATATTGAAATGGCCTTTTATGCCACATTAAGCACTTTTCAGGTCCCTTGGGATTCAGATTCTACCAGTGCTTCAAAGAAAGTAAGTGGAATTGCCATTAAGAAGTGAGATAGAGGGAAGGCTGCAAGTCCTATGGGAGTGCAAAACACTTGGAAAATCAGGATTTAGTGGCCAGAGCTAATGCAATGAGAAGATTTCCAGTCATGTAAAAGAATATTTGATTTAATGACAGGAAGTAAATGTGATAAATCCTGGAGTTGCTACTTTGTTAACATGGCTATAACTCATTCAGGTGGCTGCTAACTCATTTGTGTACTCTAAAATTTTGATTAATATTTTTCTTGTAAATTTTAATCTATACTGCAGACAGATGAAGTCCCCTTCATTCCTTTCCTTCTCCAGACAGGCGGTTTATGACTGCAGGCTTTCCTTTCCTAGGCTTTCATTTCCTAGTTACACCATGCTGTAATTGTCATGTTCTTCAGCACCTTTGTCTATTGCAAACCTAGAAGTGTATGATGGAAGGGAGGGAAACTTCACCATTTAAAAATGAAGACAAGACTTACATGCATTACATGTCCATAAGGTAACTATGAACTGCTAACATAAGCATGAAAAAGGTAATTTTCGTGCTACCACCTATCATGTGAGGTATTTCAATACTGTGAAGGAAATACTACTTTTGCCATTACAAAAGGCAGTAATGAAACACCACATGAAATAGTACATAAATTTCTGATCACCCATGACCAAATAAAATGAGAAAAGGTTTTACAGGAAGAGCAGTGAAAGAGAGAATCTTCTGTGCTAGAAGACCAAAGGAGTTTTAGCTTTTTATTCAAGCAGAATTAATTCTGATGTATAATTTCATTCTATGAGTACATTTGAAAGTAAAATGCTAGAATGTATTAAAGATGTCAGGATTTCAGACTTGAAATCTGTAGGCTTCTTACAAGCAGAAGTGTGAAATTACAAAACAGCTTCCAATAGCAGATATGGGGTAAAATATCTAGCTTGGTTTATGTTAGCATTTGATAAGATTAAAAACAGGGTTGCTACACAGTGGATTAATTGCTTCAACACAGGGATCTTGTCTTATTTTAGAGGCTCTAAAGTATCCTGCCCTGGTCTTCTTGGGGAAGAAGTGTCCCGCCCTTTACTTGGGGATATGGTTTAGAAGTGGTTTTGTCAGGTCAGGTTAATGGTTGGACTTGATGATCTTGAAGGTCCCTTCCAACCTTAACGATTCTATGATTCTATGATTCTATGATTCAGCTGCCTTTCCAGAAAAGCATGGTCTTCCCATAACTTTTGTGCCATGTTACGCAGATTCATGGATATCCAAGATCACATGACAGATGTGCATTTAGGACCCTGCTCTATGCCTGCTGTTATGCTGTAGTTGCAGGCCACATCTCAGTGCCGCAGGAGGCCTCTTGCAGACCTACGTTACAACTTATATGTGGTTCTGTGATATAAAAAAAGATGGGATTTTACCTAATGTAGGATGTGTCCATGGCTCAAGGAACATCAGTCTCTCTGCAGTTTCTAGGCAGAGGTTAAGTTGTGCTTTAGTCCATTTACATAGAAACATCTTCAGTAATGGCTACCTTGAAAATTACTTTGTTTTGATCCTAGCAGATCAGACAGGAAGACTAGCAGAGGTACTTGAAGCACCTCAAGGTGTTGGTGCAATCTTAGTAACTCTTAGCCCAAATTTATTCCCATATTTTGACAGGTTTATGGTAGTGTACCATCTCCAAAGCACAATGTGAGAATTGCAACAAATTCAAACAACTACATTAAATATTGCGTCCAATAGGAGTCAAAGAAAAGACAATTATACTGATAATCAGTCATTTTTATTAATCAGTAACACTGGATTTATGCTCCTAGACTGATGAGCCATGAAACATCTCCCTTTCATGCAATTTTAAGTACTGTACAGCTTCATGGCTAAATCAGAAAAATTGCTAGTGATGAGTTTACCTGAGAAAGAAGTTATTAAGCTAAGTAGTTCCCTTGAAAGGACATTCCAACCTTTCATCTAGCTACTTCAACTGCATACAAAATAGGTATTACTAACCTAGGCCTTAACGAGACAAGCCAAATGCGAGTTTTAGAGATAGTTACAAATAAGTGCTTTTGTGGTTAAAATAGATTTTGGATGTGATCCAAAAATGTATTGCTCATTGCTCACAGTATCTAATTCAGCGAGCATTTCTATCTTCACTTTTCTTCCTTTATTTTATACAATGCATATTAAATATGAAAGCCTAATGCAAAGAAGACAATCCAACTAATTTCTCCTGGTGCCATTGTGACTGTACAGAAGAATCACGCTGCCTTTTGTTTGCTTTCTGTTCCCAGGCACCCTGAACTTCCCTCTGCAGAGAAGAAGGGGTGGCTGGTGCTAGTGTTAGACTGCAGTGTACTAACTGGGGACAGCCCCTCACAGGTAGGATTTGGGTTTGGGTTTGGGCTGCATTTAGCTGTGCAGTTGAAACTTGTGTTATGAGTAGGTACTATCACCACCAGCCATCCTGTAAGACTTAGGCACTATTCTGCTATCTAGTCAGCAAATGTGGCCAGGCTAAGTGGTTTTTGTGGTGGTGTTTCATGTCAGATGCGCTTAAGATAACTGAAACACATTCTTAGGAAAATTATGGGCAGTAACGCAGATTTTAGTTGATGGCCAAGATACAGAGCCCTGCCAAAATGTTAGCACACCTAAGCATGTGCATCAGCAGGATTTCAACCTTCCTCCTTTTCGTAGCTACTTTAACTTAGCTACTAACTTTTGAAATTGTTGTGTGTAACCCACCAAAGTAATTCTGAGGATCAGGATGCCTAAAAGACGGACATTCTGATGCATAACTTGTTAGTGCCCAAGTCCTCTTTACATTCACGTTTTTCAGTTACAGATATTTTATAACGACAAAAAGACCTGAAATAAGGTTTTGTATTTGTGTAGTAGCAGAGTGTTGTCAGAAATTGTAAGTTAAGGAGGTACACTTTTCCAGAATAAATACCGGTATGGCCAATTTAGCTGTTCTATTAAGAAGACCATGTCTGGCAATTGAGCTCTGTGTTGCAGTTAATCATCCTTAAAGAGGGAAATAATCTTTTGGCAATTAGAATGCTGAAAGACCCAGTGAACTCTAATAACCACATTCTCTCCATAGCCCTGCACAGCCAAGTGCTTCTAGTTCTTAGTTTATAAATTAAGAGAAAATTGCGTGAAAGCTAACCCACATATAGCAAACACATCATTTATGTCAAACGTCTACACCTTACAAATGAAGCCTGGGCCGGCATAACAAGGCAAATGAAAATTTTAATAATGTCTCACACCTACACTCATGCATGATTATGACAGGACATTATACTGGAGACCTTATTTTTTAACAGAATTTCCAAATATGTTGTGATTAGTCTTTATTAACTTTGCTAGCAAGACCTTTGAGGTTTTTCTTTGTTTCTTTTTCAGCTTTTCCTCTGGTCTCAGAATATTGGAGCTGAGCATGGCTAGCCCTTGTAAGGTGAACCTGAGTCCCTCTGCCTCATTGCTCATCCTTGCAAGTTTCCCATGGGATACAAATATTTCAGGGAGCAAAGTACAAGCCCTTCTTTCACTGGCAGTTTTAAAGGCCTGCATGTAAAGCTGGACTGGGCTTGAATGTGTGAAAGTTCCTAACCTAACTTTTCATGATTTACCCAGTTTTGTGACATAATTAAGAGAGTTTATTGTAATCTGATTTTATCTAGTTAAAAATGAACTCATCTGTTGAATACTGGTAATAAAAAAGGTGTGACTGCCACTTTTTAGCATGAAAAATGGAAAGCAATCTTTGTTTCAAACTTATTGAGCTCAGACAGCCAATTAAAGTACAGCTACATTTTACTGACTATAAAACTCCTTATGAATTTAGCACTGGTGCAGTTTTAATGCCATCCTGTGAACATCTCTTCCACTTCTAAAAACCTCTGAGCCTGCAGTAGCTTTGATATATCTTTCCACAAATCTTATCTGTGGTAGGATTAATAAATTTGGCACTAACAGCGTCAAAGTAGGTAATTGCATAACAACATCTGGGCCTGGTGCCTTGTGTCTGTTTACCTGGGGATGGACATGAAATGGAGATTAATACTTGCTCCTTTTCTGACGCGGCAGTGAAGCGTGAGCCTCACCGGTGCCAGAATGCCTTGGGCTGCGTTAACAACAAAGCGAGGTCTCAGTAAGAGATTAACGCACAGAAATTGCACAACACCTGTTACTCGCCAAAATACACTCAAAACCACTGGGGCAGAAGACTTACACCCAGCAGCTGCATAATTGCACGTGCAGAAAGCTTCGGGGGGGTTAAGTACAAAGAGCGAGGAGAACTCCAGCTCCTAGCTACTTGGGGACATCATAAGAGAATTCAGGCATAAAGAGACAGGGTAATTTAATGGCATTACGTAGGGACTACAAAAACTTACTTATCTTTTTGCTTGAATCTGGACTGACTAAGCTGATTTGGACTGAGCAGCAAAGCAGCTGGGGCTGCTGGCTCTCTCACCTGCGGGCAGGGAACAAGCCGGGGAGAAAGCAGCAGAGCAGGTGCTCCTGCATTTGGAGAATAGGACAGAAGGAGGGAGCAAGGCAGTGGCCAAACTGTTTTCATTTGTTTGTTTGCTTTGTAGGAGGGCTAGGGAAGGTGCACGGGCATCCACAAGCTGCTGCTGTTACAGCAGTAAAGAAAAGCCAAACTTAATCTTCTAACCCTCCAGAAATCAGAGCTTTTTTTGAGCTCTCTGTCCAGCTCTGCCCTGTGCATGTTAATAGTAGCATATCCTGGGGTCTGGAAAAGCTGCAGCCCCAGTATGTGTCCAGAGGTATGCTGCAGTCAACGTGCTGGTATGGGTTTGAGAGACGATGGGAATGATGTGAAGCACAAACTAAAATTTTCTATTTTGTATGAAACAACTAGAGTAAATTTACTGCTTGAGTGCCAGGATTTGAAATTGAGATTTTAGGTCAGGGGCCATGTTCTCTAGAGATCTCTCTTCTTTAAGAAAAGGAACTAATGGATAGATCTTTCTCAGCCTTTCAAAGCGCTGCCTGCACAGTGACGGGGAGTGGCTCTCTCCATCCTCCGCCATATGCTTTGTGCAGAGGGCAGAGTGAGAACTGACCGCTCGGAACAGGTATCACAATTTTGAATCCAGATTCACTTTGCATAAGTCTCATTCACTGTGTTAAGCTAAAAAGCAGAGAAAATAATCTCTCTGATTTACTTATTTTATGTAGGAACTGGCTGAAACAGGTTCTATGTAGTACTTAAAAAAAAAAAGCTTTCTGTTGCCCTTTGCACAGAGGAGTAAGAATCTTCTTTTTTTGTTTCACGACTAAAATAAAATCTGAAAAAAATGAAAGCAAGGATAGTGCCGTGAAAATAGAAAATTATATGCTCTTATTTTCAGCTGCACTTTTAAGTACAAAATAAAACACAACATCCCTAAATTTTTATATGCAGCATATAAATAACCTGCCTTCTGGTACAAACGGTGTCAACATCTGATTTGCAGCAAGGAAGGATTACCCAGAAAAGGATCTTAACTGAGCTAAAGTGATTATGCTTTGCTCTAGTCATTGATTAACAAGATCTTTACCTCACTGGATATCCAAACCTTACATAGGAAATACTATATTTCTCTGATGAATATGATCTTTGTACAAGTATTATCTGGTACGATACCATGAAATCAGACCCCGAAGAAAGAGAATGACTGAATGCCTGAGTCACCGATTGGAGACACACTGAATATATTTGGACACATTAGCTGTATTGATGACCAAGAATTCCTGGTATACCTTCAGTTTAACACGTCAAGTAATCGTACCCATGCCTTGCCAGGCTAAGCACTGCAGAGGCTACTGGTATCAGGTTATGACATAGTAACAGCAACTTAATATTGAACTTGGGAACTTACTCAACATAATAAGTGCCATAAATGGGATCATCAATTTTCTCCCAGCCATATGGAAGCTCTGAAAAACAAAGAGTTATCTCTCTCAGTAAATGCAGTACAGAATGTTAAGATCTCCAGTAACGAAACTGTGGATCTTCTCCGGGCGTTGAGGGAAATAACTTGATGGTCAAATTAGATACAGTGACCAAAGCAAATGCCAAATCTTGAACACACACCACGGCAGCAACAAGTAGTAGTAACTTGAAAATTGGCATGCAAACACAGATCTCAGTCTCTAGAACAAAACATTTCAGTTGAACCACTTTATTGCTCCAAAAGCTGTGCCAGCCATTAAGTGTAGCACATCTTGTATGACATTACCCCTGGACAAAGTGAGGGCATTCTGTTTTCCCGAATAGGTACACACGAAAAAAGTACTTTTCTTTTTGAGCTTTTTTTCTTTGCTAGGAATCCGGGAAAAGTTGGCCCTGACAGAACAAAAAGAGTTTGCCTTCTGCCATGTGAGTACAGTAAGTATACCTAAACGTTCCTGAGAAGTTTGTACTATTTGTCTTATTGTGATGGCAATTCCACAGCCTCCAAAGGCATCCTGTTCCAAAGCTTAGTTATACATCAGGGACATCGGAGTATACAGTAGTACACGGAAGTACAATCCAAAATAAGATATTATAGCATCTTCTGGCCTTAAAACTAATTACATTTTGCAGAAATAGAGAAGACATTTAATTATTAACACTCAAAACATTCAGGTATTAACAAAATGTTAAATAAGTTAATTTAATTATCTTGCAAATCAATCTGTGTTCACGTAGAAGCAAACTCTCGTATATATCCATGCACATCCATAAATACATATTTTATTATCACTCACACTGAACACATAAAAATTGTTATAATGCAAACAGAACTTCATTTTGTGTTTAAAAGGCACCAGACAGATGTGACAAGTATCTGTCTCAATTGACACAAACAGAGCAAAAACCTCTGTGCCAGATGTGACCACTCTGTTGGAGGAGGCTCACAAAAGGATGGGCATTGCCATCACGCACAAGTATTGATTTCTGTGCAGTTAAAGACTATGGCACAATATACAGGGAGTAGTACTGAGATTCTACAAGGAAATTTGATTCTGGAATTCCTTTATCTCAGATTTATTTTTCCTTTTCAAACTCAGTTGAGTACTGAACCGGACAGAGCAGAACTGATGTAGCTCATACTGAATGCAGTCATTAAACTGGCCATAAAGAAGTACTTCTGGATGATTTGAGCTTTTGAGCTTTTTTTTTTTTTCAGTGATAATGTGAATAGACAATTCTTGGTGTGCTGTAAAAGGCAAATAGGAAAGTAAAGCCTGACTGGCAACAGGGAGATTAAAGAGTTAAAAAACAGTGTTAAGAAATCGCTTCACCTCTGCTTGTTACTTCTTCTTTAAACACATCTGTGATAGCTTATCCTTTCTGGAGTGGACCTGCTTAGACTGCTGCAGTCTTCATGCCACATTGCCCTCAGAGGATTTTCCTGCTCAGCCCTTTCCAATACTGCACTGAAGGGTACAACCCTCTGCCAAAGACTGGCAGATAAGGAACTTCACAAACTTGTAACGAAAAGCTCAAAGACTTCCTTAATATAGATGCTCAATTTTCCCTATTATTCTTAGAATATTGCTAGCTTTGAAATCTTCACAATCTTCTGAACTGCTCTTGTTATTGTTACTTCATGGGAATAAATGCAGCATAAGGTATTTAAGCAGGTCACAGGATCACAGGATGGTTGATGTTGGGAGAGACCTGTGGAGACTGTCTACCCCAGAAAGCAGGGTCACCTAAACTGGGTTGCTCAGGACCATCTCCAATTGGCTTTTGAGTATCTCCAAGGATGGAGACTCCACAATCCCTCTGGGCAACTTGTTCAAGTGTTTGATCACTCACAGTGGTTTTTTTTCTTCTATTTAAGCAGAATTTCCTGTATTTCAATTTGTATCCTTAACTTCCTGTCCTGTCACTGGACACCCCTGAAAAGAGCCCGGTTCTGTCTTCCTTGCACCTTCCTTCAGGTATTTATCTAGATTGATAAAATTCCTCTGAGCCTTCTATTCTCCAGGCCAAACAGTCCCAGCTCTCTGAGCCTTTCCTCATGGGAGAGATGCCCCAGTCCCTTCATCATCCCAGTGGCCTTTCACTGGACTCTCTCTCATATGTCTGCGTCTCTCTTGTACTGGGGAGCTCAGAACTGGATTTAGAACTCCACCTGTGTCTCACCAGTGCTGAGTAGAGAGGAAGGATCATCTCCCTTGATCTGCTGGCAATGCTCTGCCAGCTGCAGCCCAGGAGGCTGTTGGCCTGCTCTTGTTGCAAGGGCATGTCACTGGCTCATCGTCAAGTCACCAAGCATTAGAAAGCCCTGGTGTTGCTCTTTCCAGACCTGCACAGAACTTCAGTAAAATCTGTAGGAGGTTGATCCTACAATGGTTCCCACGAAGTCCTGTACATCCCAAGACTGTGGAATGTAATCCCTAAATATTCAAAAAGAAACCAGCTGATGCACAAATCCTGTACTGCCCCTACAGTAAGTTTCGTTCCCAATGCATGCATGATAAATAAGGCAACAATTTGCTATAATCCTATGACACAGATTAAATATAAAGTATTTGTTTAAATGCTATAGGTACATTTTATTGTCATGTAACTTTGCAAGGTTTTCTTCCCTAATTAACTTAATGTTGCTTGCACATCTGGCCATCGAAAATTACACTCCTTTAGAGAAAAGTGAGGCAGGTACAGGTAAAATCCGTACATCTTAAAAATCCACACAGACACACACACGCGCGCACACACACACGGGTGTGTGCATAGGTCCCTTTGCCAGAGTCTAGTAGTAGATGGAGTTTTTTCGAGCTATGCAATTAAAAATAAAAAGTGTATGTTTTGCCCAAATTTAAAAGTAGGTATCTTTCTGTAAATATATACACTTCAAAGTGTATAAATGCAGAGGACATATATTATTTTACATATTTATGAAAATCTGAAATAATTTGAGGGTTTACTATTAACCTAATGGCCTACTTTTTCCTAAAATAATGATACATAACTGTATTTATAAACTGGCACAGCTATTGAGAAGGCAAATGGCAAATCCCATTTTCTACTGTAAAAGTCTGTAAAAATTTAATGAATTGGATGTATTATGAAGAACCTATTTTTATATGCATGGATTCAACCAATGATTATCTAACATCATAAAATAGTCATGGGTTCAGAAGAAAGGAAATAAAAAATTACCTTTGTGTACCATAATAGATATAAACTCCATGTAAGGCTATTCTCTAATTTCTTTTTTCCATTTGAGATGCAGCCTATAAGCTATGTTTAATTAAAATTCTGTGTTGACCAGTAAAATGGAATTGCTAGAGCACAAGCCCTAAGCTCCCTGCACCCTCCCAAAGAATGGCAGATAAGGTTAGTGGAGTGTAGTTTACTACAGAGCTTCTGTGAGAGGAATCTTCTTTTACATTTGCTTTCAGGAGCACTGTGATTATTTTTTATTACATTAAATTGTAGCATCTATTCCATTTTTCACTATTGAAATGAAAGACTACAGGACAGAAATACTTTAGTGCTTCATAAAATGGGGAGCTAAGCATTTTCCAAATTAGTGGTGAGGGCATTACATATTCTCTTTTTTGTTTCACTGTGCCCAGTGATGATCATTAGGGATGGTAGTGAACAGTAAATATTTATAAAAGAGAATTGTTATAAAACACTTGTGAAGGAGATTACTATTGGCCTCAATAATTTGAATTTGAATCATGCATCTGATAGCCTTCTATGGTGGCATGACTGGCTGGGTGGATGAGGGGAGAGCAGTGGATGTTGTCTACCTTGACTTCAGCAAGGCTTTTGACACTGTCTCCCATAACACCCTCATAGGCAAGCTTAGGAAGTGTGGGTTAGATGACTGGACGGTGAGGTGGATTGAGAACTGGCTCAATGGCAGAGCTCAGAGGGTTGTGATCAGCATCGCAGACTCCCGTTGTAGGCCTCTAACTAGTGGTGTTCCCCAGGGGTCAGTACTGGGTCCAGTCTTATTCAACATATTCATCAACGACCTGAATAAGTGGACAGAGTGTACTCTCAGTAAGTTTGCTGATGACACAAAACTTGGAGGGGTGGCTGACACACCGGAAGGCTGTGTCACCATACAGCAAGATCTGGACAGGCTGGAGAGTTGGGCAGAGAGGAATTTAATGAAGTTCAACAAGGGCAAGTGTAGGGTCCTGCACATAGGGAGGAATAACCCCATGCATCAGTACAGATTAGGGGCTGACCTGCTGGAGAGCAGCTCTGCAGAGGGCCCTGGGAGTCCTGGTGGACAACAGGATGACCATGAGCCAGCAATGTGCCCTTGTGGCCAATGGTATCCTGGGCTGCATTAAAACTAGTATGACCAGCAGGTCGAGGCAGGTCATCCTCCACCTCTACTCTGCCCCGGAGAGGCCACATCTCGAGTACTGTGTCCAGTTCTGGGATCCCCAGTTCAAGAAAGACAGGGAACTACTGGAGAGAGTCCAGCGGAGGGCTACAAAGATGATCAAGGGAATGGAGCACCTCTCTTATGAGGAAAGGCTGAGAAACCTGGGTCTCTTTAGCCTGGAGAAGACTGAGAGAGGATCTCATCAATGCTTATAAATACCTAAAGAGTGGGTGTCAAGAGAATGGGGCCAGACTTTTCAGTGGTGCCCAGCAGCAATGGGCACAAACTGAAAGATAGAAAATTCCACCTCAACATGAGGAAAAACTTCTTTACTTTGAGGGTGCGAGAGCACTAGAACAGGCTTCCCAGAGAGGTTGTGGAGTCTTCTCTGGAGGTATTCAAAAGCCACCTGGATGCATTCCTGTCCAACCTGCTGTAGGTGACCCTGCTTTGGCAGGGGGTTTGGACTAGATAATCTCTGAAGGTCCCTGCCAACCCCAACCATTCCATGGTTCTGTGATTCTGTGAATTGGGAAGGCAGCTATAAATTAAAACAATTTCTGTTATTAATTTGGTAACATTAGCATGCTAGTTCATGCAAAATTTCTGGAACCAACACTTTAATGGTTACTATGCTATACATGAAGTCTTCATTTTCATGAGCTCAACATTTCTATCATCCATGTCTTTCATTCTATTGACTCCAGGAGGATTTCTCTGCAAAAAAGGAAAAAAAAAAATTCTATCCTTTATTTTCAGTCTTCAATATCTAACATTGCAATCCACAGATCTCCTATCATCCAGTGGAGGGCCTGTTCAGGAACATTTGTAAAGTCACCATTTAAAAACCAGTAATTGTGCAGCATTTGGCAATGCTGATACTGTGAGTGGAGGGAAAGGTGCTGGATAATCTGTATAGTATGTATATACACTCCAGTTTTCACATTTCATGCTTTATTCCTTACCAGAGAAGCAGCATCTAGCTAACACTGCAGCAGTCATCCAAAAAAAAAAAGATCAAAAGGGTACAGCTGATACTAAGACACTTTGCTCAGTATGCATCTGGGTAAGGTTTTAAATGCAGAAAGAGCTGCATTTCTAAAAGTTAAATGCCCGATGGTAACAAAAGCCCTTGTATTTTCAAAGAAAGAAAGAAGGAAAGAAAGAAGGGAAAAAGAAAGGAAAGAAAAAATGAATTCAAGCAGGTCACTTTAATAATCAATGGTAGTGTCTTCTCATCACAGCCTGCTTATGCTAATCGTCCAGATGCTCTTATTCTGCCTTCTGAAAGCTGTTGTGTTTCAGAATGATTTTTGATGGTGCCACTTAACCTTCTCTGGGGATGGAGGAAGAAGTACATTTTGGATCTCAATGTGCCAAGATGAAAAGGCATATTACCAAACCCAAAGATTAATTTTTGTGAAGTTTATGGAGTACTGTGTTAAAGAGAGTCATAAAAACCTTTCAAGGTTTAAGAACAGCAGCCAGCATTGTGTCACTACCGTACTGACAGGCTGGAAAGAAAGACGAGAGCATATTTCTTGAATCGGCTACAATCAAAATATTTGTATAGTACAAAAGAATATGGTATGAGAGAGAAAAAGAAAATATAATGCCTTCTGTTATTGAAAATGCTGTCAGTAAGGATGTGGAAGCTGTGGAAGTCAGCATGAGTTTGGCTCACCTGCCTTCTTGACACCCAGGCAGAGGTCAGGAATCTTTTTCTAACCTATATATGAGACTTTTCAGAAAAATATTGTATCTTTCCACTCAACAGCCTGTGTTTGTTTTATCTTTTGCTTTCTCTCTTCTCTTTTCTCTCTCCCTGTTTCAAATGCAGTTTTGCCTTTTCAGGTCAGTTACCTACTACAGAGGGTATCAAAAGAAGTGGGTTAAAAGTTACAAAATACTGTGCAGCCTCACAGTCTGACGCAGTTGCATACTCCTCCAGTTTCTTTAAGAGATATAGTCTTTGCAAATACTTATCTGTAAGTCTACACCAGTGTTCCTCATTGCATAGCTTACACAAAAAACATTGTCTGCAACACCCTAAGGCACAGTGCACAGATTACCAGGGAGCAGATGCTGCTCATGGCACCCGGTGCTGCTCCCTCTGAGAGGAGGTTGTAGTGAGGTGGGGGTTGGTCTCTTCTCCCACGTAACAGGTGATAGGAACAGAAGAAATGGCCCCAAGCTGTGCCAGGGGAGGTTTAGACTGGATATTAGGGAACATCTCTTCACCAAAAGGGTTATCAAGCATTGGAACAGACCTGGACGTATTTAAAAGACACGTAGATGTGGTACCTAGGGACATGGTTTAGTGGTGGGCTTGGCAATGCTAGGTTAACGGTTAAACTCAATGACCTTAAAGGTCTTTTCAAACCTAAACAATTCTATGATTCTATGTCTGGTTTGAATGCTTTCGTTAGCGCGTGTCCACATTGCCCAGCTGATACATGAAACAGACAGAGTAGTTGTGCTGTTTCTCCTGAAACCTGTTACACGTTGCCATAAAGAAAGAGAGGATAACATTACTCACTGAAAATCAGTCTTTAACCTACTATCCACATATCTGTGTGAATGCTGCTAGGTCACCTGTCTGCATACCATTTGGAGCTCCAAAAGATAACAAAAAAATCAACAAGTATATACCACGATAAAATCCTTTATACTATAACAGGTTCCTCCACTTAGCCGTGTTTCGAATGTCACTGCCTAAGACAGAAAATGCAATTACTAACATGGACTTCTCTATGCTAGTGTACAAATCAAAAACCATGGAAGAAACTAAATCAAATAAGAAATTGGAAGTTGAATTGATCACTGTCTGAGTGAACATAACAACAAAGGCAGGATTGCCAACCCCACCTCCGTAGCAAAACCAAATTCACTCTTCCTATCATGGAAGGTCTGGAAAACTTAGGGAATGTCCCAACTCCAAGCCAAGCCATGTAAGCTCAATCGCAATTAAACTTGTGTTCTTTATCTGCCATTCTCATACCAGCAAATTTCACAAAGTCATGACTGTTTATGTTCTGTCTGTAATCACAAACCATTCATGTGCAATTTTTTCTCATGAATAAAATGACATTATGCATAATTTCTTCTTGCACAATGGAAACAAATGTCTAAGTAACATTCACATCTGACAAATGCATCTTCTTTCTTCGATGCAGCTTATTGTGACATGCTGCATCCTTAATAAATTACTTAGTAGATCCATAGTAGATTGCTAAATATTACTATCAGTTCAATAATATTTTCTCCCAGCATTGCTACCAAGTGAAATATTACCAACAGTAGGGATATTTTTTACATTAGGTGTACTTCATCCCTCTGATATGTAGAGCTGTGTAACATCTAATCAAGATTTGCATTACTATAGTGAAAAAGTACCAACTGAATTACTGAGTTTTAACTATCAAAAAAGAGTTCAATAAGGGCTTGTTAGCTGTTAATTCAAACAAAAATGAAAAAAATGCAATTAAAAATAAATTAGGGGAAAAATACCTTATATGTTGAGAATTTAGTTAGGTTATTACAGGCAGTGCCTGAGATGGTTTTGTTAATAAAGCCTTAATAAAGAACTCAATTCTCAACAGTTTAGTGGGCAATAGCTGAAGCTGGTCAGAGTCCTCTCCATGGACCTTTTCAAGAGAAAGATTAGAGCTTCTGTTAAAAGATTCTAAACAAGCTACAAAATCCTGGTTTTCATGTATTTAGAAATAATAGACTTAAGGAAAACAGACATACTCATGGACAAATATTTATTTAAAAATTTCATTTTTTTTTCTTTAAATCACGTTATCCTTTTCTCTTGTTCTCTGTCCTTACTCCTCTGTTATTTGTGCTGGGTACTTGGTCTGTATTACAGAACATGTGGGGAGAGAGAAGCTTAAACCAGCACCTTGTTGATCTCACAATTCCCACTAAAGTGACTAGTGTTTTGCTGGAGAAATAGAGAACACTAAGAAACACTGAAAAAATCTCCCTTTTTTTGGCTACAAGTTCTTGCCCAGGAGACTGGATATGAATGCACCCAGGCTCTCATGGAATAATTAAACAGCTATGTGCCTTAGCTTCCAAGAATAGTTTGGGATAATTTCTGAATTCTGTGTTAATTACACATTATCTCATTTTTAATATAACAAAGGGTACATCTAAATAGAGTCACTGAAACTCTTATCCTCACAGCTCCTAGCTTTAAACTAGATAAGGTGGGCACAGCTAGGAGTGAAGTCACTTCAGGATGTATCTCGGTGCAGAATGTGAGCCTGCTGGAGAAGCTCAGCACGTGCCCCAGTGGCTACTCACGCGCACGCCGAGGAGCTGCAATGGCACTGCCAGCTGGTTCAAAGTTCGGCCATCACATAAAAGGGATTGTCACGGGCACACTCATTTTACCAGCAGAAAAGGAGCCCCAAGTACGTTAAATGCATGCTGCATTACCAATTTGTATTCCTGAAGTTCAGCAGATTTGCTGCACGCCACGTGCAGCTCCAATGTGAAAGATTCCGCTTTTGAAACTGATTTTATTAACACAGCTTTTTTAATGCTATATTCTTTAGACTTTGAAGAAAACAGACGGAAAAGAAACATTCTTTTTGATCTTTTGGATGTTCAAATATTTCAGTGCTTGTACCTCATTACTGACTGTACCAATTCAGCCTTGTTACAAACCAGTGTTTTCTACCTAATAACTGCCTGATCTCATGAAGTTAGGCTTTTCTTCTCCTATTTGCTTTTCAGTCTCTTCATTTATTTATATTATTTCCTTTGCTGTTAAGTGTTTAACAACATACCCTGTGAATTTATGGAGTTACTGAATTTACTGTTATTATATAACCTAAAACCTGCAGTTTGGCTACTGACCTAAAAAGCCCCATCAAAGTATGTAGCTACTAATAGTGCAGGCTAGACCTCACGGGAGGCAGCTGGGTATTCTGTTACTAGTATCTCAAATTCATATATAAGGTTCAACATAGTTCAGCTAGCTTTTCACCTCTTAACCTCTGGTAACAAAGAAAAAAAGCCTATTCTGTAACAAACCCAAATGATGCATTTTCATGCTATTTTCAGGGCCAGACTTTACCAAAGGCAAAACAGTATTACCCTCAGCCTCTCCTCACAAGGCAAGTGCTCCTACCCCTGACCATCTTTGGTGGCCCTCTGCTGAACTCGCTTCTGTGATCAATCCATTTTATCTTGTATTAGGGGACCCAAAATTGGATGCAGTATTACAGATGAGGTTTAATGAGTCAGCTCCCAACCTGTACTGCTGCAAGATTTTCTTCCTGCCCAGGTGCAGGACTTTTCATCTGTCCTTGCTGAGTTTCGCTAGGTTTCTGCTGGCCTGTTCCTCCAGCCTGGCTAGGTCCTTCAATGGCAGCCCTGCCCTTGACCATGTTGACTGGTCCACCTTTGGTCAACTGCAAAGTTGACTTTGTTGCCTCCTTCAGACTGTATACAAAGATGTCAAAACAGGACAGACTCTGCTATAAGCCCCCGCAATACCATTAACCACTTTAAATAACCAGTTATTTACCCATGCCGTTCTCCATCCGTCTAGATTTTTAATGCCCTAAGTTTGATACACAAATGTTGTGGGAGACAGTGCAAAAGTCAAGGTAAATGACGTCATCCACCACTTTTCTTCATCCACAAATCCAGTCATTTTAGCATTGCAATCAGGTTGGTCAGGCATGATTTGCACTGTGTAAATGCACACTCTCTGGTCCCAGTCACCACCTTCGCCTTAAGGTGCCCAGAAATGTGTTCTCAGAGGACTTGCTTCATGATTTTGTCACAGACATTGTCAGGGCCTATGACCTGCCAGTGTCCTGAGCTCCTCTGCCACGGCATCTTGAACTACACTGTTTCATGGTCACTATAGCCAAAGCTGCCATCAATTATCACATCTCCCATTGGTTCTTATTGTTAGTTCATAGCAGGTTCAGCTGTGCATCACCCTTCATGGTGGGCTCATCTGGTACTGATATTGAGAAGTTAGCCCTGAAAACAATCAGAAATCTGGTTGCCTGCTTGTCTCCTGCCTTGCTGCCCATCTAGAAGATGTGAGGGAAGTTAAAGTCCCCTGTGAAAACCAGAATTTGGGATGAGAGACTTCCTTTGGTTGTTTAGAGAAGGCTCCATCTGCTTCCTCTGATCAGCGGATCTGTAACAACAACCTCTATCAACCTCTCATCTGATCTTGACCCACAAACTCTCCACCAGCCAGCTGTCGATCCCACAGGAGAGCTCTGTGCACCCATGTTGTTCCTCCGCACAGAGGACAACCCCTTTTCTTATGTCCCCTAACCATCTTTCCTGGACAAACAGGTTATTTTACCTTGTTTCTGACTTATTTTTAAAATAACAACATTAAAGTTTAATTAAAATTTCGATCAACATTAGAAACAATTGTTTCATGACTTAATTTGTCTCACTGGGCCTTGAGAGTCTCAAGTCAGTGTTTCAAAATAAAGCACACAGCATAATGCTTTCTGGTTCGGGTTTTTTTTCTGCCGTGTTATTACACCAAATGGCAATTACTTGATTTTATGTGACAGACCAGGGAGGCAAATAGATAGACATATTATAAAAAGAGATGGGAAAATGTAGCATCTATAGCGATAATGAAAAAAAAAAACAGCCAAGAACTACTTTGTATGCTTACAATGAACTGATTATCTGTGGGTGGTCCACAAATAAAAAGCTCTCCTGCCCAGACTGTGAAATTGCATAGGTACATCACTTATTTGTGATGAGCTGCAACTGCCTCAGAAGCATCAGATACTGGCCTTGGATGGAAATCTCAGAGCAGATTAAATAAACTAGTGCTCTGATCAAGTACAAGACATCTTACATTTCTATATTTTATTTCCAAGTTGCCAATGGAGTTGTATGCAATCAGTTAGAAGAATCGTCCCCGAGCTACCTACCTCCTATGTGATCTGTTTCCATGACTACCATGCTTTTTAATAATATGTTTTCACAGTTTTGAACTGTAGCTGGGTATATGTAATGCAGATACAGTGGTTGTTTAAATAGTATTTGATGAAATAGATAAATCAATACAATTGATGAGGGAGATTACATTGCACTGTGGAAAAGTCAGGTTAACACTGCAGCTGCTGAGGCAGGCAATCCTTGATTTACACTAGAAAAATTAGCTTAGAATCTGGTTTTGTCTCCTCAGTGGCTTCATTGACTTGTCTATGGTGAGAACTTTAAAAGTCCCATCTTCTATTACTTTTTGCTTTGTTGCACAATAGATAAAAATCTGCTTTAGTTGCATGTAACTGCTGTCTGAAACTTCTTGTCATAACTTATTCATCATTGTGCACTAGTTATATTTATGAGGACACTCAAATTGAGTCACTCCGTACTTTAAACATTATGTTAAAAAATCCCTTGGCATTTGAATGACAAGGAAATATGTATGAATTCAGAAGCTTATTTTTCTTTATTTGAATTGTAATGCCATCTGCCAAAACTCTCTCTCAGTATGGTTCTGTGACAGCATCAGAAGAGAAGCGTGCATGAGAAACAGGTGTGCGGTCCTTCGTTAATCTACCAGACACATTTTGTTTGCATTTGTAAGGGCCCTTTGCAAATGTAGTGTCCAATCAATGCACCGATTTTTGACAATGACAAAATAATCAGGTTTCTAAGTCACTTTTCCTTCAGGAGTTTTAACTGTACGGGATAATAATAAGACAGTTAAGATTTACCCATGTTTACTTCATGTTTTAATGTTCAGTAATGTTGGCAGGTAACTAACATGTTATAGGAAGAAGGAAGAAAAAGGAAGAAAAAGTAGTACTTTCATGTTCGTAGTCATTATTTTTTATTTTTATGGTCTGCAACGTCACGAAAAGTGGCAGCACATATATTTTCCGCTCCTCTTTTTCCTCCTCTCTTTCTTCTCAGTGTAAAACCCTACTGAGTGTGAATAGAGTAGTAACTCAAACACTGGAGAGGGGAATAAGAGGGTACTGTGTTAGAGGGATAGGATGGAGATGGGGCAGAGGGATGGAGAGAAAAAAAAAAGAGCAGGCTGTGGTTCTTGGTGTGTTTTGTTTATCACTAAGCATCTCCAAAACCCTTCAGGTTCTTTCCCAGAGAAAAAACAAACCTTCTCCCAAGAAACCCCATATCTCCTTCAAAGACAAGCTGCAGCCTATTCCTATTTCTCCTTAAACCAGGTAGTTTTTTCCAAAGGAATTTGTTACTCCCCCTGCCTCTTTCTTGAGACTCTGTCCTTCCAGCCCCCACCGGTGATGCAGCCCCCCTGAATTCTGCTGGGCAGGACCACCCCTGCCCGAGTCTTTCCCATTCCCAGAGCTTCTGAGGGGTATAAGATTATAAAGACAATCAAAAGACTGCTGTGGCTACCTCAGAAAAAGCATATCTACAACAGTTAATGGAAGAAGAGAGTGCCTGCTCACTTTTTACATTCATGTGCAGCAATAGCCTATTTGTGTAAGTCAGGGGACTTCCAGGTGACTCAGTCATACGGCTACCTTTATCATAAGCATCAACTCAGAGAAACGAGGTACCTGACTTTCTTGATACTGCTATACGTAATTTTGGAATCAGCAACTGATCCACTTGAGTTATTCCAACAGAAAGGAAGCTTTTCCTCAGTGTACACCCTTGTTTTGCACCATGTGGTACCGTTTTGATTCCTGCACAGGTGTTATTAATTAATTATTTAAATTAAATGAATTACTTTTAATTGTGTTTGTACTTAATGGCTGAACGCAGGTCTGCAAACTGAAGCTGTGCCAACTCGGTGGCATAATAAATAAAACTTCAATTTCAACTCCCTTTTTTCTGTTAGTCTTTCAACTTCTGCTCTTTACTGTTCTCCACTTTCTTTAGCTCCTAAACTATCAAGGTCACTAAAGTTCTCAAAAAAAAAAAACAAACGGACACCTTCCAAACTGTTTCCCCTATAACTTATCCCAAAAGATGTATGGTCTACCACAAAGTTAGTACAGAATAGACCCTACAGGGACCCTACAGGAACACCAAACATGAAGATTGAACAGATCTCTCACTGCAGTGTCTCTTTTCAGGCCAGCTTTGCCTGAGCCTGTTTTACACCTTTCTGATTCCTCTGTAATCCATCTTAGAAGTAATCAGATATAGGCATACAAAGGCATGCCTTTTACAGACTGACCTAGGCGTACTCGACTGAACGTTTTTGAGGATTTCTTCTTCTGCCTCATGAGAACAATTCAGACTGCGTGTTTCGGCTGGGTCACCTCGACATCAGCACACCCTGTTCAGGAGGCTCAGTAAGAAGGACAGCAGCATGACCTTACTGACTAGAGCCTCTGTCACTTCAAAAAATATGTGTATATGAGGGCCTAAAAGAAAATATAAAAACTACTGTTCAACCAAAGCTGTCCCTAAATCAGTAGAAAGGAGTCTGAGGATTTCAGACATATAAACTGAAGAAATTGCGAGCAGAAGAAATGGAGAAATTAGGCTGTGGCAACATGTTTTTAAGATTGATTTTGTCGTCATTGTCTGTAATCAAGCATAGCTGTAGTATAACCAGGGAAGAGCAAATCAGCACAGCACAGAACAACTTTTAGTGACTGGTTGTATTTCTTTTTATTCATTTGCAGTCTTCATAAAACTTAATAAACTGCTGGCCATCTGCAGGCAGAACTCAGAGGATGAGAATTTTATTGGCACTTCTTTGCTGGACAGGCGTAGAGGCTATAATTATTATCTTAAAGTCTAGCAGAGCTGGAAGGGACTTTTACATCTCTCTCGACAGGCGCTCCTGACACTGTAACTGCAATGCTTGCTTTGTACTGCTGTAAAATGTAATGTTGGGATTATCATCTGTAACTTTCAGATGCAGCAGAATGGGCTAAATTAAGTTTGTTTGTAATTTATGATATATTCACTGTGTGCACTAATTAACAGCTAGTTATGTTTTTCCTTAGTGAACTTCAATTATTTTGAGGAAAATGTTATATGCCTACAGAATATGTGTGCTCAGTTCCTAAGTTTGCCTTTTGTGCTGAGCTGCAGTCAGGATTTGTGGATTTAAACTCGTGTCTATTTTATTCTTTGATATGTAATTAGGTGCTTGCATTTCACAGGCTTGGTTCACATCTGGTTCGCTGGTCTGTTCTCACAGAAAAAGATTATTGCTGTATCATGGGAAAAAATAAGCTTCCAATCTTTTATAAAAAGTCTTACAAATGCAAAGAATTGAATGCTACATGCATTTTAGGTGCACATTTTTCTCTGCTCCACTGACAAAGTCAGTTGTGCAACTGCCATGTTTGTAAAACGGTTGGCTCTGAGCACTTGCGACACCTGTGGCAGAGGCAGCCTCTGCCAGCCTTTTAGTGCACAGTGAAATGATAAAAATGTATTAGTTTTCCACATTGCAGTTGCAGTTCTAATTACACAATGCAGCTGGTGCTGCAGGAAAATCCGTGCTGTTTGAGTAAAGGAATTTAAGTGGAAGGAGTGAAGATGGTGTTGCTTTGCAACTGTCTCTTTTTTCATCTTTAGTGTCTTTTTTCCTTCTGCCATTTTAAAATTAGTAGGTGATGAGAACAGGCAAAGGGACAAGGAGAGTACAAAAGATGGGTGGAAACGAGTGATAGAAAGCATCAGTGTGACAGTGAGGGGAGGAAGATGTGTTACTAGGACTGGCACAACGGCTAGGCAAATCTTGCTTGGGCGGGCCCTGAAATTGCTCATTTCCCTCCATATCTTACTTCTCTCATTCTTTATCTATCAATCTCTTCTCTTTTGCCAGTTCTATTTCCTCTATTTTTATCTCTTTTTTTTTTAATTTTATTTTTAGCTTCTTTTTTTTTTTTTTTAATTGTTTGAGCCAGTATCCAAACAGGATACCTTTTAGTTTCCTAAAAGTGATGGGAGACAGGGGTATCTCCTGCTTTTTAAAATAGGAACAAGTGCTCATGCTATTCGTACCATACAGCCTAAAGAAGGGAGAATGTTTGTGCTTACAACCTCTGAGTTTGCGGAGGCGGAGTATGGGCATCTGCATCAAGTCTAAAAGAGACCAGGGATTGTATACTCTGGTTTTAAGATCATGACCTGGCTGCTCCTTTAAAACGCAAAAAACCCCGGTGATATGAACATGGAACTCACTAGTGAGTGCTTAGCATGACAAGGATTTTATAAAATTAAAACGCATTTACATGTCAGACTAAGGTTCTCCTGAGAATATTCGCATTTCCTTGTCTTCCTTTAATAAAGGTAATTAATGCCACTCAGTTGTTTTAGGAACACAACTGTAAACAGGATAAATATGCGCTGTATCAGGTCTATCAAATTTAGACTGTTCTAAAGACTCTTTAGTTCACAACACTTAGTCATTATTTGCTCAGATTTCCCGTGTCCTGCATTCTTATGATAAGTATGACAGTATCTGCTTCCCTCAAAAAATGGGGACCTCGGGAGCAACTGCAGTCCTACAAGCATCAAGGTCATTCTCCTGTCCCTTCAGAACAGGGCTGTTAAGAGCAATTGGGGTCAGATAGTATCTCTGAGCTAAACTCTGCCCACTGTTCGATTTGCAGACTTCTGCCGTTCAGATGTTACCAAGGTTCTGAAATAATTTAATAAAGTGAACCGAGACACCAGCTATTCATAGCAATCAATCACCAGCATCCTCATCCACAGTTAGTTACGACAGCGAGTGGAAAAAATACACTGAAAAAGCCAATGAAAGTAATGAAGAATATTGTATTAGTATCAAAGTCCCAGTAATCTTGAAAAATTCTTCATCAGTTCTCAATCCTGTCTGTTCATATAACAAAATCTGGAGTCTGGAGGCTGTTTTGACCTAAAAATGACAGGCAACAGCACCTTCTTTGCTGTAGCAAAAGTAATTCACTGCAACCACACACAAATTAACAGTTTCACAGCTCCAACTATCCTTGAATGATGGGACTTACATTCAGCCCTGCTCATGTTTCTGCTCTGTTTTCTTTAACTATTATTCTTAAGAAAGTTTTGCCATCTCGTTTGGGGATCTTTCTTTTAGCCATTAATAGCAAGAGGATTTTTGTTTCAACAGAAAATGTTAAAAAAATCTTTAAAACCTGGAAATTTTGCTGTGGCAATATTGATGACTGCTATTCTGTGTAATCACACTTGTCCCTCAAGAGGAAAAGCTCTCAATAAAGGGCTCGGATTGTGACACAGAGCATATGACTTTGGTACAGATATTGTTAGGTTTGCTGCAAGTCAAGGTTACACTAATAAGACAAAGAATTTCTTTCACGTCAGTATGCAAACTTGAGATAATCTGGGATATTCTCCAGGAATGAAAGAGAAGGAATATTTAGCAGGGCAGAAAGACCAAGGAAATACTGACACACATCATGCGGAAGTTGCCACGGTAGGAACACTTCTGCGCATGGACACAGGAATCTGCATCTTCCACTTGCAACAACTTTCTGTTCCTGTGTGCTCTTCGCACCCGCGTGCTGCCCAGCCCTGGTGGGATTCAGCTCTGCGCAGGCAGCAGGGCAGATTCCTTCTCTCCCAAAGAACATGCACCAGTTTTGCTACCTCAGGGGACGCAACAGGGTTTAACCCATGGCAATTGTCCATTATCCACTGTCTTATCTTAGAAAACAAGAACTCTGGACGGAGGATTTTTTCTGTCTTATTTTAGCTAATCTAATGGTCAGGAGGCCATAAATCCTTAAGAGAAATTATTGTTCTTGCCTCATAAGTAGGCTTTCCCTCTTACTTGTTTAATTTTTGATAAATTGATAAACATTTATGTTATTAAGGATCCTTAAAGATTGTGACAATACAAGGAAAAAATACGATAAAAAACAAAATCAAGGACATCAGCACTTGATCTTGGGAGAATAAAATATTGGATTAAAGAAAGGGAAAATTCATTCAATTACTGCAATATGAATGGTCTTGAGATGCCAAATACGAATACAAAATTCAATTTTTAATCTATCTAAAAGTGTATGTCTACAGTCTTTGGTTTAGACTCACGTCTAATGCAAACCACATGAAGTAGAAGAAAATGTTTGGAAGAAAGAAAAAAGAGCAGAATAAAATGTATAACTTTCTCCCTTCTCCACCAAAGTCAGACCTTCATCTATTAAGGATAGCACACAAAGGCCCTTAATATTTTCCCTAGATCAGTTTTTACCTCTGTATCACTTTTTTTTTTTTAATCTTAATGGATATTTATGATAATCCTTGAGTTATCTAGAGGCTGAAAATAGGAATTTTTGCTGAAGGTTCTACTTTTAGCATTTCATGTTCTGTTCCTTTTCAGAGGGATATAACCTAGTAAAATGAACAATAGAAATGCAACAAATGTGCGTAAGCAGACTTTGAAAACAACAAAGTGTAATTTTCAATTAGGAGTCCCTTTGTGTTGTCCATTTGGAATCATACAGTAGACTGACAACAGCTACAGACTATTTTTCACATTTGCCAAAGAAAATACCTCGTAACTCCATTTGTATGCAGTTGATGCAAGATGAAAATGATCAAAATAACAAAACCAGACAGTGTTGCCATATGTTCCAGTACAGAAGCAAATTATAGTACATTAACACCCCATCACTATCATATAAAAAGGCTGCAAAGATAAATGTTCCCTAAAAAAAATCTACTAAAGAATTAAAAGATGCGTAAGGTAATAGTTTTAAATTAAAAATATAAAATGTTATTTTTTCCCCTTTTTTTCCTTCAAGGTTCCTCTTCTTTTTTCACTCTTTCTTCCCATTATTACTATTGTTACAGATTCTTTCGTTAGTTCCTTTTACTATTGTTAGGGATCTTGATGTTATCTTTGACCAGTAACTCCAAGCATATTTTTCTTACAATTAAATCTTCCAGGAGCTATAGTTCGAATAGCTCAAGAAAACGTAAGCTTCTTATGTCTGATATATCAAAAAATCCCAGCCCACACATTAGTGGTCCTCAGAGCCTCGAAGTGTAGTGTTATATATGCTGCTCTGTCAAAATTCCCTTTTTTTGTCAATATGAAATATGCAACTGGCCTAATTTAGTATTTTAATAAAAGTCTAGATTTTCTAATTTCAACCCCATTTCTTTTTCCCATCAGAATTTATTTCCACTTGAAAGAAATCTGGGATTAAGGTAGACTGTGCTCTGCTTTTCTATAGTTCCTGCTACGCATGAGTATTATTCTGGAATAAGAGTATCTTTTACTAGGCTAACCTTCAGCTGAATACTGAACACTTCACATTTACACAGCCTCTTTCTTCAACGGCCAGCATCCGGGGAGGACTCTGTCTGTTTGTCTGCCTTTGATCCTGATCCGTGTGTTCCTGAATCCAGATCTGGAATCCAGTTCCCGTCTGTCGCTGAGTGCAGTCTGGGACTTCCCCAGTGCCTGCCAGTGACGTGATCGTCGTCCTGGGAGCTTGATACTGGGTTTGTTTATATTATGTATATGTCATTATTTTCTTATTAATATTCTTATATTTTTTATTATTAATATTTCATTAAAGTAGTTTTAGTTTTCTTTTCAACCCATAAGTGTCTCCCTTATTTTCTCTCCTTTCTTTTCTGGGAAGGGGGAGAGAGAGAGGTTGAGAGCATCTGTTGTTCCTTTAATGGCCGGCGCAGCCCAAACCACACGTACAAAAAAAAGGAAAATGCACACAAAAAATATATAATGGGTGTAATAAATTTAGCTTCCATATTTATTCCTTCCTTGGTCCATTTCAGCTTCAGCCTTTGATTCTGGTTCCAAGATGTGTTTCAATCACAGCCTACTCAGGAGGCACACACCTTCTGAAAACACGTGTTGTTGACTGCCTGCTTTTACTGTCTAGATCTTTTTAATTTAAATACTTTTCATTGACATTTGTTGTGTATTAAAGAGAAATTTGCTATTCTGTTTCACAAAAATATTCCCTTAGTCCTTAATCGTACATGCCATCTTATTCAAATCTAAGCCACACGACTCTTAATCACACTCACGTACACAGTAGGTTCTCTCTAATCGTGCAGGTAACATTTTATTGACCTATTTCAGTTCCAGCTTGTTAAACACAGCTGTTCTGATGTTTAAGAAAAGGGCAGAATGTAAAAAAAAAAAAACAAATTAAGTGTAAAATGTAAAATTAAGTGTAGAAATGCAAAATCAAGACAAGCAAAATGGCCGATTTAAATTCTCTCATCTAAATTGTCTTCTCAGGTCCACTCAAGACCTCTGTTTTCTCTCACTGTGAACTGAGGTGTACAGGCAGAATTTCCATTGAAAAAAAGGGACTAAATATTGCTCCCAGTCTGCAGTGTGTAAGTCCCAAGAATTGCAGACGCTTTTACACTATTGGTGTGAATGAGATAACTTAGGTCCCAGAAACAGTCTAGCCATAGAAAGTTACACGCAAACTTAATTTATCCTGCTACTTCTGAAGCAGAACCAGGCCTTTAAGAGCTAGTCAGGCATCCCCTCAACATGTTTTGAAAGCTGATTTTATTCTGTTCACTGCATTGGAGTTGTCAAGAGATTTCTTGGATTGTAAGTTTTTCTGGGCAAATATCAGCTAATATTCGTTTGTTTGATAACTACAAAAAGAGCCTGTCTTTTATGTTCTGTGACAGTACAAATTAATAATCATAAAGTTGTAGTAGCAACAGGTCAAGTAGGGTCAAAACATACTGTTTGCTAAAAACCCACAGTAATTGCAAATCATTTATTCCGGAAAACTTCTAAGCAAACACAATAAAGAAACACTGGAAGGATGTCATAAAAGTTTTTATCTGAGCTATATAATGAAAAGAGCTTTAGCTACTATAAACAGCAAACCAAATAACAATTCTATATTCTTATCAGTAGGTTCAGATGGAAGCAGATGGAGAAAATGATAAAAAATGGCATGAATGGCATTTTAGCTTCTGAGCCATACTGTTGAACATTTTTGCTTTTCTGAGATTTCCAGGACATGCAAATATGTTTCTATTCAATTAAGGCTGAATTTGCCTCTAGTTACAACTCAGCGTTTACTGAATTGCAAGGATACTTATATTCAAGAGCTTATGTGCTGACTTCAGGTAAATCATAGTTCTCTACAGCATCATCCTCACTACTGAGGTATTTTATGTTTGTTCTTTAAATTACTTGCTCAAAGCAAAACTTGTTTTTCAAATGTGTAGTTGAATAACTAATTTCTCCAACAGCTTTGCAGAATATTTTCCATATGAAGTGCTAAATCTGGTTGCTGTGTTCAGCCTATCTTTTCCACGTGGCTACTGATATGTGTTTACAGATTACTCCAAAATATCTACAAAATACAATAATATTATGTTAAGAATTATTTAGATATGGTAGCCTAAACTGTGCTTTTGATTCATGATATTAAACCCAACAGATTAACTGATTAAATCTGAAAAAATAACTGCACCTGGTTTTGAATGCGGAGCTGTTATTACTGGTGGCATCATTAAAGTTGCTTTGAGATTGGTAGCTACAGCTTGTACTGAATCCCTTGGATCTGGGCCAACTCACATTAAAGTCAATGGAAGGGAGATTTGCATGCACTGAAATTCATCAGAAATGAATTAATGATATTTAGAGCTGGCAAAATTGTATGCATTGGCTCCTTAGTTTTCTAAAAGCATAGATGTTTTACCTACAGCAGCAATGATTATTGTAAGAACAGCTGAAACATAAAAACAGTGATACTTTCAAAGGCACAAATGGCAGTCATGTCCTTTGCTCCTATTCATATTCACTTTAAATATTCCCTTTAACAACATATTTTGCTCATATAGGGGGGGCAGCCATGCTCAACCAAAAAAAATAGAAATTTTTCCTATTTTATTTAATGGGAAAAGCAGCAGCTTTATAACGTCTTCAGAATACATCAATGTTTAAAAATCTCAAACAAAGTAAGCGTGTTATTATGCTTATTTTTGCAGATGGGGATATAGAAGTGCAGAAAGTTGGAATTTCTCATAGTCACTCGCTAAATAATTGGCAATTCATGGGACAGAGTCCAGGACTCCTGACTCCCTGTGAACCACTAGATTACACTATCTCTCAGCATCATTTAAAGAGTCAACGTCAATGGCAGAAGACAGCTTTGTAAAATATAATTTTGCAAACTGAAATTTGCAGGGTTTAGATGCAGTAGTTGTAATTCCATTTTTTATTTCATTTATCCTATTTCCCAGGTTTTTGACTTAGCAATATGCTTTGGGATTAGCTCTTGAGAACCTTGAGTTTCAGCCAGGCATGGATTATGGATCAGATAATGCTAATTAGAATTAATAACATGGACAATAGTATTGTATATTGAGAACTTACCAGGGAGTTAATTTTGTCACTGAAAGTTGGAATGATGCTCTAAGAACACAAAGTCCATAACGAGGGACGAAATTATGAAACAGACAGGATTTAAGCTCGACAGTATTTGTTCTGAATGCAGCTGGATGAAAAGTAAATTTGCCTAAAGATCACAAACTGGTCACTCCATAACTATTCAGAAATTCAGAATGAGATTCAGGATAGATTTGGCTGCTGATATTTTTTCTGGATGAGATTCATAAGGCATAATATTTGTTTAATTTAAATGCAGAGTGCAAGTACTCCCCATCAAGATGTGGCCTTCATGTTCAGAGATTTGAAGCAAATTTTTCACTTTCCAGAAGTACAGCCTTACCAGTGTGCTCAGTCAAAAAGCAAAGATTTTCATTTGCTTTTGCTCTTTCACTTATGAATATTGATTTAACAGGCAGAACCTGGAGTTTACATATTTTCCTATAAGGGGAGTGTCCTTCTCACTAGGCTAAAAAAATGACATGTACTAATTTTTTTTACTGGTTGACAGTGTACAAAATGGCAGGGAATAAGCATAGGAGGGATTAAGAAAGCAAAGAGGTACAAGGGCCTGGTGTTTAAACCTGTAAGTGGGTAGATCTTTGCCCGCATCAGAACTTTGATTATTAGGATGAACATGATTAACAAAATGTTTGTTTTATGTTTGGTGTTTACACTACATCATTCAGGATTTATTGGAACAGGTGGATACATAAATATGTATCACTTCTATGTTCACATCAGCTTTTTCTTTGCTTTTCCCAGTGTAGGAGTTACCTGTCAGGAACATCTATATGAATGATAAGGTTGAGTTAAAATATATGGAGAAAGGTAATTATGACAATTTAGTGATTTGTTGCACTGTTCCTGAAAGCTATTTTTTCAATCACAGCGTAGAAATTTTATGTGTAAAATTTTGGAAAATGGGTAAATTTTTATGCTATGTCAAAATTTAAAAATTGACCTCTGCAGTACAATGTCAGAAAAAAAAATTCTCAGCGAAAGTGTGAGTTTGTAACTGCTGAACAACAATATTTTAAGAAGTTTTTTTTGGCATATTTAATCTCATGAAAAAATGTAAACTACCTATAGCTGTTGTGCAAGCAGCAAAATGCAGCTTTTAAATTAGGTGTTCAATTATTTTCTCTCGTATCATTAGAAATCTGCCAACTATATGCTAATATTTTCTCAGCCCTAGTTACCGTATATTGTTTAAAATTATTACACTGAAATCTGTTTGTCCAAATGAAAATGAAAAGCAAATGATGAAACCAGAAGTGACCACAATGATATTCTTTATAACAGACCTTCCAAACAGCAAGACATATATTGTGCTGATTCTGTCATTAAAACAGCCGAAAACTTTCAATGTTTAAGAACAGACACTTAAAAAAGACAAATTCTGATCTGTATTTTTCATTCTCCTAATTTGAAGCAGAAAATGGGAGATGAAATCACTACTGTAGAAATGTTTCAGCCAAGCTTTACACTTCTTCATCTCTCTTTGACTTTCCCTCTTCACTCTTTCCCCAGCCTATTATGGCAATTATGTTACATTCTAAAATCCCTGTAAAATATAATATGATTCTCTTTTTACCATTTACCGTGAAATGCTGACTTGTATATAAATCTTTACTGATACTATTACATATTCACTGCAGCTATACTAGAATGCTGGGTGGAAATAAGAAACATTGCGTATGTGCTGGCTGTAAAAATGGTAAATTTGAACATGGGTATCCGGCATGTTTAATGAACTCTTGCACATCAGTATCTGAAAACACTGAATGATGCAACAGACAGCAATGCCTTTGTGGCAAATTTTTTAGTTCTTCTGGAATCCTTAACTATTAAAATGTTTTATTCGTGGTGCCCAGGCATCAGCACACAGTGTCACAGTGCTTAAAACTAGCAATCCCTGATGGATGCTTTGAAAATATAGTATAAATACAGCATTTCACTTTTCAGAACCAGACTGACATAATGAAGCATCAGTCAAAAGACAGTGGAGATTTTGGAGAATGGCAGGTGACCAATGAAACTATGACAACAGTATTATAATAAATTCATCTCTTGAAGGGTCTCTGAAACTGTACAGGCACTTGAATTGGTAGTGTAGCATGTAAAATACAGAGAAAATTCTAAACATTTTCAAATCAGAGTTCCGATGCGTTAAGCTGGGCTTGCTGCCCCCGTGACGCAGCTCCAGGAGCAGAGCTGACTGAAGAGCAGCTGGACTCTAGTCTGAACAGACCAGGCACCCAAATGTACATCCATCTGATCTTCTGGATCTAAAGGCATGCAATGCTTTGCAGGTCTCAGTCTTGAGCCTTTAGACATACGAGGGCTGATTTAATAATTCAGTGGATCTTTTCACAGTGTTATCTTTTTAACATTGACATCATTTTTTCCTGTTCCTTGCAGAAATACCAAGCTAGCAGAGAACTGCTCGAAACCAAATGGAAAACCAAACCCAAGTGAAAAAAAAAAAAAAGAAAGGCAGTGACTGAGTCTGTACTATCTTACTGTAGAATATATTAAAGTTACAACATAGCATTACCATCTTTAAAATCTTAAATAACCTCAGCTAGAAACAGCACTTCAGTTTTTGCAGTCTTCTTTTAATGCATAAGCCATGCTGGAAAACAACCTTATTTAAAGAGTTTTAACTCAGTAGTTTTAAACTTCTTTGATAAAAGAACATAGAATAAGCCAACAAAAGAAATAAAATCCTGACATGGTATCTGATGCTAACATCTTCTCAATACAATTTTTTAGAAGACGGAAATCTACTTCGTTTTTCTCTTTACCCTAAATTCAGAAGGATTTCCTCAAATATACTTAAGGCCTGAAGTGTGACTCACTTCAATTTAGGATGTGGAGAGAAAGAAGAAGTAATTGGTCTCGCAAAAAAATGATCAGCATAGGAAAAAGAAACTGCAATGCAGAAGATCATCAGTAATAAAATGGGAGTTTGAGACAATGATATCCTGTAGCGGAGGTAGGATAAGTATTATATGAATGAAAGCAGCGATGGTTCCTCCTGCTTACAGCTGGGTCAGGTAGGTCTGAACGGATCCAACCAAGTCCTGTGGCATCACTCTCTGATCAAGCAATGGAAAAGAGAACCTCTGTTCAGGAAACTTGTCATACAAAGAGATATGCCTATCCCACCAGAGCCGTATTCACCCTCAAACAGACAGCAACTGTATTTTAAAGCCGCTGGCTCATGATTCTGTGGCAATTGCAATGATTAAAATGTGGGCCCAGACCTATGTGGTTCTCCTGGCAGTGTTGCAGGCAAACAGGAGAGTATTCCTGGGTAGGACATCAGCCTGGAAGACAAGTTGTCCATGGAGCTGCTTTGCAGTGGTTTGGGAGCCTTACATCATAGACAGTGCTAGTCACGATGACTGCCTGTCACCAGGCTGCCAGAAAAATACCGTAATAACCTTCCTTCTACTTGCTTGGAACTTCTGATAGAAAATTGAAGTCAAAACGGTCCAGCTGTTTCCTAGAATAAGGTCAGTGAAAAATATTTGGGACACTGATAAAAAAATCAATATGTCTTGACTTTGAAATGCTCTAAGAAAATACCTGCTTAGCAACAGACCTTAAACCTACGAAGAGAATGTCTTTATGTCAAGCAGTGCCTTTTGCAGCCTCAAAGAAATCACTGAACTTTTCAAAACCTCCACCTTGCACATGGTCGTTGTCCTGGCCAGGTAAAATTTCTGCAGATTCTGTCCTTGCTGAACACACTCAAATCTGACATCTGATGAGACAGCATGTGCACCTCCTTATCACAACACAGCATAACTGCCCTGCACACACACTGCCCCGTGGGCACGGGATAACAGAGGGACGAGTGGCAAAATCAGACTTTGTAAGTACTTGTTCTTTCCAAGATAATGAAATCTAAGATACTTGAATTTCACCATTCCTTGGCTGCTGGGAGCACGTGTGCACTATAGATTGCCCAGCCCCCTACTAACAGAAGACCTTATAGAGCAGCCGAAAATCTACAGACGCAACCAATCCATTGTGCTGTTTGCTCACACAAAAAAAGTCTCTTATTGAAGCTTCTCTTTTGCAAAGCTGCACATGAACCTTGTGGATAGAAATATTTCAGTTTCTTTTTTTTTCTTTTTCTTTTTTTTTCTTTTTCAATAAAACATACAGAAAGTGATATTAAAATTTTATTATTAAAACTGAAAATTTAAGATGGGTTCCAGAGCCTTGAGCTCACCACCCAAACAATGAACACCACCAAATTGCAGCATAAGAATGCAGGTCTTCAGAGCTCCATTCAAGTAGAACAAGATAAATCAAGGATCAAACGGCCCCACTTTGCCTTATCTTCCTGCAGATCCTTGCATTAAGCACTTTGCAAAAGAAGCAAAAACATCCCATAGCCCCAAGTCTGTTCTTCTACAGAGCTTTGACTCTTGCCAGAGTATACACAGGCCTGTCCTCTGTACTCAGTGAAAGAAGAGTCTAAGTGAAAAATACTCCCACCCATGTAACAAAAAGACAATATCACAGTCTATATGAACAAAAGACCCAAACTGAAATTGCACAAGAAACCTGAATTTTAATGTGTTCAGATTTTTGGTGGTATGTTTCTGCCATCTTAACAGCATTATTTTAACAGTTTCTCTGTTTTTCTGTTCATGCGTTGAATTATAGTATCTAGGCCAAAGTTTTGTTCTGTCTCCAGGTGTATAATAAGCTTCAGGAAGACAATTATCACATGGGAATTTCTTCACACCTAGGATTTCTTTCAGTATACATTTCATACTGATATGCTCACAGAAAAGCCAGTCTACTTATAAAAATTCTTTTTCTCCTGAAAGCTCAAATGGAATGCGGAGAGTCAGATTAACATTGTGGTTTCTGGTTTTGATTACTTGGTGGTGTAAAGATACTACACTAAATTAGCTAATGTATAGAGCAACATGGAAATAATGTTACTCTGAGCAAGGACACAAGTTTTTAAGGGACCTAGAAACAGAGCACACATCTCTGAATGGACCAGAATATGGAGTTATGAAAGTTGGAAGAGGAAGGAAGTAGCTGCATATTTATATGCACAGTGACAGAAAAGGAAACTGGACAACCACATCACTAGTATAGGTATATTAATATTAGCAATTGTGTTTTAAACAGGTTTAAACCCATTTAAAACACCACACTACTACAGAGCAGTTGAGACAGGTAAATAGAACTAAAAAGCAGATGGTGGATTATAACTCTTTAGAGATTCCATGTGATAATTAAATCCAACAGCAAATAATAAGGTTATAAGGATTCTCTTACCTGAGAGCCACATAAGGTGATTTGACCTCTGAATAGAAATACCGTTAACTAATCTCATTCAGCAACATGCTTATCATGTAAGTAGTACCAAGCAACCAACAATATAAATATAGTTAGCATATTTATTATATAAGTAGCCCAGGCATTAATTATTTTAACGCTTAGTACCATTCCAGCTCCTTTTCTGTACTGAAGAAATATGTATAGGCTGAAATGGTGATTTCACAGTACAGTTAGCTAATAAACTTGTCTTCCCAATATTGGATATTTACTTCTCAGTTGAATAGGTATAAAGGTACACAGTTGTTACAGCAGTTTCGCTAGCACTAATGAGACAGTTTCCCTTGAGCTGCTGCCATAATATTAGTGGTTAATTTGGTTTTAGAACTTCATAGCAATAGTTCCAGTTTATGTCATTGTATAGTTTGGGAAAAATCACTAAAAAAAAAGTCCTACGCCAAACACTTCAGACAACAAAATGCTTTTTCCTGCAGTCTTACCTAGGCACATGGAAATGAGCTACCCGCAGTGCAACAGAACTTTTGGTCATTGGCATATTTACTCGCTTTGGAAGTTGGTCAGAATTTCAGTGAAAGCGTCATTGGATTCTTCTGCAACAAAAATTACTAGGATCTCTGTCTTACGCAAAATATAGTATTCCCAAACCCACACTAGTTGTACTTACAATGCAGTGTAAGAGCACGTGTGAGGCAAGGTTTGGGATCATATTCACCAGCCACCCTTCTCTTTTGCCTTCAGAAATGCTCTAAATGACTGCTCTGAGGCAGCTCAGGTGTTACTGCTCTAAGCGTGAGCTTTGGATGCCTGTTCTGCTTTTGAGTATTTTTGATGTTATCACACTTAAGAAGAAGCCTTAAGGACAGGCCCAGGAGGTCTGCAAGTGTTTCAGCAGCCTCCAACTAAGACATTGGCCCATGAAACAATATCTGACAATTTGGGTAGGCTAGACTGCATCCTGCCTATCCTAGGAAGACCCTGGCACCACTTGTCACAAGGATGCATTCATTAAAGCCTTCCTCCTTTCATTCCATTACTCTTGCCTTTCTTCTGCACATACGTGAAACTGGGATCCCAGCACCGTGTCACCCGCCATCACATTTCATCTGGGAGTAAGGTCTCCTGGGAATCAGCCAGTTGATTTTTGTGTGGCACATCAAGCTACGGCTCATCAGATATCGCAAGTGCAGTTACCCTGGAGGAAGCGTCACTGCCGCAAACGCCTACTTCCAGCCTTTCTCCCATCAGCGTCATCGCCTCCTATCTCCTCCTATGAGCTTTGGAAATATTTCTGAAAATATCCTGAGAAGCTGGACTGGGAGTCACTCTTGGACTCCTGCCCCTGAACCACCCAAGCCCATCAATCAGGGCTAGATCCACTCCAAACCCCAGCTGGCAGGTAGAGGAGAGAAAAAGCTTTCATAGCTGTGTCTCCCAACTTTTGTGTGCTGAAGGAGATTAAATGGGCCAAATACTTCTGCCTACACAATGCAGTGGGTGTAGAAATAGCTTGGAAGACTGCCTGTGGCCCCGGGCTATCTGTAATGCAGGCCAGATGTAGACAAGGCCATTGATCCTCAGCATCACACTAGGGAATTTAATTAGTATTAAATAAAAAGGTAGAGGCAAATTAATTCTATACAAAGAGAGGTTGAAAAGATAGGAACTGTTTTAAATGGGGCTTGTTTTACAAATGGATATACAGAAAATAAATTGAACATGGTTATCTTCCTTCTGCCCATTTAAATAGGAAATTTAAAGGCAGTAAATTTAAAAGTGATAGAAATAAATTCTTTTTTGTAAGACCCAGGGAACTCACCACCACAGAGCATCACTGAGACTTAACAGGATTTAAAACAGGTTTAGTGATTTATAAGTATAATGAATATTTGTGATAATAACTGAAGGAAAAAAGTCCTTCAGATTGAGGTCATATCACAAACTAATGAAGGTTAAGAGGAAACTTCCTCTAATTCAAATTAATCTTTAATTGCCACTCCTGGGTTTCCTGTGCTTTTCTCTGAAGCATCTGACATTGCCAGTGTTGATCAGCAACAGGAGTGCCTATGCTCACAGCATAACATTCTGCAAAGGAAGACCACTAACTTTAAAAAACCCGCAGATTTCTTTGAAAACACTGTAATTTCTATTGCAAGAAATAGCCACTGAGAAAATGGTTTTGTGTGTGTGTTTTAACTCTGTGATTTGGCAGCATGTTGTGGATTGTCTATGTCAGTCTTTCACTGATGGACTCCCCCTTCCCCAGGCTGCAAAAAAGAATATTCACCAGGAACACTCCCGGTCATAGCAAAATGTGAAAGGAAACACAGAAAAGGCAGCACGCAGGGATGCAGGATGCAGAGAAAAAAAAAAAGAAAGGAAAGACAGAATTGTGGGCCTGACTTTCTTTGATATGATTTTGTCAGACTGTCCCAAATTATGGTCTTTAGCAGCAACAGGGCAATGGAAAACATCCTTTCATTTTTAGAATAAATTACATACAATCCAGGACACGCAGTTTAAAGGGTTCTATATCTGAGTATTTGTTGCATATTCAATTTTTAAATAATCATGTTGAGGTTCCTCCCTGATGGTTGTCCTTTCTGAGTTACAGAAATGGTATTCCAGAATCTTTTTCTTCAAACAAAATTTATATATATTTCAATCAGTGGAGCTTGGCTACTTGTATTCTTATGACAAAATGAATGTGGGTTATTCAGTGAAATTCCTAGCTTGGTAAAGGGACAACGAACCTCCACCCCAAGTTTCTCCTGCCATTTCAGTAGATTAGCAATATTCTTTTCAATTCCTGTTCTAAAATGTTTCTTTATTAACATTATATTTCACTAAAATATCCTAATGTACCACTCGGGGAACTTTCCCTTTCAGTAGAGTCCCAGACTGAAAATCCCTTCCATTTTCTTAATCATTGGAGAATGCATCAAATTCCTGGACAAATGTTAGAACAAAGCTACAAAAATAATATTATTAGTACCATACAAATGCTTCCAAAGCTACTTTATAGTTATGACAACTAACAAATTCACAAAACATTTACATTAAGAAAACAAGTGTGTGTGCGTCCATTTATTTTCTCCTTTACAATGCTTTTTCAAAACCAGAATTTTAAAGACTAAAATAATTTCTGCTGAGGACAAACTAAGAGTTTAAGAAAAGCCACTGTAAGTGCGTAGTCATGTTTTTGAAAGAGCTCATCAGAAGCTTACATTAGTGGTTCCAGGATGGCACAGCTTTTTTTTCTTTTTTTTTCTTATTGACAGTTTTGCTTCCTGACAAGTAAATAAATTTTATTACTTAAACAAGCATATTTCGGTCTACTGCAAAACACATATCACGTACTGACTCTAATCTGAAAGTTAAATAAGAACATCAGATTCTTAGGAAAGCAGGTCTTGTGCATCTTAGGATACTTTCAGCCAAACATGTTACAAGCAAGCCCTCTGAGGGATTTATTGCATACTGAACAGCTTTATAGGATTTGACTGGAAACTCCAGAGACAGCCACTAATCTATTAACGTACACACACATCTTCTCCCACAAACTTTTACACAGTTAGGCCAGGCTATAAATTTAAATATAAACACCCATTATCTTAGCTACACAAATCTTTAGTTAATTTTCATACACTATTACGGAATATGGGTCAACCTCATTATTTCCTGTCTAGCGAGGATAAATCCTCCTTTCTGTTCATAAAAGCTAAATGTCATAACCTACGAATTAAAATACGTGCCTTGTATTCTAGCTATTATTATTTTTATTACTATGCAAGTTCCTCTAGGAACAGGACTTTTGTCCTGTGCCTACAAGTTCAAAGCCCAAGGTGAAACTTCATGCTAAAAATTATACGTGATTAAACTGGAACCTGGCAGAGACACAAACCCAACACGAAGAGTTCAACTCATTAAAAAAACATCAGGCAAGCAGGTGCTCGGCAGTTTTGGTATGACTGAGTCACACAGCAGATGGGGGTGAATACTAAGGGGCAGATCTTAGCTGGCATATATTGTCCGAGCTCTGCTGGCTTCAACAGAGCTGTCACAGTTTACATCAGCAGAGATATGCCCTTGAATACTGAATACAAAAAAGCAGGTAGCCATCTATGTGACTTAGAAGCAACAGTAAGAGGCACAAAGCTGTAACACGAGGCAGAAAATTCCACCTTAAAATCTTAATATTTCACGAGGAAAAATGCTAACTCAAATTCCAGATTTCTTTTTAGTTTCTGCATTTTTCTTTTTTGATGTGTAGATTTTAATTAATAAGTCTCTCTTCTTGTTTGAATGGAAAAAGTAAGGACTTTGGGATATGAACTTGTTAAAAACAGTATAACACTTCACTATTAACAAAGTTCTATTAATAATAATAAGAAAACTGTTTTCTAAATAAGGTTGAGCAAGAATGCTCTGAGCTCTGGTATTTTTCAGTGGGGTGTACAGTTGTGAACAGGCATTTACAAAATGAGCCTTTTAATCCTTTTAGAAAAGTAAGATCCAAATTTAAAAGCTTGTTTTCTGCAGTTTTCAGGCCAAACCCTTATTTTGGAGGATACTCCTCCATTTCATAGAGCTCTGTCAGATGGAACAATCTTACGTACCCTCTGAGAGGGCTATTGATTTTAAGCTTTTGTTATCTTGGTAACAGCATGCACGCTTCATCTTCTCAAAGTCCAAACGTTTGGGATGCCAAGTGTAAAATCCTGTGAATTTCCTAGGTTCTTGTCCTTAAATAATGGGGCATGTGGCTACACAAGCATTGGTCATACGAGAGTTGTGTCGTGTAAAGGGAATGAGATGGTCAACAAGATGTTACTCAGGAGGACTCATTGCAGCATAGGGCTGTGTATGACTATGAATCTCTGACTGCAGTGCATCTCCCCAGCCTGTCCCTCCACCGGGATCTTGTGTATCCCAGAGCCAGCAGCCGGATGGGTTTCCCACATGGACATGGTGGGGCTGTGCTGAGAAAATCTGAGAGAGAAGCTGTGGGGCAGTGGGTGGTGAGAGCTAGGAAATGTGTTGCAAGAACATGTGAGACTCAGCACGTCTAAACTGGTTCACAGAGGAGACGTTCATGCCCCAGCCTGGGCTGTGCTGTACTAATTGGAGTCGGAGGGTGTCTGACAGCTATAGCCTCCTGCAGCTAATGGGACTTGTGGCTGAAATGTGATGATTCAACTGTAAAATTTCATCACTGCGTATGATCTTGCACCATACCAGTCCAAATGACAAACTCTGGAAAGCAGGTAAAAGTCTTGGAATATGTCAACTTTTCTTCTCAACAGGGTAAATTGGCACTGCTCCTGGTCACAGCAAGCCAGAGCACTCTGGTCAGTATTATCTAAGAGCAGATACAGCTCACGATCACATAATGAGCCAGTGGATGCTGTTGGATTGAACTAAGCTGCAGCAATTTTTATTTGTGCAATGATCCTGTCCTACAAATTCTTAATATTACAAGGATGAACGCAAACCCGGAATAATTGTGAGCACAGTGGTATGCAGGGTTGGGCCCACTGTTTGTGCTAACAGAACCTCTTCACACTGACTTACTGTGCTTCTTAATTAAAATGACCTTGTAGGTCAAAATTTTCATTTAAGGGAAATGCTTAATGAGCACTCTACTTAGTTGTTCAAAAATAATTGGCGCCACTTAAAAGCACAAGAGTCCTTACAGAAGTACCTGCCCTGCCATGCCCCCACAGGCCTGAGACACTAATATCTTTTCTGCAGGAGCAGGGACTTTTTTTCCTCTGAGAAGAAAAAGGAAGACAGTTTGAAGCTTCAGATACTATCTAAGGGTTCTAATTTCTCCCACCAACCCCCCGCAATGTTGTTAAGGAAGCATCGCTTAATGGAAGGCTGAGAGATCTAAAGCATCTGTGCTCACTCCCCCCACCTTTCCAGTTACTTTTCTAGAGTCAGTTTAGGTTATTTTGTTGATAAAGAGCAGAATCATGATGTCACTAAGTCCAACCAACTACAGCCTTTGGCATCCACAGTTTTATTTCACCTACCAGACCTCAGGAAAGCCACACCAGCCGTCTGGGTCTGGTGGTCTGCAGGGGCACTGGCCTGGCACCGCTGCTCACAACCCCCAGTTTCTGCAGCTTCAATGGCAGCGTCACTCCTCATGCTCTGCTTGATTTTTCCATCCTGATATAGACTACCTCAGTAATTTTCAGCTTATATAACTTGAGCTCCATACAGCCTTCACCTGACTATTGTCCTTCCTGGGAACTGTTGGTGGCCCCAGTGAGAAAGTGCCCGAGCAATTATAAAGACAGGTGCTGCTAAACCTTTCCATTCACTTAGTCCTCAGTGATAGGAATCCTGAGGGCAGAGGGTAGGCTACCCTAAGTGACTTCTTCCTTTGTGACAGGGACGCCCTGAGTCTCTTCATCACAGCTGAGAACTGCAAGAGGAGTCAGGAGAGCCCTGTTCTGACCAGGGGTGGTGGTAGTGGTGTGACATCTTCCCTTTTTCCTCCCCAAGCAGTTTATTCTGCCACCAAATATACTATATTCTTTAGGTCACCCACCAAATCCATCTTATGGTTGTTCCCATCTCTGACCCCCATTTTGCTTCTCCTGCTACTCCTAAAATTCTCGTTGAACGGGACAGAAAATGCACCACGGTCACTGTCTTGGCTTCCTCTGAGAACAGGAGCCTTACCTTAAAGTGTGCCTCCCAAGCAAGCAAAGGGGAGGAAAGGACTATACTCATCAGTTAGTGAGGAATTTCCCCCTTCCCAAAAATGTTCCTGTTCAGACAGCCCAACTCAATGGCAAGACATTTAAATTTCCAAGCTTGCAACAGGGAAACCTGTTGGCGTCCATCCCCCCATGTGCCCGTGTTGATCACACCTCATCATCTCAGCTACAAGATTCAGACAATGTGTTCTGAAACCTCTCCATTCCAGCATCCTACTATACTGAGAGATCAAAATACAACTTCCCATACATAATGCTTTCATTCTTCATAAGCCCATGAATCAGAGATGATGCCATGGTAATAGCCTCTGTTGCAACTGTAAGATTGAAATCAGACTGCCTGTGGGAGGAAAGGTTGCAGGATCAAGTATATTACTCTCAGATGATTCCAAAATGGCTCCACCAGGTCAATTATTGCAAGCTATTCTGGTATCTGTCTCCTGTGTTCACATACACCGAGTGCAAAGCCTCACTTAAATTCTAGATTTGAATATAACAGTAGTTACTGCCTCTACATAGAATTAATGAAGTACCACAATACTTAAGTATATAAGTTATTTTATGTTCATTTATAAAGAGAAAAGAAATAAGTTATCACCTAAGAATGAAGCTACCTGGTACCCTTAGCAAGCAGGTACTCCTCTTCCGCAGGTTATATCGGTATGTACTTTTACCAGTTGAAAACAAGACAGTATACATAGTTCAACACTTAAAATTTATTTGAATCCTTAATGTAAGTATATTGCAGCCAATCTGACAAAATTGAAACAAACCTCATAATTACTTCCTGATAGTCTATTAAATGATAAAGATTGTAAAGGAACTGTCTGGTACAGTGTAAACAACAGCTCTGACCAATTAAAAATGTATATTGCTGAGACACACTTTCATGTTATGGAATAACTTTAGTGGGTTTCTATCAAAGGCTGTCTCAATAGAGATCTGATGAGAGGCAGACCTGATGAAACGAGACAGAGAGATACCATGAGCATCCAGTGTCCAGACAGAAATTATTAACATCAAGAACAACAAATATTAATTAGATGTCCGTAATGAAGTTTCAGCATTTCTGCAGCTTTATATAGGTTGAACTTCAATACTGTATTTGTCAAATTTGCATTTCTCACATCATCTTCTCTTTCCCCTGTAGTCTTTTAATGACATTCATAACTTTTCAGCATGGTGATTTTTCCCAAATGTTCTTTCCAGCTAGTCAGTGAGGAAGACATCAGATCACAGACAGAGAATTTGGGCAATATATTTTAAGGTAGATATTTTAAGGTAGAAGCTGATACTGCTCTGTGGCTTGGCATTTCTCATCTGATGACATTTTTCTCTTAAAAAATATTACAAATGGGAAGAATAAAAAAAAACATGGCAAAAGAACTAATTGTGATCTTGCCTTCAGCTTGACCTTGAGTTCAGGACAAGGTGCCCAACCTCTCCTGCTGCTCCGCACCCTCCAGCCTCACTCCTCCGAATGCTCTACTCTCGCTGGCAATATCGCTTTCCTCTGTGTTCTTGGCAAACAGTCAGACATGATTTTGCTTTCGTTCCTCACCCAGACACTCTCTCAGAAGTGACATGAGCCTCCTGTGGGGTACTGGGTTTCTAGATGGCAGATAATTATTGATGTTTCAGTGAGATCTGGGTGGGGAAGGTTACTAATGTATTAGAGGATTGGTGCAAGGCTGTCTGAAGGACAAAGAGATGAGATCAAACTTTATTGCCATAAAAGATCACGGACTTTGGAAGAATTTTTCCTTTTGAGAGGTAACCATAACCATACGTTCACCAGGATTGCTGTCAAAGAAAACTAGTCCTTTGCTTTTGTTATAAACTAAGGCAAATCTACAATTTTTTAGAGCAATAATGTTACTTTCCCTCAAAATCTAACAGCCCATGGGAAGGACTATGGACCGTAGCTAATCAATACATGTTTTCAAATCTGGAATACAAAATCTGTGACAGAGAAACAGCTTCTGGTTACGTTGGATTTGCTGACACGGGTGTAAATATCTCTAACCAGGAAGAATTTGATTGATGAGCTTGGAAAATGTGGGACAGAGGTTACCCAAGGGATAGAGATAGTGGGATGGGGGGGGGATATGGATGCCCGGGGGAATCTGATGCTCGTAAGTATTTTTTAACTTTTTCTGGATATGTATAGAACAACAACAACAACAAAGGATTAATTAAGCTTCTCTGTCATTTTAGAAGTTGCATAAATTTTTTGGGCCATCTAACCTCAACAGATAAAGGGTTGCATAACTTTTTCCCTTTCTCCATTTCAATATCTGGTGTGTTTTACATTAGTGTTTCTGATGTGGCTTTGTTAAAGCTGTAAATATGGAGATGGAGGCACTCTCTGTCAAGCTATATTTATGAAATCTCAACGGACACTTTCTCAAAGGATCAAATACAACTCTACAGCTGTGGAGACTCAACCCTGCCAGAGCTGGAAGTCAGCAGAGAGAGACTTGCTGGGGGCTGGAGGAAGTCCCAGGTGCACCCAATTAAAATTCATCCACCTGTCCATAGGGAAAGCTGACATGAACTTCTCTCTGAAGGGAATTATCCTCTCTTGGGATCCTGCATCCTCAATTCTAGGGCTCCTAGGCTGAAGAAAGAAATGTTGCCTTTCCAGTATACCAGAGATTTGCTAAGCACTTTGCAAATGTTACTTACTTTGACTTATCAAAATCAGTACTTCAGAATATCACGCAAGTTGTCCAGCTCCCATCAGTCAGACTATCAATAAGCAATGACAGCCTGGAGGAGTAAAACCTGAAGATTAAGGACCTAACGCTGCCTGATATTTTTCTTGTCTTCTCTTACAGTTTTGAAACTGACATTGACTCCAAAAGGAAAAAAAAACCAACACAAACAAACCCACCCAGAAATGATTTTATTTTGTAATTGCAAATTTACATATTAAATTTTTGTTTTATTTGCTTGCAAAATACATTCTCACCAAGGATATTGAATTTGCTTCCTTATATCACCATTTCTTCCTGTGCAAGGCTTAAAATGGAAGCAACTGGCATATAAAGAGAAAACACTAATAAAGGTGCCTCAGTTCTATGACAAATTGCAATAAAGTGTTTTGAAAAATAGCATGCCTCCCAATGGCACCCAGAAAGAGATGTACCTGAGAAAGTGCACCTCAATTGCTAGAACACCATTTTAGTTAGTGCTTTGAATCTCTGACAGGCTCACTAGAAGTTTAAAGAATTTAATATTAACTTTCAACACAATTGCAGCTGTGAAAGTCTTGTTAAATGCTAAAGAAAAAACACTTTCCTTTGACCATAACTCAGCTGTCAATTAACTCAAAGTCTATGATCTTCCTTTCAAAATACCTTGCAATATTTAGCCGCTGCTTTTCATGAAGAGCATTTTTCCTTGTCATTAAAATGAGTGAAACTTGCCAGCACTTAAGAGAAAATGCTAAAACTGTTAGAAACTCATTTTCTTTCAAAAAAATTGGACATGTTAAAACATAAGGATGCAAAACAATCGCATTTTAGTGTCATTTAACATGGTAAATCTCAACGTCATATATCAGGTTAAGGTAGCAAGACGTAAATTTAAAGGAAGACTGGGTAAAGAAGTGGGATGAACAGATGATAGCACAAAGAAAAGCACAGCCATTGTTGGCTTAAGATGGCTGATACATCCCATTTTAAAACTACCTTTAATTTTTTAAAGATTTTTGAAATCTCTAACCGTTTAATCTAAAATGTTACGTGCTGGGTGTCTGCCATCCTAAATGAGACCAGGAATTCTTTTTAATAAAAACATGCAATTAACGCGTATCTCAATTCACGCAAAAAGGATTGGACTAGAGTTGGTAACGCAGCCTAAGTTTTGGTGTTTCCTCACCCTTGGGTGTTTAATGTTGAAAAAACCCAACTTTACTGTTGTAATGCATTTACCTTGGACACAATTGCAAATTTAAGAGCTGTATAAGTTTAGTAAGAGCTTTCAGAAACACATCTTCCACCTGAATTCTACAAGGAACTGAAACGAACATTGGGATTGGTGTTGTGCAGAACCTGCACTGGGACTTTACTGGAAAAAGACAGCATGGGGCCCAGGTGCAGCCTGGAGAACAAAACGAGGCTTAGGGACATTTTTTAATTTTGCCAAGGGGTGGAGTCCATTGAATTTACAGAAAACAGGCGTATGAAAACTGCCTTTCTACCACAGCAGAGCTTCCCAGGGAGTGTGTGGGGTGGCAGCACGCACCCGGCTGCCTGCGGACTCAGGACCAGGCTGGGAGCTCCCGGCTCTTCAGCTCCGACACCGTGACTCCTGGGACTGGTCTCAGCTCCTTAGGAATAAATGAGGTGCTCCCTCAATGTGAAAATGAAACTGAAACATTTTTCTAGAATTACAGTTTTTGAAAAGCTATTCTTAGTAGTTTTTTTTTAAGACTTCTGATTTTCTTTAAACTTACCATAAATAATTGTCCTGGTTTGAGGTAAAACAGGACCAATTTTGTTCAGTAACTTTGCTTCTTAGTTGGGCCTCTTCTAACTACTGACATGAACAGCATATTGTGCAGACAATGTTTGCTCTCTCAGAGTGATAAGACCAATGTTTATAGCTGATGCCCAGGCATGGTATGCGGAGAGGCTCTTGCTTATACTTATGGCGATAACAGCCAACGGCAACCAACTTTGTTGTTTGCCACGTTGGAGGGTTGGAAGCGGAAAAGCGCAGTGGGGTCCCACCTGCGGGGAATAGTGGACAGGACAGGTGACCCAAAACTGACCAACAGGGTATTTCATCCCATCCACATCATGCTCAGTGTAAAAGCCGAGGGATCAAAGGGTCAGCTCTCTCTCTCTCTCTCTTTACTCTCTTTTCTTGCTCTCTCACTTTCTCGCACTCTTCACTTCAATCGTCCACCTTTGGTCCCAATCCTGAAGGCGGATCCAGAATCCGGTTCTCATCCATCACTGAGTCCAGCCTGGGACTGCCCCAGTGCCAGCTGGTGTCATGATTGTCATCTTGGGAGCTTGATACGGTTTTGTATATATTTCATTATTTCCTTGTATTTTATTATTAATATCTCATTAAAGTAGTTTAGTTCCCTCTAAACTCTTAAGTTTCTTTTTCCCTCCTCTGCCTCTCTTTTTGAAGAGGGGTAGAGGGGAGCATCTGTTGGTCCCATCTGGGGTCCCCCACATCCCTGGTGGCTGATTTGGCCTAAACCACGACAATAATGGAAAAAAATACATGTGTAGATTATAGGAAAATACAGCACTGCAAAAAGCCCCCAGACATCGGATAATTACAAGGCATTAAAAAGGTGCACAGTGCTGAAACAAGACTGGAAGGTAAAATATTGGTTGTCCAAAAGCCTCAGCCCTTAACCGATCTCCTTTCCTAAACCCTGGGCACATGCCAGAGAAGGCAGTTTTAGTGGCCTCAAGGGACATACGTGAAGGCTCTAAACACACTAAGAATAATTTATAGTAATCTTGGCTTCCTTGTAAAAGCACAAATTTTACATTACTCTGTAACACCTATAGACTGTTTTCCTCCTTTTTTTCAGTTTTTCAAAAATTATGTCTCATTAGTCATACAAATACAGTTGTACAGAAAGAAAGTTCATGCAGTAAGGAAGATGCAGTTCATAGCACAGGTGAGCTGATGCTAAAATTGTCTCAGCTGCTCGCCCCCCCGAAAAGCTCTTTTTCAAGAGATCAGTGCTACGGAGCGCCTGGGAACTTGTGCTGACCTTCTGCACCTGCAATTCTGTCTTTTGGAAGATGGAAATGGATTTTCTTTTTTTAAACATAAGAAGTACTAGAGTGCAGTTTGTTCTATAGCTTGTAGATTTACTAGAGCAAAAGAAATGAGAGCTTTAGTCAAATGTGAAGGCAGGCCTCCCTCATGAGATTACAAAATCAATCGGCTCTTGTTTACCGCACATTGACAGAGTCTCCTGCTGTGGCTAAGTTGCAGAGACTGTTAAATCACTAAACAACATTACCAAAAACCTTATCTAGTTGGCTGAGTGAATTCAGTTGTCCCCTGACACACAAGTAGCTTTCTCATAGATGTACAGTTGAGCCAACAATATTTCCGTCTGGGGTGAGAAAGGCATATAGGAGAGGATGGGAAGAGGTTCAGGAACGCAAATGTGGATCCTTATGGCAGAGAAATGCTTTCCTCCAGTATTTCAAATTCATTACTTGGAGTTTGGAGGAATGAAGATCAAACACAGACTAGGAGCTTAGTGGCATCCCTTGCTCAGTTACCCCACTCTCTTTGGAGCCAGTCCTGAGGAAACCCTGGTTTGCAGCGGGCAACGAGTAGTGGAGATGTTACAAGAGATGGAGTTCTTTCACACGTATTGCTTCAGCCTGTACGCTGAAACGGATGGGATTTGAGTACGCTGGTGTGCCTTTACCCTTGCGATAAATGCTATGGGACTCTTAAAGGCCAGTCTCACATCTCTGCCAATTTCAGCAGAAAGTGTCCCCATTATTAAGCTGGGCAGTTGGGTCAGGAGTGCCTGAAAAACCTGTGCCCTCTAACAAATCATCAGGACCACTATCTGCACTGAGATTAGAAAACCCCCACTGACCTTATTTATATGGCAAGATTGGAGACCTCAGCCTTGCACGTTACAGACCCCTAAGGTTGCACAACCAAAGGGCTTTACACCACCTTGATTCAAGGTGCATGTGTTTCATAATATGCTTATTTTTCTTTGCCCCCCTGTTAACTCAGATTTAACCTGAAATTTTGGCATATATGAGTCAGTGTAAATAGTAATCTTTATTTGCTCTCTCAGCTGTGGTTTTATTCTCCTAAATGACAAGTTTGGATAACCCATCAGCATTATCCTTTGTGGAGTGTATTAATAAAGACTGCAGGACACGATACAGCAAGTTCTCCAAAGCAGAAAAGCAAGTTGCTTGTAATGCACTTAAATATTTTCTCTCTGTTATTGACAGCATGGCGTACCACCTATTGTTAACAATCACAATGAAGAACCACATAGGATTTGTTTTCCATTTTAGCTGTTTATTTCTCAAGGAAGATTATACCTCCAATGTTTTTAATAAATACACAGTTTTCTTAAACACACTAAATTCTTCTCTAAGAAGTCCACCGTGTGTGCTTTAAAATCTATTAATTCAGGCCTGTCCAAAGGAAAACTTCAGATGGAAAACTTTCTGGTCTTGATGTTCACACACAACAGAGCTGTTATTAATGCTGGACACAAATGCCAAATGAGTTCTGTTTTTTGGTGATGAGTAATTAACCTTGAAGCATTGGTTATTAAATGTCCCATATGCCTACTCATGGAGAGCTAGGTCCACAAAGCAGAATTTAAGAAAAAATGCAGTTCGGGGCTACAGTAGCTAATGTTATGTATACAGTGCTTAGAGCAGAATGCACAGTGTGATTTAAACACCTGGGATTATCTGTATCTCCTTACTCAGTGTTCACTGAAATTTCCAAGGTGTTCTGCTCCAGAGAGAAAATCCAAACAGCAAGAACTACAGGCTATCTGGTTTCTCGGCACAGCTCAGGACAGTAGAACTATAATAGTATCTGACAAACGGAATTTCCGTACAGAATTAAATCAGCTCACCAAAAAAAGAATTTATTCTGCCACCTCCATTGAAAAATAAAAATTTTAGAACAACCACTTTTCAATCCCCAGCAGAAGGTAAATGATAATACATTTTGAATAGAATCAGCATTTTTAATGATAGAATTAGGAATAAAAATTAAGCTGATCAGTGTATTGCCTTCATTTTGCTTTGAAAAGCTAAAATAACTATTTTTTTTAACCCTTACAACATCCTGAAAAAATAGACAATCTTTTTTCTGTCCTTATCAAACCCCAAAACTTTCTTGCACAAATTGACAACCAGATTTATCTTTTATTTGGTATACACAAACTGTATTAATGTTCTGCATCTGTTTCTTTATAATTTTTGGAGTATTTTTTCCTTTTACTGAGTTAAAGTTCTTTGCATTGCTGAATTAAAAAACAACAACAAACAAACCACAATGGTCTGAAAAAAACCCTATCAAATTAGGTTTTGAATTACTAGCAGTTTCTTGTCATTAGATAGATATCTTTTTTTTTCTAAATCAAACCAATTCTGCAGAAGAAAATTTAAGATTAATATGTCTAGCTGCTAAAAAATCTGAGCATTCATTGTTCAGCCATCAATACTCATTGTCCTTTAATAGTCTGAACCACTACACTCCTGAGTCGCTCTACAAAAAAGTTATAAAGGTAAAGTTATTTCTTTTTCTTTGCAGACTCTGTGCAGATTTCAAATTTTAGAATCTAAAATGAGCACTAGAAGAATCATAGTGGAAAGTCTACTTTTTTTTTTTTTTTTTTGGACTGGAATAAGTCCTTCAATGTTTTTGCTCAAAATTTCTTTTAGAAAGTATTAACAGTTAATACAAAGAAGACAAGAGGGCTTTTTAACTAATAAACTGTCCTTTATACAACTCCTGTCTGTCATCTTCTGTAGCAGTACTGGATCCTAGCCTTTCCCCTAGGACTCTAGCAACTTGATTAGATTTGGGGTTCTGAGACTGCAGAGGAGAAGGACATATATCACCTCCAGACAGCCTATGTAACATGTATTCTAATGTTAAAAGAGCTAAATGTGGAATTGATATCCATAGTTTATGTTTAATAGCAGCTACACAGAAGAATGAATTTATACTTTATACAGAAGAAACAGAAAGAGCGGTAAACAGAGCGGAAAACTAATTTTAAGAATAATGCTACTTTCCTTATTTTTAAAACATTGACATTACTAGCATTTAGAAACACTTTTGTAATTGTTCACTATTGTCTTGTATTATGGACTGCATTTTGTTTCATCCAGCTGAAAGGATATAGAGAAAACTATGGAGTCCCTTATACTCATCAAGGCTTCCTTGATGAAGATGCAATTTGAAGGAGGAATATAAGAAGTTATGATTCTAAATATTAGAAGTCTTTAAAGAAGCCTAGGGTTTACTTAAAAGTTCTAGGAAATCAACTGGAGAGAATACAAATACATTATGCCTGAACATAATTTTTTCCTAAATCTAGCAGCAAGAAACTGTATTTACTGTATGCAATCATTATGGTGATTGTCTTGATTATTTTTAGTTGTAATTTTGGTATGAATTACTGACTATATATCGGGGTGAAAGAGACACAAATCTTATGCTGCTGAGGCCCATGTTCCTACCAGAAAGGAGCATGTTTCAATGGCGTTTGTATTTCGTACAGTGGCAACAGTTAACGGAAGCAACTCACAGCCATTCAAAGTGTTGAGTGACTATGCAGTATAGAGTATTAACTGGTCAAAAGGTCATTTGGAACAAGTTGGTGTATGTTGACATGATCTTGCAGGATCAAGTGTCTTTGAATAACTTTCAAGGGTCAAAGGAAAAACGTACACATTTCCCTTGAAAGGTCAACTTTGAATTGTTCATAATGTTCAGTAGCAGAAGATGGAGGTTAACTCCCCATAGGGTTCAGTTAAATAGGTGTAGTAAATTTAACAGTTATGATTTTTTTGTGTAGTAGACTGCATATGCATACAGGACAGCCTCATGATATATTCAATACACAAAGTGAGCATTTGGGTGTGTTGGGGCATTGCTCTCTAGAGGAGGGAGTTAACATATAAGATCACGGTTGCTTTTCCCAGTTGTTTGGAGATTCAGGATGAGGTGTACTTTGGTGAAGATATAAGCTTATTTTCTGTCATTGAATTTACTAGCGTTTTGGAAGAGGAGAAATGTTAATGGCAGGAGGTGCTAATTCTTTAAGCAACAGTTATTGTCTAGGGTTTTTTCTGAGACACTGATGGGATGACATCAAAGATAATCTATTATTGTAAATCTTTTATCCCTTGTTCTTTGCTCCTTCATAAGGAAGATCATGGTCATGGTTCGCAGTGCTCAGAGTCTGTGCTCAGAGTCTGTGCTCAGAGTTTGTAATCCAGCAACAGCAACCATCAACAGGACTATGTGCAACACTTCCATTACATTCACTGTGATAGCAGTAGTAAGAGGTAAAAAGATTAGGCGAGGTGATTTGGAATAAGGAATTATTTATTTGACCTATATCCAAACCTCTACTTTCTTAACCTAGTGATTTCATCAGCTGTTAGCATTCAGAGGAGAACCGATAGGTCTTGTCACTTTTCCAGGTCCAGCCTAGTCAATTTTGCAACTTTCAACACACTTTGCCTTCCAGGTTATTCCTCATCGGTCAGAAAACATTCAGCAGCAACAGTAACAAAATACTTCCCTGCAACCAGCTCTTTATGGGAAAGTTTCATGCCTCCTCGTCTATAGATGTGGCTATTTCCTAAACCAAGGCCTCAGCTCCCACTGTTGCACTCTGCTTATCTGGATTCCCTTCCTTCCTTTGGACAGGCCCTTCTATCTTTGTTTATCTTTCCCTCCATCCCATTTTCCTCCATCCCACTTCCCTTAACCGTGGGGTGAAATTATGTTTCATGTTTACGAGGAACTATATCTTAATTTAGATGTATTAATTATGATTTTTTTTCAGCTGTGTTACCATCAGGATTCTTTACAACAATAAGGGATGGGGAGAGAAGCCCACCATATTTTTGGTCTTAGGGCGTTCTTTGCAGTCCACATATAGAAAGCAGCCAGTACACATTCAGATTGCCAAAATTCTTATGGATGCTATTTCCCATGCAAAAGCAACATGTCAGTCCATGAAAAATTCAAGTTCACAGAACAGAGCAGAGAGATGGGCTCCTGCACTTCCAGTTGGGCCAGGGTGAAGAGTAAGGTTCATAGCTACTCTCTCTGTTGATGACCTAGAATTGCTTTACCGGAGATGCTGTGGGTGCCATGTAATGGGTGAGGTGAATGTTGAGTGTTTTAAACCATTTGAGGCACACTGAAAACCATCACTGAGCATCTATGTTTCCAAGAAAACAGGTAGTAGACATATTCTTTTTTTGGGAAGTATTAAATTTGGTAGCAATAAATCTGCAATACTAATTCCCCCTTTCCCTCTGGTAGGAATGAGAGGAGTCTAGGAAATGCACAGATGTGGATTTTTCAGCACTAAGAAAAGATAGCATTTAAAGAGAAATGGGTTCTAAATGTAATCATAGTGAAGCTCATTTTTGTGGATCACAGGGAAAAAATGGATACAAGATAAAGGAATACTCAGTATTTGTGGTAAGAAAAATCTATGCCTGAATGCACTGCAGCCGAATTACATGGGACTTCTGCTGATGATTTCGGCAGGAGCAAAGCAGCCCTTTTTCTGGAATGCTGCCAGCCCCTAGAAAATATTTGGTGTCTGAAAAAACCCAACAAGGTGAAGGGCGACAGTTTCGGGAGCACAGTTACAGAATCAGAAGTAAGTGGGAACAGTCCCCATCTGTGTCAGTGAAAGGAATAATCACATTTCAACAGAAACTTCCTTGCTAGGCTTTGTTCAAAGAATAAAAGCTGCCAGCATTATGGCATACCAGTAACAAAAAGAGAAAACTTACAGAAAAATCTCAAAGCTGTCAGAAATGGTATGTCTATGGTTCCTGCAGACAGCACTTGCCTCTATTTTCAATGGGAAAATTGAAAAGTTTCCATTCATTTTAAAAAAGGTCAAAATCATACAAACTCATGATGAGAAAGTTCTGATAATCAATGAAACAGGTCTTCCTCCCCAGCCTAAGTTTCGGTCTAGCTACTCTTGAATTAGCTTGTAATAGAAACCCACTGAACTGGACTTTTATGTATCTTCCCGGGAATTCCAACCGAGATCCAGACATATCTTGTGTAGGCGTGTATATAATTACACATATCTGTGTAATTAAACTCCTCTCATTTATGCCTCCCTCTAGTGGCTCAGCTTGCGGGGTCTCTCCAGCCTCAGCCAACAAGGAGAGTTTGGCCTTTAGGTTAATAACGTGTCCCCACATTGCTCATATCTGACCTTTACACGAGTCTGCTTTTATCAGGGATTTGGGAGAGGAGAGTCACAAGACTACAGAGAGCTGTGATACAAAATTATGAATGCATTTATGTATTGCATTCTGATTTCAATTTCTGGTTCTAGATTATGTGAAATAGCTGGTTTCACCTTGCATGTCACTCACTTTTACTATCTTAAAAGACTGCTAGACTCTCATTTGTTATTTTCGCTTCTTCTTTCCTGCAGTTGAAATGCAATAGTCCCGCCTGGCTTAGGCTAAATCAAGTGAAAGGCCATGGCACACGTTGATGACTCTGGATTGCCTGTGATTGGGTCAATGTAAATGTGCATCAAGGTGATACTAATGACTACTGAGACAAAAAAACTCTGTTGCTTTTCTTCATTTTAACCCCAAAGGCAAACTTTTCATAAATAATATGTGAGATTAATATAACTGTGTGAATATCTATACAAATACTTAACCAGCTACCAATTCAACTACCAGATAGAGGTAGTTTAACTACCACTACTTAGGCACAATTGGAGACTTTCCTTTGGAAGTCATATTTTCATTAGACTTTAATACAGAGGTATAATTAATGGATAGCTGTCACAGCTGCTCTTTCTGGTGATTCACTAAAAGACGTCTGAGAAATAAAATGTGTTGCAAAAGTGCCAGCTGCAAGTGGCAAACTAGAAAAATGACATGTTAAATTATTAAATGAAAAATGATTGACTACACATTGTAATATGCATTCAGATGAACACTAAGTTACTGAATTAGCATTCATTGTGATAAAGAAGAAGCTGGTACAAAAGACCTGGTCTTCAAAACTCTCTGTACTTTCCTGTCACGAGTTTTAAGGACAGGTCCATACTGCAAGTCTAGGTCAGAGCAGATGAAACTTCCACTGTCTGTCCACTTAATAAAATCCTGTGCTTATGCCAGGATGCCTTTTTCAATTATCTGATCATGTCCTTTATCTTGGGAAGGTGAAAACCTGTCCAACTCAGAGAGAGTCTGAGCTGCATTTTTAGATACTCTGTAGAGAATAAAGCACTGGTGAGCTAAGCAGAAACTCAAGGTACAGTCAGATGTTTGCTTGTGCACTGGCTTCAGACATGATTCTGCTGGGTGATAGTTTCCTCCATGTAGGTGCAAAGTTTACCAAGTTAACTATCTCCATCTTTAGCAGGGAATAGGACTGATTTCACCATCAGAAATAGGTGAATAACAACTTAAAAAGCTGCTTATCTCTACCTTTCATCCACTTAAGTAAAATAGTGTGGTAGAAACATGCAAAATGGTTGTGCAAGCACTTAGAGTCAAATTTCAATGGCAAAATACAAAACTAACCTGTTTTTGTCTTCAGCTAAATGTGCAGTGAGTGTTCTCCTCTCAGCCAAGAGGAGGTTACTAAAAGCTGATTATTTAATGAGTAATGCAAGCCTAAGTGACAATTACAAAATTGAAACTGCTGAATAGTGGTATTTGTAGTACCATGGAGATTTTGGAGCTACTTTCTACTGCTAAGTCACCCCAAAGCCTATGTCTGACAATATCCACAAGATGTATTTAGTAATACAGAATAAAGTGTGGGCTCGGGCCGTTCCTTCAGCTGCAAGGATGGTCACGTAAGAGACTTTAACTGCTGATACAGATGAGCCCGAGGTAGGACTAGATGGTTGGGAGTAGCTAGAGGTTAGGACTAGGCAGCAAAGTGAACCTGCCCAGTAAAAGATGATAGTGCTCACAGAATTAAATTGATTCCAAAAGTGAATTTAAAAACAAGAATATAATACAGGCATAACTTTTTCCCCCCCTTAGATCACATAGCAAACTTTCATGAAGATTACGGCATTCATTATCAACATCCTAACAGAAAATGTCTAAACAAACAGCTTAATAGCTTTGGCCATGTCATTACATAACAGCCAAACAGGTGACTCACTTCTGCCAAATGCCATGCTCTAACTTTAAATTTATATTATTATTTTTATATAATAATACCTGCTCTGCAGTTGATAGCTTTTATTTTGGCTTTCAGTGGGTGAACGGTCAATTCTAAAATGATGGTGGATTCCTGAACTGATATTTAAAACTTCTAAACTGATAAGTGCCTTTTTTATAGTGATGATTTTAAATAGGCATTTTAAACAAATAAAAGGAGCTGGCAAGGATTATCTTAATGTGCTAGTGTATTAATTTATCTCTTCATAAAACAAATGCAAAAATAGACTGTAGGTTTTCTTTTCTTTGAGGTAATAATACTGAAATTAAAACAGTTAACTTGATTAACAATGATAAAGTTTTTGTTAGTTTTAGACGACCTAAAACCAAACAATTCTCTTGAAACGGTGGAACTGGAAGCCAGCAGAGCTAAGATCATTCTTCAGGTTTTCTTTGGTTCATTGAGTGGAAGTCAGCTCTATATGCCCCACACCACGAGCATGCAGCCACCTGCCCCGCAGAAGGGCTTTATAGCTGTCTGCCTGGTGAAGACATCCACTGTCTGAGGAACTTGATAAGAAAACCAACAAGATCTACAGAAAAAAGTAACCGCTGAGAGATCAGAACAATTTACATACAGAGAAAAGTAGAAAAGGCAGATTAATGACATCCCCAATACTTTGTACCCCACTGGGTCTGTGCCTGGGTAGGGGCACCTGCCTGCAGACACCCAAAGGCAGGCTATAGAATTAGGGACTTAGAGTTCCGATAAACTCCAGAGAAAGAGTGACAATGGGCAAACACCTAACTAAAAGACACACGGGCAGAAAAGGGGAGTTTAATAAAAGAAAAATCAAGAAAGCAAATAGGCAGAAGTTATTGAAAGGGAAAAACACAGCAGAAAATAGGCAAGGCTTACAGTACACAGCAAAAGAAAAATATGTAAAAAAGAGGGAATTAGGGAAGAATTTAATAAATTATGCAAAAAAAATAATTGCACTGTTTCCTTCCTTTCTCATTCTGTCTAGGATTTTTCTAACTAGCTCAGCATTTGAGGCCTTTGGTTTTGCATTTTCTGTGATGCATTTATAGTGGGTTTATTTGGGATATTATGTGGTACAGATACTAAGTAAGCATGATTGTAAGTGGTTAATAGCCCAAATGCCAGCAAACATGGAACCTCTGACACAATGACATTATGCAGATTAGCATATACCTGTTACCTACTAATTCATCATCAGCAGTCAATCTGCAAATAATTCAGCAGCCACCCTTGAGGAAGATAAAGCACACGTTGTATGGATTTTCCTTCTCTAAATAGGGGCCTGGGTAAAGTCCATGACAGATAATCTGTGATCTAGGACTGACATTGCTTACTCCTGAATTAACAATGTCTTTAAAGTCTGATAAAGAGAGAGCTTGTATCTGCAGAGCTTTTAGTCTGATGTCTTTAGCATGTGCTAAGATCACCTAAAGGGTGGGGAGGGGAAGACAGATAGAAAAGGAAATAGGATGAATAGAAATGATGTAAAGGAAGGTTATGAGGCCAATAAACAGTTTAACATCTTTCGAAGTAGCCCTCTAGTCAAGAGGAAGGAAAGTTGGGCTTTTTATACATGTTAAATTACCTTGAAAAAGACAGGTTTAAACCCCATTTCTGAAGATATATCTAATAAGACTTAAAGAAAAAAAATCCTAATAAATCCATGACTAAGAGTATCTGTAGGCACATAAAACTGTTAAAGCTGCAAAATCCTCTTAGAACGGCCCAAACCCAGACAGATTAATAGCATGATGTAGTGCCCTCGTTGTTCCTGTAACCTTATGATTGCAGTGACACTGCCAGAGCATAAGCAAGGGCAGCCGTGAACTTCTCTGTGTTGGATAAGTTGTACGTTCTCAGTTACTATGGGGATTTCCTGGTCTGAAATCAGAAGGATACAGGTGATCCTGTTTTTACCGCACATCGGCTGAGCCTGCCGAGCTCTGCATGGCCGTGCTGGCAGCACGCAAACCTGGCTGTTTAGACCTGGGCACTGCATTTCCCTTCTGCACTGCAGTGAGTGCCTAAATGATGGATCGCTTCAGGGAAACATGGGTCCCCTCGAGCCGGGCAGCCCACATCTACGACCCCAGTAGGAGCTCTGCTCCTCCATCTCCTCCATACTGGTGTAGTGAAGGTTACTGAAGCTGAAATCTAGAGTAGGTCCTTGTGAAAAGGTCAATTGAAGGACAATTGAGAGGTGAGAGAAAGAGTACAGCTACGACTAATCAGGAGGTACTTCTCGAACAACAGCCAGGATGGAACAGGAGCTGTCCCCCATATGATAGAGTGGGAATGGGGATGTACTTTTAAGTACAAAATAGCTGAGCCATGTCCTTTAGGCTTGGAGAACACCAGCCAGTCTGAAACATGGAAAATCTATTGCTTTTTCCTATTTTAACTGCACCTTCTCTTCAGCAGTCAGTACTTCTACCTTGGAAGAGCACCAACACCTCTATGCCAACTTTCAATCTGGTATGTATTAAACCAATGGAGATAGGCATCTCCAGGAAATTGATTTTATAATGAAAGTAGCACAGCGCTAACTGTAGTGGAACTCCAGAATGGCATCCCAATTGATAATAAATAACTCAATTTTCAGCCCAGTGGTGATAAAGTATTTAACATTACTAATTCCAGTACTCAGCAGAGACTAAATTTTATCTTTGTTTTGCCTTGGCTTGCCAGGTGAGGGAGTGAAAATCAGAGAGTACTTCTCATCCTCAGCATCCAGTTTAAAGGCAAAAGGGGTGGTACAAGACAGTACTTGTGGGATCTGTGAGGTGAGGAAAACAAAACAGGCAAAGGCTCCTTAAATAGCAGCCACTGCAGCAGTTCTCTGTAGAATTAATAGCATTCACTAACAGAGGTGTTGCAGAACAATTTACCAATCTCACCTTCTGCAAAAGGGAAGTAAGAAGAGTGCTTTGTGTTTCTCAGGATGACATGTTTGAAACTCCCGTTAAAGTATTTTCTCAAAAGACCTTACTGAGCCGTATCCAGGTATGCTGACTAGTAACTTGAGACATGAACTTGAGGATTTCAGTGAAGGTTTTGGTGCCAGAATGTGCTACTCACGGCTAGCAGATGCAAGCTCTCTTAAAAGGTTAAATGGATGGGAACCACAATACTAAATTAAAGCTCTGTTTTCTCATCACAGATTTAGCAATTTAACTATAATCATTAAAAATCTGACATTCTATGAAATCATAATACTGTGGGCCTTGCTACAAATGGCTGTGTTCCTGTAATGGTCCAAAATCTGTAGGTCAGATTAAATTTTGTAAAAGAGATCGGTTTTGTCCTTTCCATTTTGGCTCAGTTAACCCTCATGACATACAAAGTAAAAAGACAGAAAAGAATAAAGTGCTTCATTCAGCCTTTAAATATTTAAATTGCTTTTATGAATTGAAGTTTATTTTACCTTACTCTATTAACTTGTAAACAAGCTGAGGTACTGATGGTGCTCACCTCTGTACATATATGTGAAAGGGACCATTTCACATTTAAGGTCAGGGAATTTACTAATATTTATTCCCTATTACCTAGCTAAATTCAATAGATGATAAGAACATTCCAATACACATTTCATGTTTATGTTACATTCCTAGCAGAGTGAATTTAAATAGGATAACAGTAGGTCTTTGAATTCGGATAACTAAATATTCCACTTTGTCATTCTTAATGTCTGTCAAAGGGCACTTTTAGTTTGAAAAGCACATTTTTATAAAATATCTTTGCATGAAAAGAAACAAAAGCATTGGCTAGATGTACATTATACTTTTCTGATAATTTTTAAAATTTAAGAATGTCATTGCTTTATGTTAGTATATAATATTAGCGAATTATTATGCAGTCCTCCACTTTCCAATTCCCATGTAATAGAATAATTCTGCCATATCCACATTTCACGTACTTTAGTAGAATACTTTTCTTGCTTTCATACACTACAGAAATGTACCTAAATATTTCAAAGAAATATGTCTGTCGCTCTAAACTGCTATAGCTTTTTTTTTGCTTTTGGATTGTATTTGAATTAGCATACTTCAAATCTGTTATTGAAAATAAAAGCCTTCTGTTTTATTTCCTTCAAACAACAAGTCTTGATTTAAGGTCAACATCACAAGATAATGCATCCTTTAGGGAGTTCCCCACTGCAATGCAGAGTTTTGCTAAGATCAGACAGGCTGTGCCCTTGGCCATTTGGGAATCCCCAACTGATGATTTAGCTTACAAACCATTCTATTCATGTCTCTAATCAATGGCTTCTTCTTTTGCCAGACTAATGACAACCTTAAGAAGCAGTATTTCTCCCATGTCTGTAAGAAAAAACAAATAGCCATAGCTACTAGCAAAGCCATTGGCACAAATATATAATCAAATTGGTTTTGTGGTCTTAAATGGTGGATCCAAAAGGTGTCATAAATCACTTCATTGTTAAAACATTCAGATATTTGATTTACTAGGAGACAGGCTAGTAAAAGCAGTTATAATGTTTAGAGCAGGACTTGCTCCTGAGAGATGCAGACGGGCTGCAGCATCCATTGACTTTGCTGAAAATTCTGCAGGTCTGTCCTTCTTTCTCAGTTCTGCCTGTCATGGCTCTGTATTCCTAGTCAGCATCGTGCAGAGCGGGCACAAACGGCACTTTAAATATACATGCCTCATAAAAGCATCAGTCTAATACTTAACAGAGCTGTGCATTTTCCCTTAGCAAATGTATTTTGTCAGCCTTTCCTGGATCTTGTTTTTACTGAGACTATATAAAGCCTTTTGGGAAACTCAAACCAAAAGCTTCTGTTGGGCATTAAATTAGTTCCTTTTAGATTCTGAGCAAATAAATACTCTATTTGTGTTTCATAAAGCTGATACAGAAAAACAATATACACCTAGTGCTCACCTCATATATTATATACTTGTACATCCGTATTGTATAAATAGATGTGTGTATGTAGATGTGCATTTCTCTTATCATTCTAGCAAACTTTGTAAATAATGAACTTTCACAGATTTCACACTAATCAAATTACTTCTTGCTAATAGGTATCCATGGAGGCTGCTCCCCAGGTTTTCTAATTTTGCTCATTATGTTCTCTAATTTTTCCAGAGAGACAACTCAAGCAACTATTTGATATACAACGGCTGTACCCAGCTGGCTTTCACTCGAGCAGTTGCTTTGATACAGCATCACATGATAATACTCATTACTTCAGATAAATTATTCAGAAACTCCCAGATGCAGTGTCCTGCAGTTTACTAAGCTATAGGAGAGTTTTGCTAAAGTGTGATGCTTTTATATCACAGACAAATCTGAATTCGTGAATATTACATATTCCTAATAAGCCAAAAGAACCTATGTACTGTGTCACCAAGTTGCAATTAAACAGCATTATTTCTTGAAAAGTTCCTTTAATACAAAGTTTTCTTTATTTCCTTTTCTCAGTGCTAAGTTTACTCTAGAGATATAATACTATAGCAAAAATTTCTAAACAAGACTTTCTATAAACTTTCTACAAGTTTTATTTCCTGTAATTCTTAAAATTTTTAATCTCAAAGAACAGTTTAACACTTTCAGTATGACTACAGTATTCACAGTTCACATTTCAAAACCTATCAGAGGATTAAGTTAGCTTAAATTTAGGCCCAAATTTTATCTTTTCATTAAAAGTTCCTCAAAGTTCTTAGATGAATAGATAATATCTGGAAACATTATTTTAAGAATTAGAAATTATCTATCTATATATTACAAATTTTCCCTTTTACCTGCAGTGCTTAAAACATAGTACTGACTCTAGAGCTCATAACCGGATTGCCTTTAGGAACAAGACACCCAATAGATTCTAGAAAATATTCTCAAAGCAACGAAGTGAAGCCAGCAGCCTATTCCCTAACAAATTTGCCTGTTGTCCACCTCCTGCAGAGCTCTTTAGTAGCTTGGCATCAACAGGAGGTTGCAGGGGAGTGGAGATAAAGGACAAGTGTAAAAGGCTTCTTGTGTCTTGTGAAAGAAAACGAAGGTAATGGCTGTTGCTGCTGCGTCAGGCCAATTTTGCGGGGGACTCCACATTAAACGTTTTCTCTGGCAATCCCTCTCCCTGGTTAGGTGCCTCAGGATGCCTCTCACCTACTTCAAACACCCCCGTGTCATTCTTACTCAGGGTCAATCCCCACTGACTGCCTTTACTACTGCCTGGGAGGACAGGGCTGTCAGAAGGAAAATCCATCTGATTTAGCATAAAAGGTAAATCAGGGTGAGATGAAAGACCCTTTGGAGGTGCCTACAGCTACAAAGAGCCCATGGTGTTCAGCTCTGGATTTCAACATCCCACTTTTCCATTGCTAAGTTGGGCCAGCTGGTTTCATTTCTGTGGAGTAATTAAATTCAGCTAATTAAACTGAGCTGCTGTTACCATGCATTCCTAAAGCTTCCGTTTCAGAAACAAGATGATGTATTAACTTTCTTTCTGTCTTTTTTTAGCATGATTTTAGTCCATTTCACTGGTGGATAAAAGTATGCAAATAGTCATCTTAAAGGATCAAGCAAAATGAAGGTAAATAAAAATTGCCACACATTCCTTTTTAAGATCTTGTGATTCTGAAGTCACCTTCCTGATTCCGAGATATTGATTAAAGACTCTAAAAGCTTATTCCGGATAATCAAATTAAAGCTGCCTGTGAGAACCCGAAGAACAATCTCATAATACTGACTGATCAAATGGCAGATGAATTTTAATCTCCATAAATGCAAAGAAATGCACCAAGAGAAAAGTAACCCTAACTGTGCACACACACACATAGATAACAATGGGCTCTAAAGTAGTTACTAGCACTCAAAATCTCCAAGACACCAGCTTAAGCCCAGCGGTATTCAAAAAGCAAACAGAATGTTAGCAATCTCGGGAAAGGAATTGAGGCTAAAACAGAAAACACCATGATACCATCAATAATGCACTCACATCCCAAGTATTGATGTAGTTCTGGTGATTCAACCCAAAAAGCACATAGCAGAACTAGCAGAGGTGCAGAGGGGGACAACCACTGTCATCAGAGGCTTGGAAGAGCTCATTTGCAAATGGGAGCTTTAGTGGACTAGGATTCTCCTGCTGAACAGATATCACATCAAGGGATACGATAATGGCATATGGAATTAGTAATGATACAGATAAAGCACAAAGGGAATTATTATTTAGTACTTTTCATAATAAAAAAAGCCATGATTAACTAATGAAAATATCAGCAAGCAGGTACCCAACAAAGAAAAGTTTTTTTAGTTTGAGTTTGTTTTGTGTNAGGAGGCTGGGAAAGAGGAAAGTTTAAATGGCCCTAAAAAGGAATTAAATGCATTTATAAAGCATAGTTAAGCACAATGATCCTTATGTAGCCTCCAGCTCAGAGATTCTTTAAGATACTGAGAGATAGGAAGTAGGAAGGTGTGAGAGGCAGAAGATTATGTCTGCTTTGTTTCTTGTAGTCTCTTCCCAACCATCTGCTCCAAGCGGTACTTAGAGACAGGATACAGGTTAGGCAGAGAGCTATTCTGAGACAGTAAAGCAGACCTTATGTTCTTACTATGTTTTCCTCACTACGTGTAAAGCAGGAATTTATCTTTATTCAGCACAAGATCCAACTTTCTTTCATCTATGTAACACAATAAAAAACTCCAGAATTCTAATTCTAATCCTAACTCTAATTCTAATTCTAACATCTTAATATAAACAAATAACTCTAATTCACTTAATAATGTATTGTTTTGAAAACAATTTGGATAGTTGCTAAAATACAATGAAACCAGGTTTCATTTGTCCAGGAATAAAAAAGCTTTAGAACTTTGGATATTTCTAGTTTTTCTGGTCAATATCACACATAAGTTTAGACCAAAAAGACTTCTACAGCTAGTCATAGAATCGTAGAATCATAGAATTTTCTAGGTTGGAAGGGACCTTGAAGATCTTCAAGTCCAACCATCAACCTAACACTGCTAAGTCCACCACTAAACCATGTCCCTAAGCACCACGTCTACCCGTCTTTTAAATAACTTCAGGGGTGGTGACTCAACCACCTCCCTGGGCAGACTGTTCCAATGCTTGACAACCCTCTCTGTGAAGAGATTTTTCTTAATATCCAATCTAAACCTACTCTGGCGTAACTTGAGGCCTTTCCTCTGGTCCTGTCACTTGTTACTAGTGAGAAGAGATCGACCCCTACCTCTCTACAACCTCCTTTCAGGTAGTTGTAGAGAGTGGTAAGGTCTCCCCTCAGCCTCCTTTTCACCAGACTAAACCACCTCAGTTCCCTCAGCCTCTCCTCATAGGACTTGTGCTCCAGACCCTTCACCAGCTTCGTTGCCCTTCTCTGGACACGCTCCAGAATCTCAATGTCTTTCTTGTAGTGAGGGGCCCAAAACTGAACACAGTATTCGAGGTGGGGCCGAGCCCTGGGGAACACCACTTGTGACCAGATGACAACTGGATTCAACTCCATTCACCACCACTCTCTGGGCACAGCCATCCAGCCAGCTCTTTACACAGCAAAGAGTACACCCATCCAAGCCATAAGCAGCCAGTTTCTCCAGGAGAACGCTGTAAGAAACAGTATCGAAGGCTTTACTGAAGTCCAGGTAAATGACATCCACAGCTTTTGCCTCATCCACTAGTCATCTAGATATGTAATAAAAGTTTTTGTAGGCCTATACTTTCCCAGTTCTGACTGAAGTCCATGAAAACTACCAACACTGAATATGCCTGAAAGACCTGCTATGCATAGACTTGCTTTTATACAACCCTAGTGCAGTATTCTGGTGCTGAAGGTTTGAGTAAATTGTGTTTCTTTATCTTCCAAGAAAAAATTATTTATGCCAAAGCATTTCACAAAGAAAAATACAACTTAAAACTATGATAAAGCCCATCACACTAGTAACACTCTGTAAAATCCAAACTGAGGTAGACATTCCTTATTCATTTCAATTGAGTGTTAGCCGTACATGATTTTAATTATAACAGTAGCAAGGAACTTGGCGTCTCTTGTCAGGGACTCTCATCACAGCACGACAAAAATCTACGTTGTATGAGCTATGCAGCCTAGGAACACCTGATCACAGTTATCTTTTTAGTTCTACTCCTTTGATGAGCAATTCCCAAAGGCAATGTTTTAAGTTTGTGGAGAAAGTATATCTCTGGCATTAAACTCAAAGATTTACAGTGATGGGAATACTTTACATAGAAGGAGAAACTCCAAGAAGAAATCCACAGTTCTTTCAACTAATTTAAAAGCTTATCTTGCTTTGCTTGGTGTTCCAGAATTCTATGTGCATGAATATATGCAAAGCTGAACTAGCATTTGGCCACACATAATGTTTTAAAAAATAAGAGCTGGGACTCTGCTCTCAGAAGGATCAAAACCATGGTGGCACTATTTCAACCTCAAATTCAGCACAAGACTGTACAAAATCTCACCTGATTGGCACTGAGTCATATGAAAGGCAATGTACAACAGTAAAAGCTGAAGGGCAATATTCCCAGTTCAAATATCTCCTCTCAGTTGCACACGATAGTAATAAATTTCAATATTCTGCTTTCCCTGTATAGCTCCCTACAGCAACATCAGTGGGAGATCTGCATACAGAAGGAGAGCAGAACAGCAGAACAGAGAACCAGTGGCTCAGAGGTTATGGTGATTAGAATGGTAGAAATAGATGGATTAGGTCAATAGGACATGAGATGAAAATGCCCTCAATATTGCCAGAAGTATAAGCATTAGATCGATCACACTAGTAACTGTGAATGCACTCTGAAATATGTGCAAATTCATTATCTCTGTATAACAATGCACATGCAACAGGAACATAAAGGACAATTAACTTTTTAATGCAAGTCTTCTTTTTGGGAACACAGGTATTGTTTTGCAAAGCTTGGTTTTATATAAATATCACTTCCACCTTTCCTCCAGGCAAACATTTAAAAAGTTTTCTTATTGATTTTTCAAAGCCAACTGTACTTGTAATAACAACGCCTAACTTAATTACTATGGCAATAAAGGGGCGCATTTACTATCCCAGGAAAGGAATAAGAATCTGCAATTATGTCTTTTTCTCAGATTAAGAGCAAAGAAACAAAAAATATCCTGACCACACTAAATATTCTAGCTGGACTTCATACCATTCTCGTCCTTAGTAACAAATATTCCAAGGGGAGAAAAAGTTATTACATTTTTGTAAATCTCAAGAACAAAGGACGGAAATATGAGCAGAACAGTAAGTCAGAGATGATGGTTGGCAGAGAAATGTGTGTGGGGGGGTGATTTTGTTTTTTTAAATGTCCCAGTAATAGCAGCAAGAAAGCCAGCATACATGCAATTTGCCCATCAGCCATTAATTGTCACTGACTGCTGCCACAGTCATTCAAAAACTATTACAAGTGAGAGAAGGAAAACTTATCACAAAGGCATACACAATCTAGAATAAACAGTGTTTGCACACAAATTTAAAATGTGGATTGCACTGCCACCAGAATACACATTGTTCTCTCTGGAAAGAATATTCATGAAGACCTAATTACAATCTTTGGTGTTGCATAAACAAAATCTCAAAAAGCACACTCCTCATCTGAATAGGAAACCCTTCAAGTAAGTCAATAATGGGAGCCTACACTGAGAAAAAGACAAAACCTCCTTCTTACAGATGACATAGTTTTCCACCTAATCCAATGCTCTTCAGTGGATTTCAACAGAAGCCATTCAGTAGGTTTTGAAGAAGTTCCCTGTAACCTTTCACTAATTGAGAGTTTATTTGAGCTTCTTTTAAAAAAATAAGGAATCTGTAGGGTTCTTTCAACATTAACCTAAAAAAATAAAAAACAACAATAGGACTTGCCAGCTTTCTTCTTCTCCTGTACTAGTGTCACTCATAATCTTACTGATACTTAAGTAAGAGATGAAAGCATGTTTATTACCTTCCTTTATCCTTAACAATTAATTCTAATTCTACTTTTGCCTACCTAGTGGTAGTGCAGATAGAATAAATACAGTTCTTTACAAAAGGGAATGTTCTTTAAACTATATTTCTTGCAGGATTAAGATCGGGGGGAAAAGACTGTTTGCTTTCACTCCTTGCTAGACCAAATTCTACTCTTTTTAACCATGTGTTAGATTCCACTTCAGTCAGCAAAACAACAGAGAATTCAAGCTGGGTATAATGAAATTTTAATGCAATTTCATTTACTGAAATGGATAACTAGGACTATTTTTTTCTACATAGCATTACCTGTTTATTTATAGAAATGTACACGTTAATAGATATATGCTAGCTACAAACAGGGATTTTTTAAACAAAAAAGTGACGTGCAAATTCTAGCAAGCAGTGTAGCAAGCAGGAAGAAAGCAATATTGTTCTACTTACCATGATCATTTCACTAGGCCAACAAAATTCCAAAGACCCAATTTAACGTATCAAAAATTAACAGTCAAATTTAATGAATAATCTAAACTACTCAGTAGAAGTCAAATACGGCACTATGAGACCAGACGTTATAGGGTAGCATGAGAACAGAAGGATGGAGAGAAGAAACTAAAGGTGACAAAATCCTTCAAGGCTTTAAAAACGAAGACATGAAAGAAATAAAACACAGAAAGATCAAGCAATTTTGAAAGTCCCCTATATGGTGAACAGGTATTAGATAGTGTGACTTTTAATAGTTGGGAAGCCATACAGTTTAAGGTTTTTCCATACTATTTTTCAGTACTTATCAGAGCAAATGGTGTAGAGTCTTGCATATTAACGTACAGCTTGCTAATGCAGGCATATTCTTTGAGTTGTGAAGAAGCAAGGTAAGTCAAACAGTGATGGGGTCAGAACACTCAAGCAGAAATATCATGGCACAGGAAGTGACCACAGAGAACCAGGGGGTACAAAAGTACATGGAAACATCTATTTCTTTGGACAAAGAAGACCTCAAGGAAAAAAAGGGCAGTTTTAATGAGTACTAATGGAGGCTACAACCTGCAATAGCCTAATGACCCCCATTAAACCTACTGAAAAAACGATGGCACTGAAAAGTCTACAAAATCGTCTGCCCCCAAACCACCAGTGGTGGCAGAGCTTTCCTGCTTCCACAGCTGAACCAGAAAGAAATGAAATGATTTTTCTAGTCCGATGGAGGAAACTAGGGGATAAATTCCAGGCAGAAACACTTAAAAGATGAATGCCTGAATATACAAAATATATCAGTCCCAAAATAGCTAAACCTGACTTTGTTCCCCCTGTTTGTAATAGTGAAAATTTCTAAAAAACACCTGACATAAGTTGAAGAGAAGTTGGTGGTCAAGCAAAAGGCATAGGTTGAAAAGCATGAGCTCCACCTCATGAGAGCAGTGGCAGACACTTTCAGATTCAATAGCTGCACACGACCATGATGGACCTATCACAGGTTGCTGTAGTATCTCTAAAAGTGTTTAATTATGAAAGTGATATACAATTATTCTGGATGCTTTTTGGACAGAAGGAACAGGACTTTCAGATATGGATAGAAAGTTTCTATTTCTGTAACAGGAACACTGGGATCAGTGAAATTTTCTTAAAGGAGTAAAAAATGCAGAATTGTGTTCTTCTGTAAGGGAAAACCTTGCTCCCACAATTAAGTGTTCTGTTATAGAGAAGCTAAACTATAATTATAAATTCCATAAGTAAAAATTTTTCTTGTAAAAGGGGAAAATCATGGACTACTTAAGAGAAAATAGATAAGAGAAATCCAGCTGGGATTGAAAGAGGAAAAAGGTGTCTGCTAGTTTAAAAAAATAAATCTAATCCTCCCATACTCCTTGCTCCTCCCAAAAAAAGTGGAACTTTTTGAGAGAGGATTCATATCTTTCATGGTTGTGTAAGTGCTGAAAGATGAAAGCATAATTTCTAAACCTAAAACAATTCTCACATTTTTCAAAGTCTGTTTGAGCAAAATTACACTGAAACAAAGTCCAATGTCCACTACATTTAACTACGCAGACAGAGCCATAGCTTCTGAGTTATCAAGTAGAGCAAACAATGTTATCACTGCAGCGCCGGCACAGGAAGGGTGCAAGTTCTTAACAGATGTTATCGAGACTAAATAATTTCTCAGATAAACTTGATAGTATAGTTTGCACCATTGCTAACAGTTTTGACAGTAAGATATGTCTTTTTTCCCCTCCTTCATGGCCCAGAAGGAAGAGGATCCAATGGAAGAACTGGGTGTTACTCCTTTGTAGAGGGAAGCTCCCTGGGCAGCCTCCCATTCTCAGAAGTTACTAGAATCTGGCCTTCATGGTTACAGAAATATGCACATATGTAGATATGCAAGTATGGCTCGTTTGTGTTTACAGCCAGTGACTACATTTATCTGGAAACCCTCTGCATTTCTATGGACTTTTCATTTTCACAGTTGCATAGGCAACAAAGATCCAACACTTCATCAGAACGTGTAATCAGAAATTATCATTTTGATAAAACATTAGACTATATTCTATATAATTTAATTACCTATAAAGATTTGATGTTTAAAAGAAACAAATTCTAGCTTTTCTCACCTGGATTCCAGAATACTGCCCATTTGCCTCACCAGCCCTTTGCTCGTATTTTTACTAGGCGCAGGGTTTTCTCATATCCAGAGAGATTTTTCCCTCTTTATCTTTCTATGCTGAAATAATTCTAATGTTTTAAGGCACCACAAGTCCAAATCTCTTTTTATATAGCCTGCAACACATTCTCCACATCTCTGCTTTTCATACTCTCCACCTTTTGTAGCCACTTATTCTACTCCAAAGCCTTCCACTGCTAACTCAGAAAATGCAGTTCTTTCCTTCTGAACTGTTCTGCGGCAGCCACCATCCACATACTAAATACGTATCTGTTCCTCCCACTCAGGCAGGTACATGTCTCAAAAAGCTTGAAATGTTACCACATTTTTTTTTCCTCCCCCACAAACAGTTCTTATCTGCCACTGGGTCTGTAAAGGTATTAGTCATGAAAGACAGTGGCTCTTTAAAGTGCTGAGTTACCTGTCAAATCTTAAATACAGGACATCTGTGCTCAGGCAGGTTTTCCAGCTCTATTTAACAGGGACTCCAGTACTCACTTTGAGGAGGTTAGGCTAGAATCAAAGCCCAGGTCTCACAAAAGGAAAATTACTGAGGCTTTTTTCTAAACAATATTACGAAAATAAAAAGAAAATGGAACCCAGGAAATCATAAGTATAAGGCATTCAGTTAATACTAAGTAGAAACCTTGAGGTAACTGTGTTTGTGAAGCTCAACTGCTAAACGTACAGAAGAGATTGGATTTGTCTTCGCTTGTCTATAAATGCATTGAATTATACGCAAAGAACAATCACAGAATGTTGAAAAAAATGATAAATAATCTGCCTCTAAAAGTATCTGAAAAAGAATGAGTGTTACTAGAGCTATTAACAAGTCATTATATTTCTCAATTGGTAGCAATGTGCTTTTAAAGGATTGCCAGGAAATACCCAACAGGTCTGCACAACAAGGCAAACTTTCTACTGAAGAACACCAAATTGTTTTTAATTTCTAAATTCAATGAAATTACTGACCTTCTGGATGAAATTTAAAATGAGGCCATTATGAAGATTAATTTTTAAAAAGGAGAAGATTGCCATTCTTTTTTTCGTTAATGATGTCTGTTAAAACCAAGAGCTTTCATAAAAAAAGCCAGAGGGAGGAGAAATAATAAAAATGAAGGCAACTGGACATATTGTAATGAACATAATCCCACAAGCCCCTTTTTGTTAAATGTATCATGATTCATTGCCATTTAGAAGTCAAGGATTGAAGGATTAAGGCTATAGAGAGACTAGGAATAAAAGTCATGTACTCTGGTTTCTATTTATGATTAAATAATATTTCAGAAGGAATTTCAATCTTTTGTTCTTTATTGGCATCAAGGCCTAGAGTATGATCGTTGCTAAATATGGTGTTGTGAATTCTTTTCTGTGTGAAAAGATTTTATTTCAGAATTTCCCACACTGGAACATTCCTTTCAATGGTCCTTGTAGGAATATTTCAGGCCACCTCTGTTCTCATATCCCACAATGCTTCCATTTCAGTGGCAAATATCAGCCTCTTGCAGACAGTGAGAATTTTGCTACTCGCTTCAGTGGGGAGTGGAATCCAATTTATAGCTTGTTAAAGATGTGAATTGTTAAAACTCTGTCCCTGTTTCTCCTGATGAGTTTAAAAAAATCTCTCTCCTTTCCTTTCTAAATTTCATTACACATTCCAGCTGAAAACTGCTTAAGCTTAGCCAGTTAACTTGGCAGCAAAATGAAAAAAGGATGCTATCATCAGAACTGGACGTGAGGAGCTCCAGGAGCACCAGGAGAAACTCAAGCTCCCATAACCATTTTGTGGTGGTCCTGGAGCCTTGGACCATCTTTCAGTTGCCGCGTAGTTTGTACTATCCTGTTAGCTCCAGTTTGCTGGGTTTGGTTTGGGGTCCATCACTGGTGAATGTGTTTATTTTATTCTGAAATTAAATTATAATTTTTACAAAATATATATGTTTTAGAAAATAACAGTCAATTTTTATTGCCATTTAAAAATGTATTATTCATTATATCTTACCTCGCTGATGAACATGCTGCATTCCTTACAGTGGGTATTTATTATACATGTTATAGTAAAGACTTAATCTGTAAAGGTCCATGTATCAAAAATAATACTTCATATCTCTATGAACTTTTTCAGCTGAGAATCTCAGAGTTAAAATAAATTTAACAGCCATATGAAAGGTGTGTTTACATGACCCCCTTTCATAAAACACTGAAACCTGAAGTGATTTGTTTTCACGACATCATGAACTAATTAAAATGAAAGCCTGTGATTTTCCTTACCAAGGACCATGAGACCAGTTAGTAGCTTCCTCAGCCTGCATTTAGCAACCTTTAAAATCCTCAGGTTACTGGAAGAGTTAATCAGGCTGACAATATCTGCACAGGCCATAGGATGCCTGTGGGTCTCGAGGATCTCCACGTTTAAACACACAGTCTGTGTCAGCAGTAATAGCAATGAGTGCAAGACAGCCAAGTGCTAGCTAAACAATCAAGGAAAATAGACATTTTTTCTATACTTTCATTCATTCTTGTCCTTGCAATTACCAATTCTATTTAAGATTAAGGTTAGTATTCTACAGGGATTTGTATGTCTGAGATTGTGAGAAATTGTAATGGTTCTGAAAGCAAAGTAATAGTTAATAGTCCATTACAGTTTAAAGGACTTATCTGTCGCACTGATACGTGTGTTCCAAGGAAGTGCTCCGTGCACCCAAGAGTTTCCCCAGGGAGATACCGGCAGGTTGCCCAGGGCTGCCCCAAGGCATGGACAGCCAAGGTACGTACACGTGGACAGCTATTTTGTCCTCAATGTTATTTGACGATGAAGAAGAATTACTCCTACAAGCTGTGTTACTGCAACCAGGTTGTCCAGAGAAGTATCTTCTGAACTCCCAGGAAGAAACCCTGATGAGGTGCCCCCTTTCTTCTTTTTATTGTCATTATTATGACTTCAGCATTGAAGGATTTTTGGTCAATTAATATTCAGCTGGTGTTGCCAGCACGAAATGCCCTTCAAAAGGTTGTAACAGTTCAAGAAATTTCCTGTTATTGTTTAATTGACCCAAAATTGAAAATGTTAGCTGAAAAAATCATGTTCAATATGTACTTAAAGGACAGAAAAAATTCATTGTGATCAATATTACTACAAGTAATGCCAGCTCTATTACAAAACTGATGGTATTAAATACTACTTAAAAATGAGGTTAATAAACTGCCAAATAGAGTTCTAAGTAAAAACTCTGTAGTTTAAAGGTGCAATATTCTTATCATCTGGAAACACCTGGATTTAAGTCAAAACTGGAAATGAATTTGGTAGTCTGTCAATCCGTTTCCTAATTCCTAGTCATTTGTTCATATCACAAAGCCACCAGGCAGGAGTGCATGATGGGCAGTCCCTACTCAGAAGTGACTCAGGCCTGGAACAGGGACGGTTTTGATGTCTGAATTGAAAAGCGTTTGCAAAGCAGTATCAAAAGTTTGCAGCAAAATTACTCATGTGTGCCTGGCACTCTCCGCTGAACTCTGTAAGCATTGCTTACTTGCCCTTGGGAAAAAAACAACAGTCCTTGGCACAGCAACTCAAACCATCCCAGCGGAGATGGTCTAAAATGTCTAGGGACAATGTCATGCTCTATGTTGCTCTCATATTTTCTTTCTGCCATTATATTCTGCCATTATATTCTGCACCCCACCTGGCAGAGGAGCTTACTCAACATGTTTTTCTCACTTGCAGGATAGTATCTTTTCCAGGCTGTAATGGAGAAGTTTGATGTGTTTTAAAATAAAAAAAAAATAAGTCCCCACTCTTTTTTTTGAGATACACGTTGTCCTGCTTTGAGCCCCATTCTCAAGAGAGGATGCAGAGGAGGCCAGACTCTTGTTCTTAGATGGCTGTGATACTTCAGAGCCTTGAATATTTTGCTAAGCTCTGGAGAGGATCAAGATTCGAGACACAAGCTTGTGTTTAACCTTTCCTCCTTTCTGTCTTCAGTTATCTCCCTCTTCACTATGTAGCCTTTCTGTATTGCCATTCTGTACTCAATTCCCCACCCACAAATAAATTCCCAGCATGGGGGTCTGGATTCTCTTGCAGGCACTGGGTCATCACATATCAGATGTTGCAGCAAGCACCCAGTAGGTGCCTACATGAGCTACGATGCGGTATTCTCTGCTTTTCCCTTCACAGAGAGACCACCTCCTTGGCCATCTCCTATCCGTCTCCCATTTAAAATCACTTAATGTGATCATACTGACATATAATGATTCTATATTTTTAATGGAAAATATTAACTAGCAATTACACTCCAAATGGCTTCAGTAAAGAAGAGTTAAACCTACTCTAAATCATGTGAGGTGGACAGGTGGAGAGACCGAAAGTTCTTTCAGTGTGGTTGGCAGTTGTTTTGTATTAACTAAGGAGTTAACAGGAGTAATAAAAGGTAACACAGATGAACTAAATTTTTATGAAGAGCATGGCTGCCATGGACCATGAACTGAAAACTATATTACAAACAGACACTTTTGTGGCCTTTATTTATCTGTGGCTTAGTCATATGTTATAAATTAGCATTAAGCTAAAATTCTCCAAGATAGCTTTCCTGAAAAAATACACATATGAACTGCTAATAAAATAAGCAGAGGTCTCTATATATAGTCATGTCTCATTCTATATAAAAGTTTAATTTTATATGGTGACCCATTTAATAACCAACAACATTCCAGCATTCGAAGAAAAGAATTAAGCTATGCTGGTACAAAGTCTAAAAAAGAGACTCCCCTCAACATATTTCCAACAGCAAATATAATTCCCTGGAAACAAGGTTTAAAATAGCAATGCTGGTAGACCCTTGACTACAGTGAAACAAATGGTACCAGTTAACAGACAAAGTAACAAGCACTTAGCATTAGATATCAATCATGGCTTGTATAATTTTAGGAGTTCTTGTTTTGATTAGGAAAAAAACTACTTTTCTGAAGATGGTATTTCTTTCTACTTTAGTTTCCTGGGGAAATGAACTTTATGGGTTCATACTGTCTGTCTGTTCACCATTTCCCTCTGTTAAAGTCTGAATCTATTGTTATTTTTTAACTAAATTTACCTGAGACACAGGTATCTCAAAGATAAATACATTGCCCCTGCATCAGGTAATGTTACACCCTGAGCTCAGCAGGGTCTGGCCTGCACAAGCTGATTTGGTTTGCAGAGAAAGCAAAGGGAAAGGGAAAGGGAAAGGGAAAGGAAAAGGAAAAGGAAAAGGAAAAGGAAAAGGAAAAGGAAAAGGAAAAGGAAAAGGAAAAGGAAAAGGAAAAGGAAAAGGAAAAAAGCCTTTTACAAGCCACAGAGTGAAAAATTAGTAGGAAGCAATGAGCAGAATACCATGTTGAGAGCCACAGTGCTCAAGGTCATGCAGCACTAGACAAAACCCAAAAGCTGGCCTTCTCTCCCAGTTTATATTGGGATCCATTCATTCAACAGACACAGGGGCTTGATCTGGAGTTGCAAGATGCTGACCTAATGCTTTGTCCACTCAACAGTGTAGGGCACTTCATCCTCATTCTGCATCCTCCTGTACCCATGTACAGCACAGCTCCGTCCAAGTTGCACATGTAAATGTCTGATATGGATTCATCCCAATCAGCCAGAAACTCCCACACCCCTTTGTACCCTGGAATGCTGAAAGATTTGGTTTCAAACTCAAGGCTACTACTACTTCAAACAAGTGAAAACCTATTTGTAGATAACTGTTTATCTGGTACAAGTTGCCATTAGTGGTCATTGCCACACATAAACATTATCCATACAAGATAAAAGTTCAGTCCTTGGTTTCCAGTGAAAATACGTATAAGGGAATCAAGAAGTAATGCTTTACCCATAAAGTCAGCATGCTTATGCCTAAATGCATCTACGAGACAAAAATATGAAGTGTTGATATGTCTTACTACAGTGTAGTGAAGAATCAGGTAAATAATGACAAACTATTTCTTATTATGTTTGTGATTTACTTTCAGTTGCATCGTTGGATAGAGTTATGCATATGCTTAGCTATAGAGCAGTTTGCACTTACTAAAAGGAAGGAGGTGTATGCAGACAGACGATGTACAGTTTGATCGTGACAGAAATGCTGAAAAAATCTGTGTATATAAGAAAAAAAAGTGTGGCTAAAAGTACTGAAAAAACTGCTTGTGTCATAAAGCAGTCTGAGTCACATCTATTTTTTTGATGAAAAAAATATTGATAGATATTCAGTATGAATTAAAAAAAGAAACGAAGCGCTCCAGTTTTGAGACCATTTCTTACTCATTTTATATGTTCAGCTGCAAAATCTTTACAAGTGAAAAGAAAAATAATTTATAAATAAACCAAACCAGTTTCAAACAGAAACAGATTTTTAAGATGCTCATCATGAAACAGGAATTATAAGGATCAATGCCAATTATTTATTCTTTCTTTTCATTATTTATTTTTTCCATATAAATTATCTTCTCAAAGGAAGAAGAAAAATGTCAGATAGCAAATACAAAAAAAAGAACAATGAATTTAAAATCTTGTTTTTTAAAGCAGTAGAGTAGGTTGGGCTTTACAGCTCATAATAAAAATAATAATACTACCTCATAAATCTACAGGATCTCTTTGTGTAGGATTTATTTGCTGTAAGCTGAAGTTAAAATGGATATGTGCAGTAGTTCATTACACAGTTTGAACTCTTAACAAGAAATTAAAAATTTATTAGATGTAAGCAATACAAGAAAGACAGTCCTAGGTTTTATTTCTTTCATGCCAACAGTCAAACAATCTAATGATATTACGGAAAGTTATTAATTTTAACAAAGTCTGATGAAATTTGAGAAAATATTCATTTTGGATTCCTATTTATGTGTGTGGAAATATAACAATAGTGTTGCTCATATAAACTCCGCTCTGTCACTGGAAGTCTGAGTTTAGTTTCTACCGGAGTTAGATGGTTTAGGGAGGAGGAACACCTGCTGGAAACAAGCAAAATGGTCAAGACTGCAGACTAATTGCTGGGCTTCAGTCATTTCTAGGATTAGTATAGGGGCATGTAAAAGTTGTGAGGCAGTAGCTTAGACCAGGAACATGAAGAGGGAAATGGTGAGGTTTTGAGAAAAAAAGCATTTTTTAGCATTAAGACACTCATAAAATATAACACAAAATTGTTTAAAAACAATTTTTTTCTTAAATCTCAGCACCATTTAAAGAGGTTTCCAAATTGAACATGCAGTGAACAAAGTGGATCTCTTGTGTATCTCATAAGAGATGTGTCAGTTAAATATGCACTATATAACAACAGAGTAAGGAAAAAAGTAAGGAAAAGTGGGCTTATTTACTCATATGAAAGATTATTTGTTTCCAAGGATAGTTATACCCTTGTGATCACAGACAGACCAATCCACCTTAGGATCACACTTATGATTCTGAATTTAATATTTGTCTTGCTTTTTTGGGGGTTTAGGTTGTTGTTTTCTTTTTTTTTTTTCCTGGCAAGAATAATATTAAATATATAAATATATATGTTTAAAAATTCAGTTATAGCAACAAGTCTACAGCTTTACTTTTTCTTATTTTTGAGAAAATCTGAAATGTTTAGAGATGATTGATCAAGATGATGACAGTGTTCTCAGAGAAGGAAAAGGAGCTGAATTCATGAATTTGTGACTGCATGTGCACACTGCACTTCCCATGAAAAGCCCTGAGAAGGAACTCTGCTGTCTGGATGAAAAGGAAAACGGAGAAGTCCTATATGCCATGAAATTGCAGGGCAAGCATATATGGAGGTGGGAAGTCCTGATATTAGCAAAAGGGAAATTGCTTCAAGGACTCAGGATGGGAGATGTGCAATGGAAGATGTCATACGTAGCATGAAACAAGGGGCTCAACTAGTACAGAAAGATGAAGAGGACAAGGGCAGATGTGTGTGGTGTTGGCATGAGAAAGAGCATTGAAGTTACACATGGAAGTGAACTTACCATGGACTACAGGAATGGCAAAAAGGACAGGCAAGCAAGGAGAGGTGGGAGGTGGCCCTGTATGTCACGGAGTGTTATGAATGTCTAGAACTAAATGATGGTGAAAATAGAGTTGAGTGTCTATGGGTAAGAATCAGGGGGAGGGCCAACAAGGCAGATATCGTGGTGGGAGTCTTTTATAGACTACCCAACTAGGATGAAAAGGCAGATGAAATATTCTATAAACAGCTGGGAGAAGTCTCAAGATCGTGAGCCCTGGTCCTCGTGGAGGACTTTAACTTACCAGATATCTGCTGGGAATACAACATAGCAGAGAGGGAACGGTCTGGGAGGTTCCTGGAGTGTGTTGAAGATAACTTCCTGACACAGCTGGTGAGGGAGCTGACTAGGGAAGGCACCCTGCTGGATCTCTTATTTGTAAACAGAGAAGGACTTGTGAGGGATGTGACGGTTGGAGGCCGTCTTGGGCATAGTGATCATGAAGTGACAGAGTTTTCGATTCGTGGAGAAGCAAGGAGGGGAGTCAGCAGAAGTGCTACCTTGGCATTCCAGAGGGCAGATTTGGGTCTTTTCAGGAGCCTGGTTGACAAAGTCCCTTGGGAAGCAGTCCTCAAGGGCAAAGGAGTCCAAGACAGCTGGACGTTTTTCAAGAAGGAAGTCTTAAAGGCGCAGGAGCAGGCTGTCCCCATGTGCCGAAAAATAAGCTGCTGGGGAAAAAGAACGGCTTGGCTGAACAGAGAGCTATGGTTGCAACTAAGGGAAAAAAGGAGAATTCATGGCCTTTGGAAGAAAGGGCAGGCCACTCATGAGGAATACAAAGAGGTAGTGAGGCTATGTAGGGAGAAAATAATAAAGCCCAAAACCCAACCAGAACTTAACCTGGCTACTGCTGTCAAGGACAATAAAAAAACTTTCTCTAAATACATTAGCAATAAAAAGAGGACTAAGGATAATCTGTCCTTTAGTAGACAGGGGTGGAAACATAATGACAAAGGATGAGAAAAATACTGAGGTACTTAACGCCTTCTTTGCCTCTGTCTTTAATAGTAAGACCAGTTGTTCCCTGAGTACCCAGACCCCTGTGCTAGTAGTCAGGGGTGGGGACAAGAATGAAGCTCCCATAATCCACGGGGAAATGGTGCACAATCTGTTTCAGCACCTAGACATACACAAGTCTATGGGGCCGGATGGGATCTACCCGAGGGTACTGAGGGAGCAGGCAGAAATGGTCACCAAGCCACTTTCCATTATTTATCAGCAGTGCTGGCTAACAGGGAAGTTCCAGCTGACTGGAGGTTAGCAAATGTGATGCTCATCTACAAGAAGGGCTGGAAGGAGGATCCAGGAAACTACAGGCCTGTCAGTCTGACCTCACTGCCAGGGAAGGTTATGGATCAGATCATCTTGAGTGCCATCTCATGGCACAGACAGGACAACCAGGAGATCAGGCCCAGACAGCATGAGCATATGAAAGGCAGGTCCTGCTTGACTAACTGGATCTGCTTCTATGATAAGGTGACCCACTTAGTGGATGAGGGAAAAGCTGTGGATGTTGTTTACCTGGACTTCAGTAAAACCTTCAACACTGTCTCCCACAGCATTCTCCCAGAGAAACTGGCTGCTTATGGCTTGGATGGGTGTACTCTGCTAGGTAAAGAACTGGCTAGGTGGCCGTGCCCAGAGAGTGGTGGTGAATGGAGTTAAATCCAGTTGGCATCCGGTCACAAGTGGTGTTCCCCAGGTCTTGGTAATGGGGCTGGTTCTTTTTAATATCTTTATCAGCAACCTGGATGAGGGGATTGAGTGCAACCCTAGTAAGTTTGTAGGTGACACCAAGTTAGGCAGGAGTGTCAACCTGCTTGAGGGTAGAATGGCTCTACAGAGGGATCTGGACAGGCTGGATTGATGGGCCAAGGCCAATGGTATGAGGTTCAACAAGGCCAAGTGCTGGGTCCTGCACTTGTGTCACAACAACCCCATGCGGCACTACAGGCTTGGGGAAGAGTGGCTCAATATCTGCCCAGCGGAGAAGGACCTCGGGGTGTTGGTGGACAGCCAGATGAATATGAGCCAGCAGTGTGCCCAGATGGCCAAGAAGGCCAACAGCATCCTGGCCTGTATCAGGAATAGTGTGGTGAGTAGGACTCAGGAAGTGATCATCCCCCTGTACTCGGCACTGGTGAGATCCCACCTCGAGTACTGTGTTCAGTCCTAGGCCCCTCACTACAAGAAAGACATTAAGATTCTGGAGCATGTCCAGAGAAGGGCAACGAAGCTGGTGAAGGGTCTGGAGCACAAGTCCTATGAGGAGAGGTTGAGGGAACTGAGGTGGTTTAGTCTGGAGAAAAGGAGGCTGAGGGGAGACCTTACCACTCTCTACAACTACCTGAAAGGAGGTTGTAGAGAGGTGGGGGTTGATCTCTTCCCGCTAGTAACAAGCAATAAAACCAGAGGAAATGGCCTCAGTTTACACCAGGGCAGGTTTAGATTGGACATTAGGAAAAATTTCTTCACAGAAAGGGTTGTCAAGCATTGGAACAGGCTGTCCAGGGAAGTGGTTGAGTCACCATCCCTGGAAGTATTTAAAAGACAGGGAGACGTGGTGCTTAGGGACATGGTTTAGTGGTGGACTTGGCAGTGTTAGGTTGATGGTTGGACTTGAAGATCTTTAAGGTCCCTTCCAACCTAGACAATTCTATGATTCTATGAAAAGGATAACCCAACAAAAACGTGACATGAAGGTGGGATTCAGTTCAAGATGAAGACGCCTAAATGTAGTAGTCTTTCTATGTACAGGTGCTTATATGTGAACCAGACATCTATGCCCTCTAATTGTCAAAACAGATCTGATATTAACAGTCAATGAAGTTTAAATGCAACTCAGCTCACCCTAAATAAACATCTATCTTTTGCAGTCAATTTGGTGGGTGTAGAGGAGATGGAAAGACAGATGAATGCTAGGTGAAATCAAAGCTTTATTTATCGTCTTAAGCCTACTTGCATTTGAAAACTAAGAGATAGGAGAAAGGAGGTTGTCATAAAAATAAAGTGAGCGTTAAGAGTGATGGAGACTACAGATTGGGAGGGATTAGTAAAGAAATAAGTAAAATTTGTAGTAATAAAATAAGTGAAATTTGATTCTCTGATCCCAGGAGACAGCTGTTTAATCCCCAAATTGGATACAGAAGTAAATGTTCACTTTCCTCCAGAATGGAAAGGTCCCTAAAATGAATTAAAGAATTTGAAAAATTTAATTGCTATGTTTCTTAACCAAAAATGAACTTTCTAAAACCTGAGATACTTCATGTCATTAAGGCTGAACTGACTTTTAATATTAAACTACATTTTTTACTGTCTTATGGGACTTGTCATTCTTTCCCATATTCTCTCCCAAAGAACAGACTTTGTTAGTAGACCACTCACATAATACACCTGTAATCATGCAAATCCTGTGAGTCTGCTACGTAATATGACTTTACAGAAAATGTATCAACCAGGGAATCTAGCTCGCAGAAACAAAGGGGGCAGAACTAGAACTTCTGTAGTACTCTAAAGATAAAAATTAGTTAATCAATTTTGATGTGGAAAAAAAGAGGAATAATTTAAAATAAGTATTCTAATTCAGAAAACCCAAGTATTTAATTCATATTTTCAGCAGAGAAAAGAATTATTTTTAATAAAGTCAAGATTTTGTGGAGAAAATCAGAGATGTGTAAAAAATTCCAGTTCTTATTGAAGAACTGACAGCTATTCCCGCTTATTGCTATTATGAAACTCAGATAGGCACCATACAAACAGACAGTAAGAGGCAATTCTTGCTTCAAAGACCTGCCATCTAAGTAGACCTGACAGAGCAAAAGTAGAAGTAATTTGCTGAAACTCACACAGAAGTTCCATGACAGAGACAGAAATAAAGATCAGCCCTTAAAACCTCCTGACCTACAAAGGGGTTTAGAGCAGTGGGTGTCATTAAAAGAAAACAGAAAGAGTCCACAGCACAGAGGCAAAGAAAGCTTGACTTGGTAGAGCTTGTCAATCTCTTGGCAAAGGCATATGAAAATTTCTCCAAGAGGAGGGATATGCTGGAAGGTTGGTTCAGGTTTTGCAAAAAGAAATGAGCAAGCACTGGGATTTGCAGATACAGGAGCCAGAGAAAATGAAGAAATTGTACTTAGCAAAGGAGTATTGACGAGATGAAAGTGGAAGTGAGGAAATGCCTGGAGCGGAGGGGGCCCTCAATATTACTAGCCCAGTTCAAATATTGTATGCTGCTTGGATGTTGTCTGATGTGGAAACTGTGTGCTGGTGGCAGAATGAAGGAGGAGGATTTGGCAGGATTTGCCCTCAAAGGAGAACACAAAAGTCAGGTTATTCAGAATGAAAACCTGATAGCAGAATCTGATAGGTGACAAGGACATCATAATGTATCTCAGAGAATCAATACAAGTTTCAGATGTGACAAAATGAATGTCAATGAAAAACACAAGTTACGCAGATAGTGATAAAGAAGCAAGGTAAGTATCATTTCCTATCTAAAACACTGATGTCTTTCTAAAATTTTGTATCTCTGAGTAAAATGTGCCAGAATAAATCATCAAGTGTAACAGAAAAGATGTTTGGCATAAAAAAGACCTACCAAGCCATAGCTGAAATGCACGTGAAAATAATCCTTGATCTGACATTAAATCTAAACAAAAATTCCAAATTCCCGCGTGCTGTAACAAAGTGCCTGGTGTTGGACCTCAGTGTCAAGGTACAGTCATTTTAAGGTATATTGATCATCTTTAAGAACCTTTTCTTCTGCAGGTATTGAATTAAAAAAAACCCAAACCCACATTTTTGAACAACTGAAGAACCTTAGGAAAAGAAAGGATGTTGCAAGAACAATCTTTGTAAGAACAGAAGATGTCTCCCTAAAGTCTTATATGCTTCACTTCAAGTACTTTGCATTAATGAGCTGAGCAACTCTTGAAAGAACAACATGACCCCATACTATAGTAATTCAATAATCCAGTAGTCAAATAACTACAAAATAATGCTGTTCCTTTAATGCACTGACCTTCGTTTTAAGTTGTTTCAGACACTTTGGCATTTTTTTTAATATTTCAGTGTTTGTTGTGATCTCGATATACAACAGTTAACAGTAAAAAAAAAAAGAAAAAAAAAGCGACACATTTGCTCCAAGTAACTGTGATATGTTACTCCATAGATATCGGTGGATTTTTCTTCTGCTTTTTCCACTAGCATTCCTTAAGGAGCAGGCAAAGATGTAGCTTCATATAAGTAATGTGAGAGATTTATAATGCAGAACTCCTGTGCCCTTGTTTTGTCTCAGTAACACACTTCTGTTGTATTCACTGTATAATTTACTCTGGGAGCTAGTGCTAGAATAAGCATCACAAAATCATTCAGACATGTAATTTCTGATGTCAGAAGAGAACGTCAGAATTACTGCTGAAATAAGGAAGGGATTTTTGGAATATAGCAACCTTTCAAAATGAAGCCATTTGCAAAAAAACCTGGGAACATTCTTTACCAAACCACTGACCCTGCATTTCACACAGCCAGCAACTACTCAGTGACCTCTTTATCAGCCCAAAACGGCACTGAGTTTTCTTTCTGTTAATGGTATTTACATTAACCAAATTAACGTATTTTGGAAAATTTAAAATAAATCAGATGCAGTACATGAAAACCTATTAATACATTTAAAGTATTTAAAAATGCTTTGAATTAATGCACATAGCATGCATGCATTTAATCCTCTGTATCTCACAATAATAAAATAAGTAGCAGTCTTTACAAATCATTACTTCTGAGCTGGCTAATTGAACTGACGCTGAACTGTAAAACAATGAAAAAAACCCTCCACAGAAAAAGATCCATTACAATACATTTTGACTTTGGCTTTATTAAATTATTTTGATGACTGAAACTTTATCCGAGAAAAAATAGAAATTATATCAAAGGCATATAAGATAGTTCGATACGATCTGCATTATTTCATATCTCTGAATCTCTCAATATAGTCATCTCTCCTGCACAACAGCTACAGCATCCTCAACAGTATTTGCGCTTTTAAATTTTAAACCATTAACAATGCAGTACCCCCAAATCCAGCCTTGAACTCTGACAGATGCTGATCTCTTTCCTCCCTCCCACACCCTGTTTTATCAGACACTATTTTGTTTAAATTGGCGACTAAATAGCATAGCACTGTACCTTTAAATACAAATCAAACAATATTCATATTCCCACGGTGCTGCTAGTTTCCCTTATGCATTGAATCGCCTGTAGATTAAAAGCTCAGAATCTGAAAAGGGATTCTGTTCTGCAGACCAAAGTTCTCTGTAGGAGATGAGGGAGAGGGTCAGTCCCGGAGTCACACACACAACAGGCAGAAAACACACTTGTGATCCTCAGCTTTGGATAGCATCAGAAAGGGGAATAAAAAGCAGAAACACATGGCACACTGAGAACTGGTATCACTTATGGCTTCTAACCAAAGCAGCAATTAAACACCTTTCATCATTCCCCCAAATGCCTCATTTTCGTAAGAACTGAGAGAGACAAACACACACAAAGGCAAATCCCCTCTGAGCAGCAACGAAAACTTAATAACCTACCATTTTCTTTGCACTCTTCTGGAGGTTTAGCCTTTTTCGCAAGTCGTGGATCCAGCCATGATGTTGTCTTTGTGTTATGGCTGAAAAGAAAAGAGATCACTCTGAGCAGACACATACTGAAAGGAATCAAGTTTATTCCTTAAGAATAAAGGGTTAGTCCAACAAAATTGCAATCGATACACTTAATTTGCTTACTGGTTCTAAGTAGCCCTGAAGGAGGTGTAAGAGTAATTGTGCAAGGCAGCTGTAAATTTGGCAACCTCAGCTCTCTGTCCTCAAAGCAGCTATTTTTATTAAAATCAACTAGAATGTTGCCAAGTTAACCTCATTGAAAATGCAGAACTCATCCAGAGCAAAAGGAATTTATTACAAATACAGTGTTCTCCCGTTGAACGAGTGCAGGCGACAGGATTCTGTAGCATTCTCACAGTTTTCGGATAGAATTATTTTCATCTTAAACCTGTCCTTTTCATAAATACAGGTTTGTTATTTCTCACCAGCAGCACTGGCAAGGCATAGCAAAAGTGATGCAAATTACAGCACGCTCCTGCAAAGTCTACATTTCCGGACAGAGTGATTAATGATACTTTGTTTAACAAACCTTTATCTCTCCATATATAATCCTTCTATCGAGATAAAATAGATATGCACAAGCTGAATGAATCATGTGGCTCTTTTCTGTACTCAGAATAGATCTTTGAGGAATCAGCCATCAAATAGCATTGAACTGGCACAAAATGTTTTCTGGGAGAATATATTGCCGAATGAATTGATACTTAGCACAGCTAATAAGACTTAAAACCAGATCTTTTCAATGTGTACCTTTCCCATAAGCATTGGAATTTGGAGCCAAATATTTTAAATATGTTAAGAAAGGAAGACTATAAAACAGAAAAGGATGTGATCATTACTCCTTTATTTTTTGGGATGCCTTTCCTACAATACCATCATTCAGAGTCACTTCTAACCCATGTTTTATTTATCTGATACATCCTAGGAGGATGCTTGCTCCGTACAATTTATATAGTACCAAATTATTTAGTTTATTATTAATTTGCTGTATCATTGTAAAGTGTGCTTAAGACTTCTCTTATAAACCTCAGTATAAGGTGTACAAAAACAGCGGACCTGGCAAAAAATGGATTAGCATGCAATTGGTAGTTGGTGAGTTACCAATTAATTGATACAGTCCGTGTGGTACAGACACCACTGGTTCCCTGAGGGAGAAAGAAATGAGTAGAGCCAGTTCCTTCTCCCACCTTGACTCCCTGTTTAGTCCACAGCAGATAACTTTTCCTCTGCCTCGATTTCTCTCTCTCTGTCTCTAAAAACAGAGCATTACTACATACTTCTCAGTATTATTGTCACAATGTTAAAGCTTCCTCCACATGTTGGATGGGAAAAAGGGTTGATGAGAGCTATGTACGGATAAAGTGGCAACTAAAATGAAAATCAAGGTGTTTAAATTCCTCCCTTAAGCATGCCCTATTCTAGAACACCATTCATGACAGATGAAGAGGATAAACAAAACCTTCCCCTACTTTGAGAGCACGGCTATATTTGCAGATGATAAGCCAAAGGTAAAGCAAATTTGAAACGATGCCAGCAGCCCATGCTTGACTGCAAATGTAACTAAGACGCTTTCTCTGAAGCTCCGGCTGCCTGTGGTCTCCTGTAGGGTGTATTTTTATGTCGCAGTCACAGCCTAACTGCAGCTTGCGCAGACATACTTGAGCTAGCTCTAAATTAACTAGGGGGGATACTGGCAACGAGGTCACTGCAGCAGCATGGAGCCCAGCGTGGGCTCATCACCCCAGCATCTGCCGAGCTACGTGGGTGCAGCCACCAGCGCCCGCCGAGCTCCGCACTGCTGCGGGTACCCTGTTAGCAGTGCCAGAGCTCAGAGCCAGCTTGGACATACCTGTGGAAGCTGCAGACGCATCTCTGGAGCGTGGGCATGTCTGCACAACTGCCACTCTCTCCCAGCTACTCATTCTGAATGATTTTAGGGACCCACACCGGTTGCAGGGACTAAGTCGGATTCACAGATAGTTTCCCATGGCTTTAAAAGAGTGATACGTATATGACTACTGTTAGTAATGTTTGCTGTGGTATAAAGCGGACCTCAAAGCATTTTACATAGGAAATAAAACTCATCACCCCTGTTTTAAAGGTGGGAACATGGAGCCACAGAGTCATCAAGTGACTCTCCACAGCCACCAAACAAGCCGGTGGCAGAGTCAGTACTAGAAGCAACTCCGTTGCAAGTCACCTGGCCAGTGTTTTCCGCACTAGTCCACACAGCACCAGACCAGACCAATTCACTAGCCCTGAAAACACCCCTGCGACATTTCTAGTACAGACCTGAGAAATAAGTTCTCAGGCATCTGTAAAGACAAGTGTCAAGCTGAAAATAAGCCCAATTCAGTATTAATGTTTAAAAATGTGAATTAGTTCAATAACAGCCTCCATACAATAACAAATTAAAAAGTCAACATTGTTTCCAACAGAAGAGGGATCCTTCGGTCTGCAGAAAAATTGCAGAGGGTGAAGATGATATCTCATCTAGATCAGCTACTGAGTAAAAGCAACAGTCATACGCAAGAACTGTTATATATAAAAAATTGCCTTATGGTCTAGAGAAGTGGTGTGTGTGGTGGGTGGGGAACTGGCTGACCAGCCACACCCAGAGGGTGGTGGTAAATAGCTCCTTTTTAAACTGGCAGCCTGTCAGAAGTGGGGTCCCACAGGGGTCAATATTGGGCCAAACACTCTTTATTATCTTCATAAGTAGTCTGGATGATGGGATCAAGTGCACCCTGATGAAGTTTGCTGCTGACAGCAAACTGAATGGGGAAGTGGACACTTCGGAAGCAAAAGCCACCCTGCAGGAAGACCTGAATAGGCTGGAAGATTGGGCTGACAAGAACCTTATAAAGTTCAACAAGGACAAGTGTAAAGTCTTGCACCTGGGAAAACATAATCCAGGAATGCAGCACAGGCTGGGATCTACCCGGCTGGGGAGCAGTTCTGTGGAAAGGGACCTGGGGGTCCTGGTGGACACCAAGCTCAATATGAGTGAACAGTGTGCTGCTGCGCAAAGAAGGCCAACGGGATGCTGGGCTGCATCAGCAAGGGCATCATCAGCAGAGATAAAGAAGTTATCATCCCACTCTACTCAGCACTTGTCAGGTCACACCTGGAATACTGTGTTCAGTTTTGGTCCCTACCATACAAAAAAAGATGTGGAGAGGCTGGAGACAGTCCAGAGAAGGGCCACAAAGATGATCAAAGGACTGGGAAGCCTGCCATGCGAGGAAAGGCTGAGAGATTTGGGTTTGTTCAGCCTTGAGAAAAGGAGGCTTAGGGGAGACCTTATCACCACGTTTCAGTAATTAAAGGGTGGCTACAAAGAAGATGGAGACTCCCTTTTACAAGCAGTCACATGGAAAAGATGAGGGGTAATGGGTACAAGTTAATCCTGGGGAGTTTCTGGTTGGACACAAAAGGAAACTTTCGCAATGAGAACGATCAGCCATTGGAATAATCTCCCAAGGAAATGGGGGATTCCCCAACATTGGACACCTTCAAGATTCAGCTGGACAGGATGCTGCACCACCTTGTCTAGGCTGTGCTGGTCCCTTCCAACTTGGTATTCTATGATTCTGTGTTTCTATGATTATATGATTCTATGAAATGAAGGAGAAAAATACCTTTTGAAAATCATCCCTCTTCTCCCTACCCATCTCCATGCCTGCTCCCTTGACCTGTCTCTCCACCTTTACTGTACTAAACACGTGTGCTATGTCTTGCAATGGGACTTTAAATGGTTCTATACAGCTGCTCCAGTGGGTAAAAACCCCATTCCTATTTGAAAGAAGGCAGAATCAACCCCACCTGTCTTCTAACACCTCTACAGTACCACCAATGTCCTCCTTAGTGCTACATAGTACTGATTGCTTGGATAATCTTAGCAACCACGTACACAACACACAAACACTTCCACAATGAGGACAGACATGACTACTGTTGTGCTGTTCTCAGTAAAAGAGGGAAATAAGTAGTCCTGCAGTACAGCGTAGTGGTTTGGTATACATGTCTACTTCTGTCCTACACAGGAGGTTTATTTGGCAGGGTACTCTTGCAACCTCCCTTGTGCCAGCTTTCAAGTTGTGGGGTTTGGAGAGATGCTGTTCTTGCCATAGCTGGTGCCACGCTAGCTCTCCAGTGCTGTTCAGAGTAACCTCCTGTTACCTGTCTTCCAGCAAGGACTTGAATTGGGATTAGCCAACCATAGGAAAAAAGAGAGGTGGCTTCTTCCCCACCCAGCTAGGACATGTTGGGAATGAGAGGAAGAACAAAAGCACGGTGGTGCCAGCTTGCTGAATGTCCCAGGGCAGGCTGCAGGGACATCTCAGGAGAGACGCCACCTCCCCTGTGTCCCAAGGCTCTGTCTATTCCCTCTTCAGCTCTGCAATGGACTAGAATCTGTAAAAGCTAAAGGGAAACAATATTTAGCACCTAAAGAGTTTTTAATCTAATATAAAGGAAGCCTTTATAGGAAACCTTTAACAATGGGGAATAAGACAGAAGGAACAGTAACATGGTGAAATTAACACCAATGGCAAAACTAACATTAACACATATCTGCTGCATAAGCTGTGAACGTTAATGCTTCTTGAGCACTAAAAACCTTGTAAAATGTACAGTATATAACTTGCCTGCCTTACCACTAGGTCTAATCATTTATGTCCATTTGAGAAGTCTTATAGACAGACCAGAAGGAAAAGGGGCTGGGGATTTACAGATTAGTTATGAATGAATTGCGGATGAATAGCTGAGGCAGTTGTGGAATAAATGCACAAACAGGCAGTCAGGGCTGTTGTCACTGACTGAACGGAAGTGAAGTGATGCAATAAAAGCATCCTGTGAGAAATACAGCTGTGGCTCTACTAGCATTTTCTACTGGCCACCGTTTCATTACTCAGCAATAACCATACCTCATCATTAAAGGGTAGGTTTAGAAAGTCCATCCTTACCCATTTCAGTGGTCTTGATTATTAGCTAGGACAACTGAGCTGAGATATAAGTGCTGAAAAATCAGCTGTGCACATCTTGGAATCTGTCTTAAAATCAAACACCTAAATTTGGAAACTTTGAAAGCCGTCAACGAGGCATGCCTTTGGTTTTGCTTCAAACAGGTGGAGCATGGGAATAGCATAACATTTTTAAATTCATCCTAATTTGTTACCTGCTATACAAAATAGAAAACACTTATAGGCCTGAATTGCATTGCAGATTTGAAAATAATTTAAAAAAAAGTCATTCAGTAAAGCAGTGGAGCTTAGCATTGTAGCCAAAAGTCAATGAAATAATTATTGCTGAACTAACTTAAATCCTCCCTCTTTACCAAGTATTTACGTCTAGCAGAAATAGCTTATTATAATCAGAGTTCCCTGGTATCAATTATAGACAATTTTAAACATATGTGAAAAAATATTTTTCAGCTGCTTTAAACAGGGTGAAAGACAGATTTGAATACTTCCCAGAAACCCTGACTCAACCCACTGTTCTTCTCTAGCTTTTCTTTGTAACTCTGCTTTTAAGACTTTGCAAAGACTGTTTATGCCCCAGTTCCCTGTTTTCACCACTGGATGTAGGCACCAGGACAGACCCTCTCCAGAAATCTCACTGAATACTCATCCATACCTTTAGGAAGTAAAAAACATTAGGAGTGTGGCTTTTCTTATTTAACAATGTATTATCTTTTTATTATAATTATTTGTTAGACAGTATATTATTTTACTTAAGATTTGTATATAATGGATTTGTGTTAGCAATCTGTCAGTTTAAAGCTCTTTGACAGATAAAGTTTCTTGTGCTAACAAAGCCTTCAGACAATCTCTTGAAACATTTTTGAAGGGAACAGAAAGTAGCTACTGACAGTAATAGCCTTAATGTCTTTTGAAAACACTGCAAACCTATTCTAAATTGTGGCTCTTGCGAGGTATGTAATTTGCACGTTATTGTGAAAGGCATTTCAAAATGGGTATTTACCAATGTGCTGCTTCAGTGTATTTGGGGACAGCACATATGCGTTTGTTTGGGTTTTTATTGTGAATACATTACATTCAAGATGGTCCTCAGTATAACAGCTTAAACAAAAGGGAGTATATGAGACAGAGATAAACAAAGTGCACTGTAGGCCATGTGACTTCTAAAATACTTACTCCTCCCTCCTTTTTGTATGCCTAAGATTTGTAGATCTGAAGAGCTTTTCAGGTAGCACAGTAATGATTTTCAAGTAATTTATGTCTAGGGGGACAGTGATAGGAAAACAGAGCATTAAAATGGCAATTTTGCCATTCGTCCTTTGTTGGGTGCTACCCAACTTCTTGCACACATGTAGGGACAGATACAAAAGGGAGTCATCCTCTGGCTATGGTTTGAATGGCAGCAGCTATGACTGCTACCTTGCGTTGCATTTCATGCTGTCAGTCTGTTAGGAGTGCTCAGAGTATGTGCTTCTTAAGAGACACAGGTTTGGGGGTGCCTATCCTGTGAATCCCAGATGGCCTTGGGCAGTAGATAAGCACTTACGTACTCAGCCCAAACGCAGTGATGGTGCCTGTAGGCATTTGCAGGAGCAGAAGATGCTTATGTAAGATTTTTTTTGGAATATCTAAATGCCTAAAGTCTCCTATGGTAATTTCTGCCATTTAAGTCACTCTCTGACTCAGCCAGTTCATTTCTGACAGAATGGGCTTCATCTCATGTGACTTCAGCCATCTAGAAGTTACACAGCTAACTGTGTATGATTCCTCTCTATTCAAGGGAGAGGCACAAAATAATTTAACTTATCTATCTTCTGGTGGGACTGGGGACCTAACCACGCGCTCTTAGTGACATACGAAGTGCTATGGCATCTCCCAAATGGCCTCTGGCTGCCACTCCAGAAAGGTGCTGGTTTTGACAGGTTCTGTGTCATATTTACAGGTTCATGGAGATGACTTGGGCTATTAGTATGCCTCTACAGTAGTGCTCAGATCAGGAGGTCACTTTTCAAGTGAATCTCTCAGTTATCTTCGATTACACACTGAGCATTCCTCCAGCTTGTAAGCTTCTTTCACTTGAATTTAAACCAGATGATACACAGCAAGAGCTCACCTAATGCATTACAAGCCATTCACAGGTATGCAGCCCATGGCACCTGAAAAGATGTAGTAGCTGTGGATGCTGGGACATCAGCACCAAGTGTTTCACTGATACCAGTCTACTGATAGTGCTAATTTAGATATGGACACGGTTTAGATCAGAAGGAATTCAGACTGGTTTTAACTCGAATCTGGTCTCATGGATTGAGTTCAGGGTTCAGGGGTTGGAGACAATTAAGCACACTCCTAGAGATCAACTTTCTTTTTAGTTTCATCTGAAAGGAACCCAGTTCATGTACTCTGAAATGTGAACCAAATCACAGTGCACTGAGATAACTGGAAGATTTGCTTCAAAAGTGTACTCCTGACACAAACTTACATACTGCTGCAGACATACCCTTGCATATCTGCAGGCACCTTTACCAGTAGAAGGGCCTACATTTAGGCAAATAAATTCTGCCCTTATCTTTGGACAGGATGTATCAGCCTTTGGAGGTATTTATCTCTCCCCATTGACCACAGGAGGAGTCTTGGCAACTGGTTTATGCTAGATACCTAATGCTATATGGCAAGCCAGGTGAGCTGAATCTTCTAGTTCAATAAATAGCAAGGAGAAAAGTTATAATACCACTACAAATATGAGAGGAAAGATGCTGGAAGAGGAATTCTGCAGAGCAGAGCAGCAGAGACCTTTGGGGGAAAGACAAGAAATAAGAAAGTGAGGAAAGACAACAGGAGTTGAGCTGGCAGTTTGACCTGGATGTCAGTATAGATAAAAACAGCAAGTGAGAGCAAATGACAATACACCACTAATACAGACTGAAAATGTCTTTATGACATCAAAAGACAAGAGAAGAAAAAAATTAGCATTCCTCAAATTCTTTCCAGTTCTACCATCTCCCCATTCCTAATTAACTTGTCATGAGACAAGGAAGTGGTCTCAGGAGAAAGAAATGGAGAGATATTTTCTGTTGCCTGTCCCACTGTATGTCATGTTGAAGTCCAAGGAGCATTAGAGATCTGATCGTTGTTATGCTGACCAAAAATGATGAATTTGATACAACACATAAACAAGGAAAAAGAATTATGGACATCTATGATCATATTCACAAGAGCCCTGATGATTCAGAATTGTCCACACAATAAAGTCATACTGATACAAGATGGCTTGATTCCCAAAGACGAATCCCTTCAGAAGTGAATATTAAAAGAGCATGTGAAAAAAAAAATCCTTTGTCTTAAAAGTTAATTAATTAAAATAGCAGAAACAACCATTCAATCAAAATGTGGTTAATTTCAATATTATGCACTGATACACTGATGCTGTAACATACTTGCAATAGTGCTAAACTAGTTTGTAGGAGATTGGATAATCTGCTGCAGGATATAGAAGTAATCTTGAGCAGGTAGAAGGGTGTACTTCCACCTCACTATTTGTAGTATTCTTTAGTATTTTAGTACATAAGATAAAGTTATCAAATGTAACGGTGTAGCCAGGCTTAACTAATATATCCTGCTTTCTTATGGTGAACTGCTGGAGCAACCAGGAACAGCTAGATATATCATGATTTTCAGGTAAGCGAGATGTTAAGATAAACATGTTATTCCTGCAATCAAAAAACTTTCCTACCTTAGAAACTACTAAGAAGAAATACTGATCCCAATGAAGTCAGTAGCAATATTCTTAGAAACAAACTAGGTCAGGATTTTACTTTTCCAATTTGTAGCTGTACATCTTTTCAGGTAACACCTGAAATAGCACCAGCTGTATTCAAAAACTTAATGGCTGTTTTTTACTGCGAAGAGGAGAGTCCTTGGCACAGGCCTATTTTATAGCTGTTTCGTAGTCTTTTATGGTGCTCTCATAAAAAAGCAGCTTTAACAACTAGAAAAAGATACTGCAACAACTCCAAAAAACAACGCAGAATACACTGATCGGAGAAGTAGGTGTTGAAGTAGGAAGAGACTGAATGTCTGTGAGAGGTACTGGGAAGTGTTTTGTTAAACCTCATGTGGCCAAAATACTAAAAGTCATCACCACAAGTCAAAGAAGGTGATCCTTTAAAGATGCATTACAGAGCTTTGAGTTTATTCTAGACTTTACTCCAAGAAAAAAACAATTATTAATGTAGTATAAGCAAAGGAAATCATATGTGCTTTTGAACAGTACAGAGTTAAATAGATTTTGTTATGAGCTATATAATGTCCTTGAGACTATTCATCAAGACTTAGTTGTAGCTCAGCTTAATGAACCGCAGCTCTTCCTGGTTTAATATCTCACTCTCCGCACACCCCTTCCAGAGAGCTCTGCTGCCTGTAGGTGGATAGAGAGCTGGAGAAAGGGGCAAAATCAGTTCTGCCTTTTATAAACATATATATCATGATGTGTAACCATCTCTACAGGGGAGTCTGTAATGTCATGGTGCATGTGATGGAGTTGGAGAGTTGGGCAAAGGTGGCGTTTAAGGCTGACTGCACATGACAACAGATGCACAGAGAGTCCTGGTCCTTTTGTATTTCCTTCAACACTGCACTGGACCAACACAGCAAACATTGATTGCCCGGGATCCAACAAAGCCAAACACCTGCTGACTTTGTGAGGACAACACGACACTCATGTGTCTAGTATGTGTTTTGAGACTGGTTGGCGAGGTGAGGTCTGAAGGTTATGGGGAACTGAAGCATTTCCTTAGCCTCGGGAAAGGGAAAACATAAAAATCAGTGGTGAAATTTATTTAAGCATGCCAAAATAGGTCACACTCATCAATACTATTTAAAATAGGAGAGAAGGAGCAGAAGTGGAGGTTTTTTGGTGGTATTCCAATTTATATACAGTGTTTTAATTATTGCATGTTCTCATTAGCATATGTTCTCAATGAAAGTAAATGTAGGAAATGGACTCCTGTTCGTGTGGTGTGTGCCTGTATTTGAAAATTCAGATTCATACATACGGGAGGCTGGAAACAGCCCAAGAAATGTACTTAAGTAGCTCTTCCTGAAAAACAGTGGTAAGCATTATGCAGTAAGAAGGGATCTCTTCCTGTTCCGCCTGTGAATGCTAATATAGGTAAACATAAGGTCATGCACCTATGTCAAAAAAGGAAAAGAAAGGAGGAAACAGACCAAGCCATGCTCTAAAATACAAACCGTCCTCTGAATCATCCAGTGAATCTAGTATATGATCCTTTTTTTCTTTTCAGACCTTGAGGCAGAGGAAATTCCTTCCAGCATGCTTTACAAAGTGCTAACTGGGCCATTAATGATTAACAAATAAATAATACTGTCTACAGACAGTTATCTCTTTTCCTATGAAGTCACTCCCTCTCTCACTGTAAATGTGCCACGTTACCTCTGATGGCAGTTTTGATAAATGAGCTCACATACAAATTTTAGAGGTTAGTTTGAGGTGAATGAATGAAATGCTGTCATGAAATCTAAGATCTTTGGGTATACCTGTGACAACCTGGAACTTGAGATCCCTTACTGCTTGAAGTCCTTAGGGTTTAAAGGCACAATTCACATGAGCCTCAAATAAAGCAATAAAAGCTGCTGCCTAGTATGACTTTTTTTTCCACCCATTGTGATGTACACTTTAAAAATGTTTGTTTTTCATCTATTATTTAATAATCTAGTACAATCTTTACTACTGTTCAGGGAGATGTTGTTAGACAAATAGGTTTTTGTTGTCTTTTTATCTTTCCGTTTTTTGCAAAAGCAAATGGAGTCTCTTCATGCCATTAACCAAAGTGACTTGTAAACAAAGAGGCAATTTAACAGCTTCCCCACAGCATTACATTCCTACTTAACCCTGTGAAGACTGTGCAGTGTGAAAACTCAAACGATCAAAGAGTTGTTCCTTTGCTAGGATTCTGGTAAATAATCTGGTACTTTTACAGATGTGTAATTGCATTTTTTTGCAATTACATTATTCAAGAATATAATCCCAAAGGCATGGAGCCCTTATAACAGCCTTTCTATCCAGTCTGCACCTCTGATTGATTTCTTTGCTTTCTATGACATTCATTTAGTGGAAGTGAATGATGAGCATTGTCAGAACCGCAGTGTAAACCAGAGCATTTCCAGGAAAGGAAGTAAATTGTAACATCAAAGAAATTTGTGGAGTGGGACGGCTGCTCTGTAGAGCAGCAGGGCTATTTGCATTCACTGTATTTGTTACAAAATATGCATTTCTTTTCAATTAAATTGCCTGCTGTTGTATTTACCACTGTCACAGTTTGGTGTGTTAGTGACCTACCCATCACCCCGTCCCCCACCCCCAAAACGTATCACAGGTTTTTGTTACAACAAGTAAAATAAAAGCGCCACATAATTCAGTCTGCTTTCTGTCAGAGCATTCAGTATGTCCAGAAAAATTAAATTTGGGAGTGAAGTAAGAAGGAAACAAGGGTTTGAGCTAGCCCTGAGGTCATCCTAGTTCTTCTCTGCTTGCTCGGGTGAAGTTACTATAATTACTCTTTTTCTAGAATAAGCATAATTTTGCCTTTTTCAGCAAAGACACTCATGTTTTAATAGTTACTGTTCTTTTCAGCCTTGTATATGCCAGAAGCTATAGACATGGCCGTGTTTATGAAAAAACACGTGCACAAAATTTTTCTTATCATTTGTTTACACTTCATGTGGTACTCATAAAATTTTACATGAAATAAGGGACTTAAAGCAGAATTGGCACCACCAAATGTTATTTTTACCTATTAATAATCAGAATAATGGCTAACACTCCAAATTGTTTAGGGCACTTCCTTAAAGCAAACATAAATGCTACTGCTGCCTCTGTAGTAGTGTTCTGCTGATGAAGATTTTTTTTCTTTTCTTTCTTTTTTGTGGAACATGAGCTTATACGAACTCACTCACTTGCTGCGGTCTTATTCTGGTAAAGTGTATTAATGACTGCATTTAGAGAAGAAAGAACTTTCATATCCATTTGTTGGCTAATTAGCAACAGTAGCAACTGGTATGTATAGCCTACCAACAGGAAAATGTTTCTACACATAATTAATTCTCCTTATAGTCCACTCATTTATTTTTATTATTTCTAAATATAGCCTCCTTCTACGTTCACTAGCTAGTTTTTAGCCTGCCTATTTTTCTTTCTTTAAATTGGCAAAAAGCTCAAACCTCTCTACATCGGCCCACATAAGGAAGAACCTAGCAATTGAGCTACTCTTCCATAAGCACCAGAACAGCACAAACCCCTTGTTTTCCACAGGATAAACAACAGCTTTAGTTGCTGCCATTGAAGTGCTAAGCAGTCCAGTTGCCTGTCTTAAAAACCAGCATGCTTCAATGTAAGTCAGTAAGGCAGGGACTGCCACCAGCTCTCGGGAGCCTTGACAGCCAGAACATTCCCGCTGTTTCAATGAGAAGGAGTGCAATGCTTCACTCCACCATATAAACCATTTCCCCACCCAGTTAAAAATTATACAGCTCTTAGAAAGAGAAGAAATAAGACTCACTCAATAAAGTAGACTTCCCCCTTTTCTGTATAAGCCATTTCCCAGTTATCAGGCAGCGGGCCCAGGTCATCATTCTCTTCAGGTTTAGTCTGCTTTGTTACATCCATATCCTCCTTTGCTTCTTCAGGCTGAGTATATCCTGGTGCAGGACAAGGTTGGGTGGAAGATACCTCACCTGAGGCACCTGTACTCTTCTCTTCATGTTCACTTGATTCTACAAGAGAAGAAAAATTACAGGTTTTGGATATCCAAGTTAATGGTGGAGAATTTACTGGGTGCAAGTCTCCAAACAATACTCTATGAACTGCAAGTCCTGAAATAAAGAGAAACGTTCTGTTGGGTTTACACAAGGGTCCCTCTGATGATGCTTTTTATCTGGAACACAATAAAAGAAAATAAAGCAATAAAACCAAACTGAAACAAGAAACTAATAAAGAGCTAAGAAACAAGCCAAAGCGTTCTGCCTCGTTCTGTCCCAGGAGTCCTTTCAGACCAGCAGTTAGGACTGAGCAGAAGGCAGCCTCATATCCAGCAGCACTACTGTCTTGTGTCTTAACTTTTCAAACTATACGCCCGTAAAGAAAGTACCTTGCTCTTTTACTACAGACAACAGGTCCTTTTCAATTAAAAATAGTATATACGCTCATTGCTTTACCTATATGCATACATCAAAGAAATCAATGTGGTATCTATCAACTCATAACAAGATATTAACTGTATTGAAAGTAATACCAAAATGGTACATGATTGGTGTAATAGAGACTAGATTAAGACTACTATATCTTGTTCATAAAGATGTGTAAGGAATGAAGTAAGTATATATGGGTTTGTATCAGCAAAAATGTATATACACTTGATGTGACTAATACTATATGGACTATATTGAAGTCTGTGTATAATTATTTTTTTAAAAAAGGAGAAAATATTTTTTAAAAGAAGCCAGCAACGTAGTCTACAATAAAGTTCAGGAAGATGACAGGTTTTTATATGATCTAATGGTGCATCCAGAGCACAGAACTATGCAGATACTTGAGTGAAACATGTAGGAGGTGGAAGACAACTTGGGTGAAATGATCTAATTTGTGATGATTAGGACAGCAAGAAAGAAAAGCAATAAAAAATTAACAACAATGGTCTTAAAAAACCTAAATTTTAATAAACTCACAGAATTAATAAATTTGATGTTACGGCAAGGAACAGTAAGGGAAAAGGAGTTCAGGAGAACTGGTAAAGATTAAATAAGCTGTACTAAGAGTGCAAGCACAAGTTCTTCCAATGAAGGAGAAACATAGCAAGTACAATCAGAGATCATTTTGCTTAAGCCATGACTTCAGTGGTCTGCTACTTGATATAGAATTGTACAAAAGGTGAAAACTAGATTAAATTGTTAAGGACGAACACAGAAAAACAACATGGGCATGTAACAGCAAAGCAGAACAGTCAGTCTAGAAAATGGGATACAGTCAGGGACATTAGAGGTGACAAGAAAACTTTCTGTAAGTGCATTAGCAATAAGAAGACCAAAAGCAGACTCATTCCCCTATGTGGGAAGGAAGGAAAGCTAATAATATATGACGCACAAAAAACCAAGGCAGTAAGCACTCTTTTTGCCTCAGTCACTACTGCAAAGAGAATACCTGTGATTAAATGACTAACATAATTAATGTCAGCAATAAGGCTAAAGAATGTGGAGTAGAGTGGGCAGAGCACAGGTCAGGTAAAACTTAGATGGAGCAGCCATTCTCAATTGGCAGAGCCTGATGAAATGAAACCTAGGCTACTGAGGGAACCAGTGAAGTAGACTCGTGGCTAGTGATGGCTACACCTTTGAGACTTCATGGAGAAAAGAAACTTAGAAAGGACAGACACAGTCCTGGTTTCAGCAAAGTGTCTATGATTTCAGTTTTTAGATAGCTTTATATTCTTCATTGCTGAGCACCTAAGTTCCCTTTGAAATAATTTGCTCAATTAGGCCATTATGTCTTTTTGTAATAAAGGAGGAGGAAGACCCACGAAACTGTAACTTCACATCTTTCTATTTTGAATTCCTAGAAGGACGTTGGGACCAGCAATCAAACCACCTACATGTAAGCTCTGCAAAGGTGATAAATAATTGTCAAGACTTTTCAGGAAGAAATCGTGCCAAACTAATCTTATTTCTTTCCATGACAGACTAACAGGTGCTGCTCCTTGGGGAGAAATGGTAGATACAGCTTTCATGATCTTAAAAAAAGACTTTTGACACTGACACATACAGCCTTTTAGAATAGTGTGAAAAAAAAAAAATCTAGTCTTGAACAGGGCGATGGTCTATAGCTCTACAGCCATATGCAGCTCATGCTGCTAAATCTTAACTCATACTTCAACTATGGGGTATTAAAATCATTTGATGCTGTTTGGAAAGGTGAATCTGTCTGTGGGAAGAAATGAGTTAGCAAGAGACACAAGTGCAAGTCTTGCTTAGTTGCATCCCACAGCAGAGCAGTAGTGTCCCAGGGGAGCTGAAGTCCTCTCCTCCTTATCTACACCTCCCAAATCCCCCTTGCTCCCCTGCCTCGGCTTTCCAAAATGTGGCATGTCTGGTGCAAAATGCCACAGTCAGCTGTAAAAATACAAGATGGGGAGCAAACGCCTAGGCAGAATTCCTAGTGAAAATACAATGGAGGTATGGGGCTATGTGAGGGATGTCTATTATCTTCAGTCAATAATTATACTATTGAAAAAGAAAAACAAGCACCATAATAAGCAGGAAGAATAAGCATACGGATATAGGTCCTTCCACCTTCAGCTACAGTTAGGTTTAATCAGGACTACTGTGCCCAGTTTTGAGAATTTCATGTCAAGGAAGATATGAAACTGTCCAGAGGACAGAAAAGAAAAAAAGAAAAAGGAAGAAGGAAGAGGGAAAGAGGAAGAGGGAAAGAGGAAGAGGGAAAGAGGAAGAGGGAAAGAGATTGGAGGTATGGAAAGACTGAAAAACAGGTAGTTTTAGTCTTGAGGAGAAAAGATGGATGGATAGGGGAAGCATTTTCAAATGTGTAAAAGTTTCCTGCAAAGCAGAGAGGATACATGGTCTCCACTTACCCGGAGAACAGGACAATGTAATTGCTGATAAATTCTTTGGGTTTTTAGTTCTTATCTCTGCAAAACAAGAGTAAGTTCTCATCTGTCTCAAGCATCGCTGACAGATCTGTGAGTTGTATTCCTGAGGCTACCTACAGCCCTGACCACATTTCTATGACAGGAAGGATGCCATACAGATTGAACTGAAGACGAGACATAAGGCCACATGGTACATATGACCGCAGTAGAACAAATAAATTTGGAGCACAGGTGCATCACATGCAATGGCTACTGATCAGCCAATTGGTCTGATAGAACACAGATGTGGTGACATTGCTGTGTCTTAGGATTTTACCACATTATCTGTAATATGTGTTCTTCCTCATGATCTTATTTTTAACAGGTCTGAAGAGGTCAGGTTCTTGATTTTCAATAACTATATTAACAAAGCCCAGCCATCATGATGGCAGGAAAAATGTGAAAATTAAGCTTTGAGGATTAGAAGAAATATTCTAAGCTTGTCTAAGACAGAGATTGCTATCAAAATATAGTGGGCAAAAAAGGAACCTAATGCTTATTTAACAACTTAAAAATATAATTATTTTAAAGCCAATCTCATGAATTATTAATTACTGGATCATTATCTTTTAAAAGCTTACTTTGATAATGGAGAACGCATCATGATGACTAAAACCCAAGCAATTAAGGTAGAATTGCCTAATGTCATTTAATAACATTGTTTTACACAACGGACATCCTAGTCACACTTATCTTGAATATAGCCCTATGTTGTCATCCTATCTTTTGTTATATATATCTATCATTCACAAACTTCAGGTAAGGTAGATATTCAACTTACTGGTTTTGTTTCTGCTGATATATATTCACATATAATGTTTGATTTGATAAAAAACAGGAATTAGGGTTAAAAAACAGTAGTGTCTTAGATGTACAAATAAAGTTTGAAATACTACAGTAACACACTGTGAACACAAATATTTATCTTCAGACAATATATGATATAAAAAAAGGTCCTAAAATTGTACCATAATATGAGTCCAGAATTATTTTTGTCACTAAAAAACCAATCTATTGACTTTACATCAGGTGAAATAGCCTACTAGAGCTGCTGTCTCACTACAAAACAGATTACATGGTCCACTTTTCAAAAGCAGTTTAGCACAGTATTTCAAGAGTGTCCTGGGAATTGACATAATAGGCACCAGTAAAGCACAGACAAGTTATTGTGTATGTGGAATACAAAGAACTTTGAGAACAAGATGAAGTGTGTGTTAAAAATACCTACTTATCATTAAATACTCTAAGTTCAACTCTGTAGTACTCCAACTCCAAATACCAGCAGTTAAAATATTACTGGTTGATACAACACATGATCTACACAGCTCTTAGACAATATGGTGACCATGGTAGTTATGTCGTGATACTCAGAATCTGAGCCTCCACCAACGCTGTGGCTTGCATTTTAAATTGTTTCTATTGTTTACAGTCTAACTCTTGAAATTTGCCATCTAAACATGTAAGAGGACCTTTATGTTAATGCTGAAGATTATTCATGCGGTAAAATTTAAAAACTTATTCTTTTCTTCCAAAAGAACCAATTCAGATGACCTAAGCAATATCAGCAGAGAACAAATGAAAGGAAATAGTATTAAATAGTAATTTATGGAGTGGTTTTAGCAGCTCTTAAAGAAAATATTGCAGGTTTCTATACCCTTATTGTATCTAAATTACTAATTTGTTAAATTCTGCACAGGAAACAGTCAATCCATTTTAAATAACTGTTGGATATAGGAGTAGTTTAACTCATGTTTGCCGAGCTATGTGCATCTATTTTCTTGTGAAAGTACCACTGCGCAGCCTTGGAGCTGTTCCCTTTCCCACAGAGCTGTAGTCGTATTTCAGGTTTGGTGCTTTGCATGGAGGCACTGTTCCCACTGGCTACTACCACAGTAAGAACTAGGAGCTGGTGTGGAGGCAGATAAACAGGAGACATGGAGGCTACGTGAGGATAGGGTATGCTGTAGGCCATAGCTTTATCACCTAACTGTGATAAATTGAGTTTAAATAGCACACTTACAACAGAAATGTCAATAGATACCAACTTTTGTATTTTTAAAAATCTTATGGCTCTTGGATGCCGTGTGTGTTATTTTCGTGCCTCTGGCTGTCTTCGCGGTGTAATAATAAAAGAATAAATTCAACCTGTTGCCTGGGACTACTGCACCTCACGTGGTGATTGACGGCATTGGGACACTAGACTTTTGCCTCATTATCAACGTAAGGCATAGAATGATCATTTTGAAACTTTATGTCATATCTTATCCCTCAATTAATTTGAGCCTGCCAGAACTTTCATTCTCTGAGTGCAACTTATCATTGCTCAAGTAATGTCAGAATAATGCACAATGTTTCCAATGTTAGAGTGGTTCTTCCGGAGTTTGGATGATAAACATTTGATCAGTCAGAAGTGTGAAGCAAACGTGACGTGACCAACACAGTGTCAAATCATGATGCTGGTTGTGAAGGAGACTGACTTACTTCTCTGCAAACACAAACAGCAACAGCAGTGAAAACTGAATGTCTGACCAGGTTGCAATTTGACCAAGACTTTTTTCCTCTTTTGTTAAAGCATCAGTTTTGCTGAAATCATTCATTTCAATGCAGTTTCCATCAGGAAAGGCTTCTCAGGTGCAAGATGTCTCACCCAAACCAGTGAATGGCAGAGACCAACCCATGGCAGCCAGCAGTCCAGTAGTGTGGGAAATTGCATTAGGTGTGAGAAACCCAATGCTAACTCTAGACTTGGCCATCTTAACAAGTTAGATTGTGTCTGTCATATGCTGCTTGGCAAATAGAAGGATTCTTCATTTAAATTTAACCTTCTAGGGTCCTGTATGTCTGTAGGCTGAATTAAGCATTCTAGATTATAGAGGTGATCCCCTAAAATCGGTATCTAAAACAGCTATGCTCTCTTACTCTTTGGAATTGCCTCTTTCTCCTTCCTTTATATAAAGACAGCAGAGACAAGTAGCTCAAACAAAAAGTAAGGTACTTAGGCATGTAATTTACCAAAGCTGGATAAGATAAAACCCACCTCCCAATTAATACTATTTTGTCCTGAGAGAACTTGCTCCAGGATGAAGGACCGAGCATGCTCCATTCTAAAATGGCCAGAGCCCTATCCTGAAGAATTGAGAAGGATCCCTGTTGGGTTCTGTGCTGAGGACAGGTGACAAAAATCAGAAATAATAAACACATTGGGCAGCACAAATTAACAAGAAGACAAGTATGGATGACTATCTCCAGTCTGTCCATATACAACTATCTGAGGGAAATTTGATGGCCTATGAAGCAAGGTATGTGGAAATGCATTAATGTAAAACTGATTCCTACTAATAAAGCTCAACAGTTGCACAGATTATCTCAACAGACACTGAAAAGTGGTCTGAAAAATCAGACGAAAAGCACAAAGATCTTTGCAACTACAAACGTTACTTTTCGGTCTGATAAAGATGGGTTCGTTTTCTTTAGATTCATCTTAAATCTGTTACATTTCAGCCTAGCAGTCCTAGGTGTTACAGCAGCCCTTTGAGTTACCAGACTCTGATACCTTTGGCAGTTAACAAGCCATTAAGTTGCTGAGCATCTCTGAAAAATATATCAATGTTTCGGATGTCCCAAGAGTCCTACATTTAATAAAAGACTCCTGTTAGAAGTGAAGCATTTAAAACAGAATACACTTTCTAAAAGAACTGGAAATAACAAATATCCTACCTTTGTCGCTTCTTTAAAAAAACTAGATTGCTCCCTCCACCAAGAGTTTAAATAAAAAATTAACATATTCTGGTTTTCCTGTTTTTTCAAAGACACAAACTACAAATGCACACACATTTTAGAGGTAGCAGAGACTCTGTCAGCTCACAGAGAAAATGACTGCAGTAACAGGGTCTGTGGGAGCTACACTGCCCAGCAAAGGCAGCACAGCACGTATGTACAGAGCTGCTTTGCTACAATCCCCAAGGTCCTCAATCAGTGTAACCGAACAACAGAACCCTGCTTATGAAACCATGATAGCCAACACAGGCACTGCTTGTTCTGCTGGCCACACCTACAGGAATTACTTTGTGGGGGGCGAGGAGGGGGAGGAGGGGGGCTGTCTTACACCGATGCTCCTGGATTTCATTTTGTACCACAGCACATGCCAGTGCCCGTTTCTTGGGTGCTGCCTAGCCATTGTTCACACAGAATTTGCCTGGGAGAAACAAATTACGGGCGTACAATGCAAGGAGAAAAGCAGGTAAACATTGCCTCTTCATCCGGTTCACGCTGCAGCATATTGCCCTGGAAATTGCTCCTCAGCAATGGTCTGTTACGTGGCACATTTCGAATAACTGCAAAGAATGATCTTTCTAATGATTTCTACAATACACATCAGAGACCAAATCCTGCCTTTGCCTCTTTCGCTGTGGAAGTATCCTGGCAACAGAGACACTGCTGTTGTTTTATGTAAGGATTTCTGGGCTTCATCCTTTCCCGCTTAGCTGTGTAGGAAAGGCACTAAGTGTCGGAGCATTGCTGACAGATGCAATGTTGTGTGGAAGGGATGAGCAAGGCTCGTACAACATGTGATGGCAATGGCCGGGGAGTAATGCTGCAGCCCTGTGCAAGCTGAGAGGGGAGAAGGAGATCCACTCTCACCCCACCGCTCCCTGCCATCCCCCTTGTACATGGGAATGGATTCTGCACAAGGATTTGCCCTTACATGTAACGTTAGGCAACAACTACATAAAAGTATGTGGCAAATACATCCCTGATGGGAAGACATTCAATTCAGCATACTTTCTAATGCAGTAGGAGAAAAAAGTATATATAGAATCTGCACAATGAAAATCCTTTACACGGTGCTTAGAAGATCAGGTAATAGAATTTTTGTTTCACATTAACCCATACATTTAGAGAACTTGCAATATTCCATTTTATCTTCTCATCCATATGATTGTCACTACAAACTTCTACTTCAATAATTTGTCTCTGAATGTCTAAGTTCACCAAAACGGATTCACAGAGTTATTCCCAGAGAGATACAGAACTCTGAATTCTTTAATTTCCTACTTGAACAACAACAAAAAATAATTTCTTAAATGGTATTTCAGAATAAAAATGTGATTAAGTACTATAAAATGATGATTTGCTGAAGCATTGAAGGGGAAGCTGATTACCTGCTTGGGATAAGGCTGGAGTACTCCACTCAGGATACCAGGCGGTATCTGGAGCCCCTTTTTTTCTGAAGAACTATGATCTAAGGGGTAAAACTACAGCTGCTTTTTAGGACTAGACATCTGAAACCTCTATCAGCTTTACGCAGGCTCTGGAACATTGCTGAAAAGGGTCCTTCCTTATAGTATTGCCAGCTGAGTTTCATTGGCACTGCCACAAATTCGTTAATGTGATGACAACTTTACCCTTCCAAAATATTGCTAAGGTTTCATAACAATTTACAAAAGTTCACTTCATAATGTAGTGAACTCTCCCGTGAGTATCATCATTTGAGAAGAAGGAGACCTGAAACACAGAGACTAGGTTCATTTGACCAAATTACAGTTCTCTAGACTCCCTCTATAGTCAATGGAGAGAAATAGGCACTTGTGAATTATTTCCTAACATATAAATCTAAAACAGGTCACATGAACTGTATTCAGAAAGTAGGTATTTTTCTCTTTGGTGTATAAAGAGGGTTCAAAGGGACTAGTTCAGGGACAGATATCCTTACAGTAGCTGAGATAAGTGAGATGATTCCCCAAAATGGAGGTTAAGTAATTTGTTTTAGGCTTCAGAGAATTTCTGTTATTCAGGATTCCTGGCTTTCAGTCTTGCAAGAACATCCTTACCTGAACATGCATATTCTCACTGCAGAAGGAGGTAACTGAGGACTCTGAATAACAGAAACGCATTGCAAAGTAAGAAGGAAGAACAGACCTGGTGTTACTGTCACATCATTTCCATTGACCACAGGTCTTTCTTCCTCTTCTTCCTCCGGTGGTTCAATACCTGTCTTCTCCATATTGCTCACAGACTTATTCCTTTTACGTTTGCCTTCAGCCCCGGGAGTGGCACCTGGGAGGATCTGATCTGTTACATTTAACAGCAATGGAGCTGGTTCTGCTGGAGGCTTCGGAGTGCCGTAATAGTTGTCTAGAAAGAAAAGAAAAGGCATAACATAAATTTGCAGCAATACATATGCTGCTGCTTCTTCTTTTGTCTTAGCTTAGTGGTATTTTATGAAGTAGAATCTGGTTCATCAGCTAATGTAAAGATTAGTTCAAAATGTTTTCTGCGAGGTTAAATATTCACCTTTCATGAAATGGTAATTAATCTTCTTGGTGATAACACCAGTGGTCAAATCATGCTGACAGGTATATCCCATATTAACGCTTCCTGAATTCACCTTTAACAGGGTATGTTAACATTCCTCTCATCCAAACACCTGACAAAAAGGCAGCATACTAGAACTCTTTTCTTATTTCAAACAGTTAGCTAGGTTAAATTAGTTTTGTAACATTTATTCCACAATACAAGACTTTCTGAAAGATCAAAAGGACCATAAAAGTATTGGCTGTTCATTATGTTATGTCTTTTTCACCTCCCCCCTACCTGCTTAAAGTAAATAATCTTTCAATGATTCAGAGATTTGCAGTTTTCAGTAATGCTTGCACTATCTTATTTTTCATATTTGTCAAGTTTTTGCTATTCATGAACTCCAGATTTGTAATACTTAATGCTAATATATTTTCAAAGAAAGTTGAAACCTTATGCTTTAGGGTTTAAAATTATCTCAAAGTACTAAGGAATTCTGAGAAGACTTAAGGTGGCTGACAGATTACCCTCTATTTGTCTCTCATGAAATTCTGGGAACTTCCTCTGAATCATCTACTTTCTGTCAGAAGGATTATTAGATTAAATGGACCACGGTCTGATCTTATCTATCAAAATCTGTATGTTTGCATTTCTAGCACATCTGGTCTAAAAAATGGATTCTTACTGATACCTCAAATTCTTCTTTAAAAGTATGGTTAAAAATAAAATATAACAATAATTTAAAAAACTGGCAAGTCCTCTCTAGAAGCAAACATAAAGCGTAATAGAAGACAAAGATAAAAACATTCTATTTATGCAGAGTTGTCTTTTTTCATCTGCAAGTTGTATCGAAGTGCAGTGAACATGATGCCTTACAAGTAGATTTTCAGCAGTTAGTATGGGAAACTAAAAATACTGTCCAGCTCTGAAAAAATTTTCCAAAGAAAAAAGCACCTATGTAAGAATATTAGGGTGCTGAATATATTTGTAGAGGGTATGACCATTTTTTAATTCTTATTCCACAATTTAGGGCTTCTGCGCAATCAAATAATACTAGCAACTGGAAAAAAACTATTTTAACCATGTATAAGTGTGACGCAGAAAAACAAATACGTTTTCTGCACAGTAAACTATCATAAGACGCAGAGTAAAAATTATTTCTGGTACTAGTATTCCTGTGTGTTTCCAGTGAATTACAATGTTCAGCCACACGACAACCTCAATACAGGTAAGTAATTGAGCAGTCTTGCACCTATTGAACAGTCTATGAATTTTTTGCAGTGGTTTAGCAAAACAATATTCATAACAGATGTTTCTGTAATTGTAACACACTAGAAAAATGTACTGTGTTAAATGGCCCTCATACTCACTCTGGGCTTAGGGATGGCAGAATGAAAAACGGACTCACTGAAGCTTTTCTTTTGATTTTATGAGACGGCAGCAGGTTTAACACAGAGCCCCGACACCAGTAGGGTGATGTGTTGTGCCTTTGCATGGCCGTTTGTGTCCTGCCCTCCCACAGCCTGCAGGAGTTCTCTCTGACTCCCAGGGCTAAAGCAGGGGAGCAGGATTTGGGGTCTAAAGGGGGAAAGGGAAATCTACACAGATCCACTTGCAAAACTGTACCTCCAAAAAATGTCAAAATCAAATCTGGTCACAGTCAAACTTCTAAGCTCCGTCAGCACAGGGCATTTTGAGAGCACGTGAAAACCAACAGTCTTGAAGGCAATGCTCAGTTGGGAGTCTGCTTTTGTATTTCCTTAAGAGCATGTTACCTTTACTGGTGACATTGCACATCTGAAATATTACATATTTTAGAAAAAGGATTCCTCAATCAAAAAAATTCCCCCCTGACCTAAGACATTTTACCAGTCTGAAAGTTAATCATTGCCACAGATGCCATAAGCTTCACAAAACCTGTGAAGTATACACTGATTTCCACTGACTTAATAAATATCAGCACACAGATCCCAGGGTTATAGGACCAGTGTGATACAAACTGTGAAACTAGAAGTGCAGTACCTTGAATTTTTTTCCTTTGTTCTTAGTTTTTCCATTGTCATACAAAATTTAGTGCAGTTGCAATTAGTAGTAATGCTAATATCCTGAGTAGAAGATAAGATGTTTTAAATGAAGGACATACTCATTCTATTTTTTGATATTAAACACTTTTTCACTTCAACTGACTATGCATTAGTGCAAGACAGACACAAAAGTCATAACAAAAAAAATCTATAAAAATGACATACATAAAAGTATAAGAAGCACATTTAAGATTAGGAGTCACAGAGGATTTCACTCTTTCAGTTTCAAACTGAAAATGCAGTATAATTTTAAACTTCTGGCTTTATAATCCAGTAACCATTGATTTAAAAGTGAGCTTTGCATCATTAGATTCTTTCTGTCTGTCTGTCTATCTGTCTATGTCACTATCTATCCATCCACCCTTAAATGTATGCATAAGCAGTGCAAATAAAAATAAGAAACTGATCTACAGCTATTGACATAACCAGTGCATCATAAAAATGATGAAAAGAATCCGTAAATTTCCAAAGGGAAAAACATACAGGATGAGAGAACCAGCCATTTCAGTGAAGGGCTAATGCACCATTAAAGAAAAATTAGAATCAATGTAGACTGTATCTTCTATCAAAAAGTGTTTCTCAGTGTCTTGAAATTCCTTGCCTAAGTCTTAGAAATTAGCATAGAGCTAATGGGAGACTCGCATAAAGCCTCTGCAATTGTCATATCTAGGCATAATGCAGACACTAAATGTTTAAACACTGTAACTTTTCTTGCAATGATGTTTGGAAAATCTCTGATCAAAGCAGCTCTTTTTCATCTTGCCTGAGCAAAGGACAGGGCTGGTTCAAGGTGTTACTGTTGAAACACTAACCATAAGGTACTGAAATTCAGCTCCTGTGGGTATAAAAAGCACACCAAATAAATAATTTCAATTGCGTTTAATTAAAAAAAAAAAAAAACCAAACAAAAAGAAAGCTTACTAAAAGAAAACATAATCCCATGCTCATTGGCAGTCAAAAACCCCAGCAGTTAGGAGCTTTAAAAAAACAAGCGGAGCACAAAACAGAAAACACCTTTATAGCACTATACAAAACCACTCCCTTTTGTATACTGCCTGCTGTTCTGGTACTTGCCTCTCAAAAATTACATGGGGGAACTAAAGAAGGGCAATTAAAGCTTGGAACTGCTTAAATTGATTTGGAGTTTTCAGCTTGGAACGGGGACAACTGAAGGGGGATATGGCAGATATGTATAAAATCAGGAGAACCCTGGGAAAGTGCCTAGAAAATAAATGAATGGATGCTTGGCTTCTCACTACATGAGAACAAGAGGATGCCCAATGAAATTAGCAGGTTTAAAACAAGCAAAAGAAGTGGGGTTTTTTTTGCACAGCATAAGAGAATAGTGGCATTCACTGTCAGATGCTGCCAGTACCATAAATACAGTCAAAAAGCAATTACACAAAGTCATAGAAGAAAAAAACATGAAAGCCTATGAAATGTAACGGTACAAATTCTGAATCAAGAGTTCCGTACAATACGGATTGGTGGAGCACGGAATGTATCGCTACATGCCTTCCCTGTTCTTGTATTTTTTGCCTTAACATCTACCAAGGGGCGGTAGTAGAGACAGAGTACAGGACTACGGTTTCTCTTGGTTTGCCTGAGTGCCGCCACTCTCTTAGTCATGTGCCTCCTCGTTGTACTTGGAAAACGTGTGAATACTCCTTTGCTGCACCGGCACAAAGTCAAGAGGTCAGTTTGAACCAGCAGACCTTAAGCTAAGCTCTTTGTGCGGGACCTGACTAAAAGCCTTCACGCAGACAGGCAGTGCAGAACGAGTATTTAATTGCGGAAACCCCACCACTGCGTAATCCATCTTGCTGCTGTGCCTGATTGCCCCAGTGCTCCCAGCCTGTTTCTGAGTGCAGCTGAACACTGGACATGGCCTAACCCAACCCGTTTGCTGCCCAAATGGCTTGGAAGCCATTGCACAGTTACAATTATCAAGTATGCCTTGCCATCCCTAAGCTGTATGAAAAACTCTACCTCATTCTACAAAGAGGGAGTCAGAGAAAATTACTGGGGAGGTTAGCCCTGATGCGAGAGACCAAATCAGGAAGTCAGAAAGTCAGAAGAAGCAGAAAAAGGAGAAAATGCAGAGGACAAAACAGCTATTTTTTTTCTTAACCTGAGCTCAGTTATGTCAGGAAGTAGTAAGACTTATTTTATCGATGAAGTGTTTGATGATGAAGCAATGGATCCTAACTTGCTTCCTGAGGAAAGGTAAGCCCTTGTCGAAGGAAAAAAAACAAAGCATTTGGGTAGTAGTGAAGAAGCAGAAGAATCCTCATGCTGAAATGATAACAAGACTCAGGCATACTGACGGTCACTATACCGATGTGCTCGACACCCAGTGACCCCAGTTACTGGGCGCAGTTACAAATGTATCTGCCATGATGTGCTCCGCTTTGCACTACATTGCAGGCACTGACCTACACGCACCTTCTTCTGCCAGGCCTTGCCGAGCACCCTCACCGCCAGCCCCCCCAGCCCCTCTCCCCTCCTGCGAGGAAAGAGCCCAAAATGCAGCAGGGAGCGGACATCTCGACTTTGCATCCTCCCACGCGGGGAAGGAAGAGGAAGGGCTTTTTGCCCGGTCTGCATCCCTGGCTGTGCAAGAAGGGGGTAATTGCTGGGAGAGTCCTTGGCTCCGGAAGCTCCACTGATCTCTTCTATGAAATGGAAAAGTCTAGTTTAAAACTGTAAGTATTATGAAAATTTATCAGTGGTGCAGAGGAATTAGGAAATTATAGTAAGAATGAACAATCAGACAGAAAATGAGAGGTGTGCCAGAGCCAAAAGCTTTTAATATGACTGCTTGCAACTATGGTGTGACTCAGATTCTGAGCCCAGAATGAGATACACATTTCTTTTCACACTTATTTTTAGAGTGGGATGAAACAATACCCAGCTACAAATACACCCCTGCTTCTGCTTAGTCAGCACCCTCATTTAGATTGATCTGTCTGTACTGTTTATACAACTGAATTGCTGAAGTATCAGTCAAAATTGTGTGAGTCAGCCACAACTCTAGGAAATGAAAGACAAACCTTATTTTTTAGCTATTAGAAAAACAACTGCAAATGTTATGAAGAATGTTAAAACTCTACATATTGTTTTTGTGGTCACTCACTAGTGATAATTAAGGGGAAAGTATTACTGTCTGGATATAAGAGACATTTGATATTTTAACAGCTCACAAACAAATACATATGGAAAAATAACAAACTGCAGTGGTATCCAGAGTTTTAGGTAGGCAGTAATTAACTTATTTTTAATTAAAATAATAAATGTGACCATTTTATTATTTGATTCAAAGATGATAGCTGCATTTGTTTATGACTAGAGGCCTATTGCACACATCAAGAAGCATCTGTTTATAACCTGTAACGAAGGTGTCTGAACATCATCTAAATGATAGTAGAAAACTAACAAAAAAATAGGTTTTGGAAGCAACTAAAAAGTGCAACGTTAACAATGAAAGGACATCTAAAAACAATATCTCCGTCTGCAGTGGCCCGCAGCCTGCAAGCCTGCTGTGGTCTGGACTCCATGCATTCACCGTTCTTTGGGTGCAAATTTAAGTGTAGGTTTCTGGCAACATCCAGAAGACAGCAGGAGAAAAAAGCCTGTGTTTTTGGTACTGCTCAGTGCAGGAACAACACGCTGGCAGTATAACCAGCAGGGGAAGATCATATGTGGTTGGAATGATCTCACCCTGGTTCAAACTTTGCATTAAATTTTCATGGCCAACATAGCCCACGTGAATGGGTTGCAGACACCTTCTTTGAAGGATTTGGTATTGTGTGCAATGGATGTTAAAGACAGGAAAGATTCCTAAATGCAGGCTCCATGGACCTCCTAAACTCTGTGTAGACCTCCAGCAGCCAATCATGTGGTGTGACCATACTCTCACTTTACTGTGCTGTCAGATACACACATCACTTTGCCGTAGAAGTAGGTCCAATCAATTGGCATCTTCTTATGAAGTTATTTTATTCTAACATTTCTGGTCACCTGTACATGTCGTTTATAGCATTCTTTTGTATGCCATGAAACATGCTATGCAGTACAAACAAATACAAAAGTGCAGAATATTTTAAAACTGCAAAAGCTCTCAAAATTCTTACAACCACCTTACAAAATTCCCAAAAAGGAAAACAGTACATAGTCGTTGTTAAAATATAATTAGTGATGTATTTTAACAAAATTCAAGACAATTACCACCTCCTTAAGGAAGCCTTGCAAACTTCTTTTCACCCACTCACACTGACTGAGTAATTTATTTTGATGAGTGACTATACTATAATTAGGGCTTTTTTAATCATGGCTGTAAGGTTGAGTGAGTAGATTTTGTTCTTGGGTTCATACATTTTCATGATGGTTTTGCAATGCTGCTTGATGGATCAAAGTTGCAGTTAGTGTGGTGCTAAAGTAAGTGGAATTAAAAAATGAAGCCTTCTAAAGCCTTTAGATTTCAGATTTACATTGGTATTATCTTTACTCATGATCTTGTGTCATTAAGATGGCAAAGAGGCCAGGAAAGGTCACAGTTCAGGTCTCTCCCTTGATTTAGGGAAAAAAAGTTATTGAATACAGATTTGTGATAGTTTTTCAACAATAGCTCTCAAATTCTATTGTGTTCTCTGAAATATTCACAAGCAAAGTTATACTTTTACTAAGATCTTTGCTGCTACTTTTGGTTTCTCTACTATCAGCCAGAGACTGAAGATCCTAGCGAAGTCTTTGCCCTTCTTCTTCTAACTGCGCCTTTGAATCCAGATTGCTTAGTTCTCTGAGCCTCGCTGTTACATTAACATCTGAATTAAAAATACAAATTAAAATTTATTTACTTTGGGAGTGCTGTCAGAATGAGTTATACACGATATACAGAGCTAATTCCATACTTGTTGGATATAGGTATCCCCAGGGCTACTTGTTATAAAGTCTGTTTTTCACCCTTGATATTTTCTAACTGTATTGGGCTTTAGCTATGGCTAAAACTACTCAAAGGAATACTTTCTGTAGATCTCAGGGTTCTGCTAGAACAGCGGGGTCAGAGTTATTGCCCATGCATTCCCAACAAACACTTGAGCATTTTCTGGCAGGGCTGTCCAGCTGTTTCCCAGAGGCAGGGAGATTTTTGATGCCTTGTGCTGCTGCGACTCTTCCCCAGGCAGAATTCTCATTTGGGTTGGTCTCTGCAGCCTCTGCTAACAGACATTAGGCAGATATGCTAACTTCTCTGTCAACTAATGACATTTTAATAACTGGCTTCAGGATTGTCTATTCATCTACATTAAAATTAAATCACTAATTATAGCTGTGGATTTTTGCCCAAGAGTGTTCCGGCCCCCAGTGAATGCAACAGCAGAGCAAGTTTCTAAATTCACAAATACAGGAATGGAGACAGAAAGGCTGTCAAATCTTCAAACGTGACAGACCTGCTCTTCTCTTACTATTGGACCCCAGCTGCCCCCAGCAAGAATCTCTCTTTTACAGACAGACTGAGAAAGACTGTAAAAGTAAGTATATATGAGTTTGTTTCGATTTCTTAATTCATATTTTCAAAGATAAATATCAGTAACAAATCAATTTTTGTAACCTTAAGGTACTGATAGAGTATATCAGATCTGCATAGGGGATGACCTAAAAGAATTCTGATTTTCAGAAATTTTGAAGACCCCTAAATTGAGGCATACCAAGTTAATTCTCCTTAAAAAAAAATAATAAATTCCTCTGAGATGTTACTTCATGCTTTAGTGTATTTCAGACAGTTCAGACTCCTAAGTTTTCTTCATCTCTGCTTCCATAGTTCCGTAGCTCCATTTTACATAGCTGCTTTTTCTTTTAACTAAATTATTATTTTTTTTAAGTACTAGAGTGGTTTTATCCTATAAATATTCTGCATTCCTTAGGTTTTGTTAATTCATCTTTTAGCTATTTGCAGTAGCGCATCTACAAATTTAGGCATATATGCGAGGCTAACCCATAAAAATTCTGTGTAAAAATACAAGAAGCAAGTAGAAAGAACAATTTCACCTTTACAGAATCAGATACTGTCTGAACTGTTTTCATCATCCCTTAAATTCCTACCAAGACCAAACCATGTGAACAGACACAACCTCTTGAGCACTGAATCTCTCACAGCTGGGAAATAGCAGTTCTCCCATCAGACCTGGGAATCCCATGGGTTGAAGGTGTAAACACATTTCAGAAAAAGTAACTATGAAGCATCCTGCGTTAAGTCCGGGAGGAGGTGGCTAGGAAGAGCAAACAGGGTTGCTTGGAGATTCCTCAAAGATTAAGGTCCTGACCTTATTTCTCCCAAATATTCTTCAAGTTTCTATTTCTCTCTGAGAAGCAGAACAAATCAATTTTAGATAATGGCCTAGAAGAGAGATGACTGCTTATCAGATGCAGCAGTGTGCCGCATGCACTGCACATCATCACAGGTCTCCCAACCACCAGCAAATATGAAGTGACCTTTAACTCCCATGTTTTGATCTTATACTGAGCACGGCATATCAGAAGTGAAAAAACTAGACAGAGATCTTTAAAAGGCTACTCTTACTTATTTAAGGAAAGTCATGGACAAAGGGACAGGAATTAATAATTAATACAACAGGGCGTTTGGACTTCACAAGCAAGAATCACAGAGGTATGAATGCACGATATTGGAATAAGACTGCAACGATACAGCTTGATAAATGCATTAGTAAATATTTCATAGCATTTTGCACATTCTAAAGCAATCCTGTCGCCTGACCTCCTCTTCTAAAAAGCAATAGTACAATCTGAAACCTCTACTTTCCCCTAAAAGAGATATGGTTCAATTCCTTAACAGTATACTCTTTGCTGTAGCTAAGCAGAGATACCAAGATACTTCTTTCCACAGTGATATATCTTTTATGTTCTGAGCTGTCTTTTGTTGTCTGGGTTCAGCCCTTGACACTTGTCATTGTGTCTGATGCCTAAATGGTAAGAGAGAGGAGGTTTTTAACTCACTTCACTTTTGCTGCTTAGAAGTTAGGCGTCTAGTTTAAAGTGACCAGCTCTCTCTACCCCCCACCCCGGGTAGTGGTCTTAGGTGGGATGAATTGACCTCTGGAAGTATACATGGGTTTGGTTGCTGACCTTACAAGAAGGTCCAGACACCTTTTAGATAGCTAGTGATAGATGACATGATTCAGACCTTTAACAACCAAGGTCCCAACACACTGAGTTATGCTATTGCTTTCTGCCGTCATTTAAAGATTTAGGCTTAACAAACTACGAGATTGCCTACTTCCCTTGAACTCTGATTTTGTATAGTTAATACATTATTGCTAAGGTTCTTGTAGAAGTAAAAGTCCTTTGCCATATTAGAGAACAGCTTGCAGCAGAGTCCTTCCCTTTTGACAGTAGTGCCTACGTGGTTTGACACCCTTAGAAATGATCTGGAAAAGAAATATGAGAAAAGACTAAAAGCATTTCTAGACAAATTTTATCTAGTTTAGTCTGGGCCACAGAAGTGGATGTTTTGGAAGCTTCAGAAGGACTAACAAAAAAGAAAAAAATAAAAGTGTTTGTGAAGGCATCATGTTAGCTGAAATTTATTACTGATAAATGCAAATCAGGGAACCATTAGGTTATAAAATGACTATCCTTTCTAGAGAGATATTGCCATTACTGCAGACAGCTTGCTATACAGTGGCAGCATTCTTCTGTCAAATAATAGGCAAAGCTAGAACCATAAACTGGAAGGCAGCTTATGGAAGGAATAGAATGATGTGTAATGCAATGCTCGATAATGTTGTTGAGAACTTTATTGCATACAGTGTTGCCCCAGACTTTTTTAAGGCAAAAAATTACAGAAATAAAAGATGTTCTAAGAAAAGCAAAGAAAATTATAAACTTCCTATAACAAATAACAAATGTATTTCATTTGTACAAATCAGATAAACATATGTAATAATGTGGTAAAAAAGAGGGAATATTCTAAAAGTAAATAACTACAAAATTTACATAAAATTAAATATAAGAAATTGAAGGTCAATGAGAGGAAGCACCTGCATTCAAAATAAATTAAACTGTAGAACTTCTGAAGTTTTTCAGATCAACTTATGAGTCAAAAATGGGAATAAGTTTCAAGAACATACAGTTACTATACCAGAATTTTTTGAGACATTACCCACACGTTAAATCAATCCATAGCTGCTACAGATCTATCTGAAAAGGCTATGTGTAGGGGAACAGGGACCAGGTGACTTTACTCAAAGATGTATATTGTAGAGGTCTATAGTTCTGAGATCTGTCCGTTGCCTGAGACAAGATGCTGGATTAATGTCCCACCCCTGTTTTAATCAGTACTGTGTTTCCTTTTTTTTGTAGGAATTTAGGCTTAGTTTAGAAGCTGCATTTATAGACACCTTATACAATTTCACACTGGCATTTTCTCTGGGTTATCGTTGGAAACCTGTCATCTCCAACCTCTCTGACAACTTCAAGAAGGCACTTTAGAATGTTAATTTCATCTGATGTTTTCTTCAAACTTGTTTTTTAAGAAAGAGAGAGATCCCTGTAGTCAATCAGTTTTTGTATTCATTTATTCAATCTGCTACCAGAGAAAGTTATTTTGCCAACTGGAAAGGTAAGTAGGGAATCCTTGCCTTATGTGCCTAAAAAGGCATGTGCAGATTGTCCTGGATAGTCATCTTGCACAATGTGAATAAATCAGATGTTCCCTATTGGTTCTTCCCTTAAGGAGTTGTCAGAATATATAAAAATATTTCTCAGAGACTCCCAGTAATTCCAGGTAAAGAAAATAAACAAAGAGACTTCAAAAAAACCCACAAACAAACAAAAGCAAACCCCAGAGAAAAAACTATATAAATTCTCTTTTCATGGACAGAATATTATTATTTTGCCACATTAACGTAAATCATTAGGTTTTTTTAAGGTAGTTTGGTACTATAAATCCGAAATACTAACCAATAACTAAACATTTAATGGAGACTCTGTGTTCCCATTTTGCCTTAGAGGCAGTATGATATCTCTTTCTAATGTGGTATGTTTTTATTCAATTTGCTGTTTACCACCTTGTTCCCGATATGACAAAGATATAGAGCTTTATGTTTCTCATGGGAGTTTTAATCCATAACTTTACTACTAATGAGTTCTTGTGATATAACAAGGAATTTTAGCTCCTCCAGAGCTCAGTTACTACATGAAGGTGCATGACGAAGCAATCCCCAGTCTGAAAACATGTCCTAAAAACCCACAACCTACCTGTGTCGTAACACAACTTTCAGCCAGGAGGAAAAAAAAATGTTTTTTTTAAACTAAAGTAATTATTTTTGAGTCATTCAAAAAAATTCAGATTAGAAACAAACTAATAGATTTTGGGGAATGGTGTAATAGATATGTCCTGGGGTGAGTTTATCACGCTAGTAGAAGAACAGAGCAGGGAAAGAGATAGTCCTGGAGTCTCTAACGAATGAGCTTGGCCACACTTGATGAGTCTTCTCGCTCCTAAACTATGTAATCAGGCCAATTTTGGCTTGCCCTTCTTCAGGCCCCACAAATTATAAGCTTCACAGAGTCATTCTTCCAAAAGAAGGAATGGAGTGTCACCTTCATCCAGTAGCTAGGGCATTCTCTAGGAGCGCAAGGTGAGACGATAAAGAAATCCTGACCTTCCACTGGCCCTTTTCTTCAGCCATGAGGCTACCAAGAAGGTGGCCACGAGCCTTTTGAGAAAGTGTTGTCACCACCATGACAGCCTGGCCATTTTGCCATGCATCCAACACGTATTACGCATTCTCTGAGCATGGACGGGACTGCTGTGGAAGTGTGTGGGATATCAGTGCTTCCCACTCACTTATTTTCTATGACAGAATTGAGGCACTAATAGACACTTTGGTCCCAAGGCCATGGAGGTCTCTGCATGCACGAAACTGCAGAAATGCAGCAGCTGTCAGTGTTGACTGAATTAGGTGTTATCGGAGCCAATGGTCCAAATTTTGCCCTTAATTTACTCTAGAAAGATACAACACAAATGGAATTTACACCAGTGAGAGCTGTATGTCCAGCTGATCAACAACAGAAAGAGTGATTGTTGAAAGACGAAGGCAGCTTTCACTTTATCTCTTTAAGATGGCATCTAATAATTGCCTGAAGGTAGTTAGACGAGTAATTGCAAACAGAGATAGAATAAATGGATTGTTATTCACCAGGTTGAGTGTTTAAATAATTTCAGCTGAAAAAAAAATAATAATAGCTGAAAAATCTTGGCTTTTTTTGTTCACTGTCAAGGACAGCCAAATGTTTTTGATGTGTGGTCTGCACAGTCATTACAGATTGAAGCCAACATTCACAACTGTCCAAGTGTTTCTTATCTCTCTCTTTCTCATTGACACACTGCGTTGCCCCAGGCCACTTTTTGTTGGCTGTCCTTGTTTTGCCTGCCTGCTTCATTTCTGATCCTAAAATCCTGTTCTGGGGTAAAAGACTTTTCTACTTTGTCATGGATACCTCTTGACTCTGCCCTCTGAGCCAGTGGAAGCAACAAAGGGAATTAAATGCACAAACATCTGTCTCTGTGTGACCTTAGTTTTTGAACACTGCATGCGATAAAAATTCTCCGGAAATGTTGAGCGCTGGCTAGGTCCTAAGGAAAAGCTAGAAGTTTAGTCTCCAGTTAACACTACTCTGTGGAAAACAAACAAACCAACCAACCAACCAACCAAAAAAACCCTGGTTTAGTATATGTAAATTTTTTAGGTAAAATTTCTATCTCTGAATGAAGGGATCTTCCAGTCGGTAATAATACTGTGCTTTGAAGACTTGTGCAATTATACATGTTCCTCCTGTGAAATGAAAAAGTCATATTCTCAAATTCTAAGTGTATCAAATGGCTCAATGTTTTAATGATAGCAAAACCTTTACAGAAGACCTGTATTTTCCAGGACCTTTATTCCATCATGAAACTACCCTCTCACAGCCACCGATATCAAAGATCTGATTCTCTGTTCGCATGAGCACAAATCAAATACTTCCAGTGAAGTTCATGGATTTACTTTGTTAAGAAGGAAACACAACGTTCAAGCATTTAAAAAGTGCAATTCTGTGAAACAAAGGGTTTTTTTGGTGATCCTTGAGTGATTACTTATGACAGGATTCGCCATATTTGACCTCATCACACTCTACAACTATTTGAAAGGACACTGTAGAGAGGTTGGTGCTGGTCTCTTCTCACAGGTAATTAATGACAGAACAAGAGGGAATGGCTTCAAGCTCCAACAGGGTGGGTTTAGACTGAATGTTAGGAAAGAATTTTTCACAGAAAGGGTGGTCGGGCATTGGAATAGACTGCCCAGGGAGGTGGTTGAGTCACCATCCCTGGATGTGTTTAAGAGACGTTTAGATGTGGTGTTGGCGGATATGGTGTAGGGGGGAACTTTGTAGAGTAGGGTAGATGGTTGGACTCGATGATCCCAAGGGTCTCTTCCAACCTAGACAATTCTATGATTCTATGATTCTATATTTAGTCTTGTAAATGGCAAACAATTTTTCTTTAATTTTCATTCTGGAAAGAAAATGGTTAGGAAGAGTCACAAAGTAATGACAACCTTGAACACTTATGCAACACTTCACATTTCAAAGTGCTTCAGAAATATAAACCAATTAAGCTGTCGTTATGATTTATGCTAGGGGAGACAAGAAATATATAAACAAAGTCAAACAGAGATGCAGGGCTCCAAACTGCAGTTCAGTGAATTACAAATCACAGAAACAGCTTAGGGATGTAGAGCACAGGGGACTGGGCTCATCCTGGGAAGCAGAAGACAAAACAATGGAGCAGACTGAGTAATAGCTAATACATTATTACCTAGTTACTGGTGAATGGTCACTTCTTTCCACACGCAACACAGAACACTTAAGTACACCACTTGGCTAAATAAGCATAATTGCTGTTCATCACTGCAAACATCTATTGTTCATTAGCTCATTAATGACGTTCTTGAGATAGCTGATTTACAATGCAATCGCCCCTAGTAGATCTGTCTAAACTGATAACCAAAGGGCAATTAAAACTAGTACCCACACTAGACCATTAGATGATTTAAGGAGGAATATCTATGCTACTGGTTCCTTTTAAAAGTACATTGTTAACATTAGGAGCATAAATGTTAATTAGAGTAATGACTTCATTCAGCAATTTCTTTTCTACAAGGCCATTTGGATCAGAATCCAGCTCCTCTGTTTGAAAGGGCAAGTTCTTTTTAATTAGGACAGCTACTCCATTGGCACTAGTAATAAATGAGAGAGGAGATAAAGGTCTCACCCACCAGGATTTTTTTTGTTTTTTTTTTTATTACTGTGTAGCATTCAGTATTTCGGAAAAAAACAGTTTTATTCAGAAAAAAAAAAAATCCTCATTCTTTTAATGTTAATGTACACTTTTTACAAACATTTATTTTCAGTCCAGATATTCTCATATGGTCATTTTAGAGATAAATTCTAGCCCTTACATGCATGAGTGGGCAGAGCAGTAGCTGTAGGTCATTGCTATTCCACTGGATCATCCCCCTAAGGCAGGGGTCTGTGCCAGAGTGAGACTAGTTAAGAAAAAGCTTCAAAGACTGTTTAATTTCAAGCATTCTCTGCTTTTGTGCATCTCTCACCCTTCAATCACGCTCTGACCCTGTCAATGCACAAGCGTGCAACTGGGAGAGGACGGACTGCTCTTAGCAACGGTAGTGCCCAGTGCCTTGCCTAGCGCTGACCTGAGCTTCAAAGCAAAGGGGTTCTGATTTGAACATGGAGAGATCAGAACAGGAACAGACAGAAGCAGCAAAAAAAAAGTGTGGGGTGGGGAGAAAGAGCAGGGAACACAGGACCGCACTGGAAAGGCAGGAAACCTTTTTCCTCATCATTCAGCCTAGGCTGGAAAAGCCTTATGAATTTTCAAAAGGCCACTGCCACTTTTCCCTCTTAAAAGTTGGGATGCATTATGGCAGAGGAGGTTGGATTCTTACCAATTCAGTTCCTAGCAATATTTCTTAACTCTCTCCTTTTAACTGCTGGGCATCTGTATGCACTGGGCATATGCAGTTACAACTATTAGTGCCAGAGGATGGTCTGGAGCCATCACTAAGATAAAGGTGCCAGACAAGCAGTGATGGGACAAGAAAGGATGTACCCACCAAAGCATAACAAGAGTTGTCTATAAAGGTACTGCTTTTAATTCGTACCCGTGATTCTGGGATAAAAGGCAAAAAGCCTACGTTTCATGACAGAGGGCAGTGATGAGGCTGCAGGTACAGTTACTTCACGTATCAGAGCAGCAGGGTGCAAAGGCTGATCTTGACACTCTCAGAGGCTCTGAAGTACGATGTTCCTGCAGGTTCTGAGACCCACAAGACACACTGCTGTCCCTGAAAGAGTGAAGGATAAGAACACGACTGGGACTAGACGCAGGAGTCACTCTTCAGCTGGTGGATAGGTACAAATTCCTTCTGGATTCTAGTGCTGGTCTATGAGCTTGTGGGCAAATTCTGTGTGCAAAAGCATGATGTATAGTCCCCTACAGAATATAATAACTAGCAGACAAAATAGGAATAATCTGTGGAGCAATCTATGTCCTCTCCACATCAGAAAGAATGGCAACTCATGCAGCCAGATGTGTGCACATGTATATACATATGTTATACACACACATATGGTAGTAATGTCATGCTTAAGCAAGATTTCTTATGTACCCACATGAGAGAGGGTTTTGAAAGCACTTCTTTGCTTGTCCCTAACTTGGTCACCAAGTAGAAATACGCAAAGGCCCTTGAAGAACTATTTATTTGCGCAATACCAACAATCTCTTCCTAAGACAAAACACAGCAAGACAGAACACCCTGACAGATCCAGAACAGTATTGCTCAAATCAATGTCTTTAATGCTATAAATGACAACAAAGCCGAGTTTCTTATTTCTAACAACAGTATCCTTGTTCATACTTATGGCCACCTGACACTTTGTCTGACTTGTTTGGCAAGACACAATTATGGCAGTCCAAAATTGCAAAATTAATAATTTATTATGAAGTCAGCCAAATTCTGCACAGCTCTAAAGAGCTTTGATGCTGTCGTGGCCAGTTCTTATAGCTGAACTTGAACCGGTATGTCTAAACAGCAAAGTTTACAGAATTACAGATTTGCCAGTTTGAAGCTACTACAAGCATCAGTGTAATGACAATGTGATGCAGACACTGCCCTTGCTAGGGCACTATGTATATTCTAACCACGATTTATAGTAAATCAAAGGAATGCATAGTTACTACTGTAAAATAAGTCAACGGTGTAAGCCCTGCTATTAATGGTTCCCAGGGTCAGAAGATCAGCGGTGACACAGGCATTGAGAATGCTCAAGAATGAGATCCTCAGACAGAAGGCAAGATCAATGATTTCTGAGCAGGCTGCAAGGAAAAACTTACAGAGCTACTGTCAGTTCTGATTTTTAAGCTGAATGTCCCACATTAAAAGCATCATTCAGAATGATCCTAAAAGTTGCTGCTGTGTGCCATTAGTTGAAGTGCTGTGTTAGCATACACTTACTCAGAGCCTCCCTACTACAAAGTTTTTGTGTTTTCTTTGGAAATGCTGAATTTCTATGCACATTTTTTGTCCAGAAGAACTAGACTTACTGCTTTTACAGATGTCATTGTCACTATATTCACTAACCTTGTTGAGCAAGATCTATTTTTGTGTAAAGTTCCCAAAATAGCTTTTGGACTGCAGCAGCGTTGCAAGTTTGGAACAAAATCCAAGGCTAGTGGAAGTTGTACCTGATCCCCATTCCTCATTGCTGATCTGTTACTGGACCATCACCTTTATTGATGGTTCACATGAGTGGTCCTAGCTGATTTTTCTGAAGCAGACCAGAGGGCTGTCAAGTGCAAACTGCTCTGCTGGCAGATAAAAATGTGACCTATGGAAAAGAGAGGACTGGGAGAAAGCGACAGTGAGCAGCCAGGGTGGCCGGTTCTCCACCAGGGCAGCTGACGCTGCGGAGGATGTTTGTCAATGCCCCAATAAAGGAGTGAAGTCCAGCTGTCATACTGATGTAATTAATTCAACTTGGACGCTGCCCAACAAAGGGCGCAAGTGTCTTTTAACCCATTGGGTCTTTTTTGGCTCTAGTATTACCTTAACATCTGACTCTCTTGTAATCTATCTCTAAACCTCCTTTAGTTTCTTGCAAGCCTGGATTAAATGCAGACGTTTCAGGTTAGTAGTCAAAAAAGCTTTCTAAATGCAGAACTAAATGTCCTTCAGATGACTGTAAAACAAAAGAAGTTGTGCACTGGTTGCACTGCAGAAATGAATAACTGGAAATCCAGAACCCGGAAGGGTAGTAAATGGACGTAAAAGTTGTATTGGGTAAATGTGAAAGAAAAAAATCAGGACTGCTTGAATGTGCTAGTACTTCTTCTAACTTGGAATCAGGTTTGGGACAGGTAACTTGGCCGCTTATATGTCAGTCTGTTCACTAAATAGCAAGACTATTTATGGGAGAGAAAGCTTTAAAACAGAATTAACCGCTTAAAGAGTGGGTAGAGACCCTCAGACAAAATCCATTCAGAGCTTTTATTTGGAGAAAGGAACATATGGATTGCCATGAATATGGATGTTTTTCTCACCTGAGTAACATGTTTTATCAATTACCATGCTGATTAATCGTTTGACTGTATTTTGCAGGGAAAATGAAGATACCTGTTTCCTCTAAAAAATATTTTTCCTTGCATTTATATTTTTGCGTAAGAACTTCATGGACACTTTTGAGTTAAATCTAAGTTACCTACTACCAATGCAGATGTCAGGCTAAACACACTAATAGTCACAAGTTATTTTACTTTTTTTACCTCTCCAGACATAACATTTCATTTGGTGAAACTGAAAAGTTAACATGCAGAACTGTTTTCTATGAGGAAAACAAGCAGGTATTTGTCACTCTGCTGATTACATTTTAATTTAAGTAATTGTTGAACTGAGAATATTTTTTAAAGGAATAGAAAAATAGTTGGATGCAAATTGTTTTAGCAAATCTATCCCTAAGTTTTCACATACTTGCATCCTGATATTTTGTCTTTCTAACTTGGATTGCAGCTTCTTATCAAACGTATTATAAAAGAAGGCGTTTGAGATTAAGAACCATATTTTTAAAGAACTGCTTTGCCCACGCATGCTTTGCAACTTACAGTTGTTTTCTGTACACTCTGCGAAACTTTATTTTTAAAAACATCGGTAGCTAATTTAAGCTGACTGAAAATGAAGCAATTTCCTGGCTGATGATGCTCTCTACAGAGTGGAACGGGGCAGGAAGGACAGGAAGAAAACCAGAGGGAGCTTTTCACTGGATGAAGAGGTCAATGTATTGCACAGCTACAGTCTATCAGAAACCTCTGGCACTGCTTCTGTGGTGGGAAGGTGCGGCACTGATAATGCCAAATACCTCTGGCATTATAAAAGCACAGAGTGCTCCAATATTCTTTGCAGATTTTAAATGGACATTTTACATTTATAGGCTAAACAGACAGTGTGTCCTTCTGGGACAGCCCAATAGGGCTGCAGTTCCTCAGCAGCCAAAATCTCACGTGCCCGTGGCCCGTGTGCGGTGCGATACCCAAGCAGAGCACCTGCATCAGAACCGGGTGTGAACGCACCTGCGCAGGTTCCTGGCACAGAGCAGTGCCCCCAAAAGGTGGCTGCGGCGGCATGGGGCATGCCTGCACCTCACACAGTGCCTTCTGGCAATGCCCATTAACCATACTAGCCCCTAACCACACTCAGGGTGGCTCTTCATCCACAGAACTGCCTGCCCCATAGTGTCACACTGGTGGCAGTACACTGGGAATGCCAAAACTATTAGATGGCCCCATCTGCTGTGAATGCGGAGGATGCCAGAAATAGATTCAGTCGTGATGCTCTGCAACAGCACTGCACCAGGCAACTCACAACTTCTGACCTGCGCTTGGAGAGAAAAAGAACTCCTGCCATGGGATGACTCCAACTCTGACCTCGTCCAGACTGTTGGCGTTTGTCACTGTTGGGGATGTACCAACACAGTGAAATACTCCTTGTAGCAAGGTTCTGCAGGAGCTAATGCGACCCAAACCAAGATGCCTCTCTTCTTCTCTATAGGAATCTTATTAATTGGTAAGAGGGGCTCATATCCAGATTCTCAGACTGTAAAATAGCACAGTACCTTTGTGGACACATTATTCTGTGAACTCCCTTGGATTAATTGCCATTTGAATTGTTGCCTGCCTTTTAGGGTAAAAATCAGATTTAAGTTTTAAAAATTTAGTACACAGCAATACTGGGTATCTCATTAATTGCCTCCATTGCTAAAAATGCATGCTTTATGTTGAATCTGAACAGGTTGAAGTTACAGTCGGGGATCATGTTCTACTTTGGCTGCGAGATTGAAGAGCTATCTATTACCTGATATCTCTTTCTACAAACACCGCAGATGTTCTTGCAAAGTGTGATAGTCACCCCTTCAGCTTTATTTTGCTAAGCCAGACAGATTCAGTCTGAGTGTCCCACAGAAATCATGTTTTCCAGTCCTTTAATATTTCTCATGAACTCTTCTCTAAAGTGTCATCTTCCTGTTTGAGCTGCATGCACCACAACTGGACAGAGACAGCCAGCAGACCTTCAAGCAGCTTCATACACAAAGGGGATGTAACCTCCCAGGTCCTACTGGCCTAATCCTCCGCTTTGTGATCATGTTATCTCTTTGCCCAAATAGCAGAGTGGGAGCTCGCATTCAGGTAATGTGGTTTGCTATGCTCCTATAACTTTTAACTGCCACCAGTTATGAGGAAAATATCATGACCTGTATATACATGCCCCAGACTAATCGTCATAAAAACCCTTTACATTTACAAGCTATTATCATTTACTTAGATCATCTAATGCAGGTGTCTCTGAATTAATCATCTCTCATTTAGCTTACAGATGTTTGGACTTTGGTTTTAATGACTCTGTAGTCTATGATCCAGTTAAATACATGTTAAACTCATACTGAAAGCTCTGAAAGTTATGGCCTTTCCTGTCAGAAAAACACAATTTTTATATACTGTTTTATACCTACCAATGTATAAGAAAGATATCTGTGGGGCTGTGTTGCACAGAAGGAACTATGAAAAAAGGAACTATGAAAAGCTTAACAGTGACAAGCTGAAACAGAGAAAAATATTTTTTGAAATGTTTTGCTTGCTAATAAGTCATTATCATGGAGAAACCTTCAGAAGGTTGGATGTCCAAAAGTTTGCATAACAGGAAGACCTATATAGAAACCTTCAAAAACAATGAAATGTATATACATATAAAAGCATGCATTCCATACTGTTATTGACAGCAACTGCAGGAAAAACTGCTGGAGCAAAAATGATACATGAGCTGATATTAGCCACCTCTACGATTGTGTAACTGAAGAATAAATGATATACAATATATTGAATGCATCACAGACCACTGAAACACTGTAGTCTTGACCAAGCAAGCACAAAGTCAAATCTCAACAAATCTGAGATTTAACTGATGTAAATATAAATCGTTACACTCACTTTAATAACCTTTTCAAGTTCTCAAGCAAGAGGTATAGTATTATCAAGGTTTTTATCAACATTCCACATTAAGGATATTTTGGCTCCTAGTTAGGGTCCCAAAATAATTAGTGTTTATCATCAATGATTTACTTAAATAAACATTTTTAATATAAATATTTAAAATATTTATTAAAATCTTTATATATTTATAAAATATATAATAAATTATATCCAACCAGTTTTCACTCATGTAGTAGTATGCTCATCCAGGCCATAACATACTTGGACATTTGGTTATAGCTATAGTATGTGCTGTAGTGGAAGAAAGATTAGAATCAGACTTTTAATCCTCTTGACCTGCTGCAAGCTATGCTGATGTACAATTTGTATCTGTTTAATGTGGCTTGTTAATGAAGACACCTTCATAGATTACGCTGAGAACACATTGTGTCAACGACACATTAATAGCTGAAAAACTACAGTTTTCAGAAATGACTGAAAAAGTCTTAGCATGTAAATTTGTCTCAGACTGTAACCTGATTCTCATACTTGTTCATGAAAAACTGGCTTCCACTTCTCATGTTTATTTTGAGTGGGCAACAGAAAGAAGAAAAGTAAGAAGGAGATAAAATCAATGTGAAGACAGCAAGCTTTGATGTTAGGAACCTATTTGGGTTTATTTATGAATAAGTGAAATCCCCACTCACTCTAAAAAGTTTTATGCTTTTTAGCGTTCCAAAGGATTGCTCAAACTTATTTATTTAATACCATTCATCTAGAACAGCAAATGAGAGACAGAAAAAACCCATAGTATTACCTTGTTCAGCCCCTACCAGTATAGAGTTTTTTTCTTGCACTGCAGTTAGAGTGCTTTCCTGTGTCTATTTTAAATATAATTAAGGTATAAAATCGATCTTAATTCTGCCTTTTGTATTCCAATCCCCCTAAAGAAAGAAAAATACATAGTTAAGATAAATTCTGTTGAGAAAGAAGAAATCAGAATCTAACAAGTAATTTGAAAAGAGCACTTCACACATTCTTTATCCAGCCACTGGATGAATAGTCTGCTTCCTCATAGTGAGAGGGAGGGGGATGTTGTAACTTGGAAGTATTGCACTGAAAGTGATAAAACCATTCAGGTTGCTTTGCTGCAGTGGTTCTTTGCTGTCAACATTACCTCCCCTTAAAAATTGAGGAAAAATTACTACTTTTAGAATGGTTTTACTGATGCTGCTTTAACTTCCTTTTATGTACTGTTAAATTCTCAGGAAGATCTGATCAAAATGAAAATGGCAAATGAACTTCAAATGACATAAGTGGTGAAATCTCTCATGTGTTATATAGACTTCATAGCTTTAGACTGGATTTGCATTTGTTCTGGTTTAAATTTTTAAATTCATTATTATTGCTCTTCACAGAATCACAGAATCACAGAATAGTCAGGGTTGG
>VZSZ01006036.1:386741-583925 GCA_013398815.1 Ibidorhyncha struthersii | reverse complement strand
TTGCGCTGCGCGGAGTTTTGGTACCTGGAAAAACACCATTTTTTGGTTTTTTTTTTGTTTGTTTGTTTGTTTTTTTGTTGTTGCCTGGGGTAATCACTGCTAATTCACGCCCGCGGCCACCTGAATATCAGCGCAGCAATCGGGAAAGCCACTTACTCTGCCGAGACGGCAGGGCAACGCCTGCCGTGGGCTATTTGCCCGCCCGAACCCACGGCCCCGACACCGCCTTCGCGCGGCCGAAACCCGCCTCCCCTTCGGGCGAAAGAGGCGGCCAACCCCCCCCACACACACATCCCCCCACCGGGGAAGGGCCACCACGGTCAGCCCGGCCTTGGGGGCCGCCATCCTCTCGGGTGGCCTCACCTCGTCCCTTCGGCTACCGAAGCGCCGCGTCGCCGGCTGGATAAATCATCGCAGGCGCCTTACGGGCAGCTGCGGGTTTGAAAGATGTATCTGCGGGAGGATTTGGCCGAGGCGACAGCGACAAGTATCATCGCAGCCGCCGCCGTCGGGTTGCAAGAACGACCCGCTGCTGCCACCTTTCGCCTGGCGTGTTCCCGGCTTTCCCAAACGCTCCTGTGAGCGAGAACTTTTACCTCCCTGAGGGTTGACTGAGGGTTGAGGTGGTCACCCCTCCTTTCGCTTCACGAGAACGCCAGAGACTACGTCTTCCCTTCATCGCGTTCCTCCTGCTGTGTCCAGCGCCCGAAAAGCTTGTTTTCTGCTTGTGGTCCCTTTTTTTTTTTTTTTAATTTCCCTGTACAACTCGTCTTCGTTTTACCTTTGCTGTTTACCCGGGGAATGAGTAAACGAAGAGTTTTGTGTGCGCTGCCTTGAGGTCGGCTGGTTTATCAGCTACCTCTGGCCTCACGATTAGCATGCTCGTTTTCACCTACTCAGAGATGCACCGTAGGAACAGAAGAGAAAGTTAGTATTCGGAGGAGCCTACTTAAGAAATTCAAGAAGCCGTAACTGTAAATAGTTAAACAAATCTGCAGGAATTAAGAGTTGGTCCATCTGAATCTTTTCCTTATCTAACGAAAGAAGAAAAGTTGATTACGCTGTCTTTGTCCAAACTTGTAACAGCAGTATCAGGCCTGCCTCGGCCCCCTGAGGCTGGAAAAATCAGCAGCTGGAGGGATAAAAACTATCCTCATAGCAGCATAGCCCACTGTTTGGTGATTAGGGCGCTGTCCTGGGAAGCAGGCTGGTATTCCGGTCTAAAACGCCTAATCAGACATGTAACTCGGCTCTCTCATTTCTTGGCAAATGTTCTAACTTCCAAAGTATTGCAGAGTAAGGAGTGACTCACCAGCAGCTACCCTTTCACAGGGAGAGAGAAAAGCAAAAAGCAGCTCATCACCTGAACGTAATGAAGGAAGAGTGGAACGTCTGTTAAGTGCAAGACATTGGGTTTGTGATTCCCAGGCTGAGATAGGCATCTTATGCTGGGCTGGAAGTGGTGTGTTACCCAGTAGATACCTGGAGTCACTATATCTTACTCGTAAACCTTAAGATGTACCTGATAATAAAATTACTGGGTGTCATAGCATCCTAGATCCACCATAGCATCACGTGATTCTGAAGCCCAAGCTCTTCTCTTCAGAGCTGAAAGGTCTTTCTGTCAATGAAAGGAGAGGAGACAGAAGGGCTAGAAACAGGCTGTGTCCTCCTTTCATTCCTGCTGAAATATAGCCATGTAACAGGGGCATTTCATGGCCCTGGGAATTGTACGCATCTGGCCTAATTGTACAACGAGCAGAGCGTGCTAGTGAGGGGTGCACCTAAGACACTTGATTCTCCCCACACTGTAAAGGTTACTCAGCTACCTATACCGATGTATAAGTACCAGTCTGGAAGCTGTTGGCCTGGAAGTTAAATATAGGTATAGGTATAGGTATAGGTAATAAAGGTATATAGCAATGAGGACCCTCTGTAGGGGAAGTGAGGGCTGGAGGCAGAAGGGTTTTGGAGGAATCTGGGAGGTGTCTGAAGACATCTGCTTTTCTCCCACAAGATTTCCTCCCTTCCCATCACCATCTTGCATGACAGCATTCATCTTAGGGTACCACAGCACTCACAGAACCACTCCTTCTCCTACTGCTTATCTGCCCGGATTCTCCCTGCATGACCTTTTCAACATGCCCTGACACCAGGGGAGGTCAGAGAAAGGGCCGGGACTGAGCCCTGCTCACGGATATGGAGAAGGAGTGGGACAAGGGAACGAAACCACATCTCCAGAAACAGCTTTTTGCTCCCGTTGCTGCTGTCACGGAGGAAGGGTAAAGGAGAGCAGAATCCTTCTTGGAACAGAGTTTGGGGGTTTGTTTTCTGAATTTTTTGACAGAAGGGAGAGCACTTCTCGGCTGGTTTGACTTAAATGTATACTTCATATGAAGATTACTGAGATCTTCTGTCATGGTCGGGGCCCAGCGCCCTCCTATGTCACACTGAAGTCAATGAGAAGTGTCCATACTAAGAATGTAACTGAAGTAAAACTAGGTCTATGAAACAAATTAATGTTTCAGGCAATCTTTGGCAAGTCTGGAATAAAATCAGGAAAACATGGATTTTGCCATTTTTAATAAACCAAAGAGTCAGCTAAGCCTAATTAGTTTTTCAAGTTTAGAGCAATACTTTAAACAAGTTACTGCAATTACTGTCTTATCACTTTCTAAGAATTATTTAGAGGTGGAATTATTAAAAGAAGTTGACAACATCCACTGAAATGTATTTCAGATATGAAAGGACATGTTTCCTGAGACACACACTATGGTGTCTTAGTGAAACCAAAGTGGGAATGATTTTAAATAACTGACTCAAATTTCTTCGCTCTTATTTGACTATGATTTTATCTTTAATAAGTCAAGTCAACACTGAATTATAGTAATATTATTTGTATTTTCCGTTTTTTTCCTAAATTGTTACACAATATTATATACAACATTGCTTACCTAACAGCAAAGTACATGCAAATCCTGGGATGAGGATGGCTTTCTATGCAACAAAGATAAAACAACAGGAGAAGGTTTGCACGGTTGTATTTGCATGAACTTGTGTCCTGATCTCATGGAAATATGTTTTTTGCAGTAGCCTCTTAAAGAAATAGAAGGTGCTTTCTATTCTGAGACGCAGCTGGTTTTGACTCAGTCTGATTATGAGTAAATTACTGTTGAAGTGCTAAACTTGACTGGAAATAGGAGGATACAATTGAATTTGTAGTACCTGCAGATTTTGTAAATTAATCTATATTTGCATTGAAAGAGTTGGATTGTAGGTACTGAAGACAACTCTCAGTTCCCTAGGACCTGGCTGGGATTTTCTCCTTTCCAGCTTCATCCGTAGATAATCAGATAGGCAGTTATGAAAAAAAATATCTCTGAAACAGCTCAGTTAAAATCTTTTTTGGACCTGCTTGACTTTAAAAAGATCATTTCAAGAATTATTATTTAGCTAATAGCTGCCATTAATTTCCTAAGCAATTTGGTATTTTCAACATTTCAGATTTTCATGTAAAATTATACAAAGAGGTAAAAATTCAGTTGAATTTAATTGTCTCAGTCACAAGCAATCAGCACACTTATTCAAGGTATAGTAAGGGGACTGCATTATTTAATAATAAAACTTTATCTAAGTGTTCCTGATTGATGAGCCAGCTGGAATTTTACTCAACTCCAAGGAAAAACATAATGAAAATACTAAGGGGGTGAGAGAGAATGTGGCTGATTATTCCTATCAATTAAACACATCTGAATTAAAGAGTGTTTGGGGTTTTTATGTAGGGTTTGGGTTTTTTATGTAGGGTTTGGGTTTTTTAAAAAAACTTTTTGGTATTTTGTCTTTCCATAGAAGACAAAAGGCCAGAAGTTGAAACAACATTTAGTGTAATGTAAAAATTGTTCTTTCCATCATCCAGTAAAAAGAAGTTTGCTATTATAGATTCATATCCTATACATGCACAGGCTATACAAAAAGCTGAATGTTCTGAAACATTTTCTAAACCTGAATCCCATGAAAGAAAGTAATCTCAATCTATCATCATGTGACCCAGTCTTATGAGCAGTACAATGTGAACTCAGCTGCAAATTACAATCTAGTTTTAATAGTTCAAAACACGTTTATCCCTATTAGTGTCAATTGAAATGTCAAGCCATTCTCAGAATGTATCCCTTAATACATTTAGAGCTGCAAAAACGTTTAGGATTAAGGTACAACACTTAAAAAAACGTATTGTACTTCTGGGATGCTTTTTCCTTTCCACCGTACTTGTGTATTGAATGAGTCCATCTCAACGATAAAGACCATCCTGCAAAAGGCCAAGTAGAACTCTTGCCACAGATTCAGGAAATGATGCTGTTTGAATAACAGTTAGTGGAACCTTGTTACACTGACTATCCTTTTATTTAATCCAATTATGTGTGAGTTTTACTTCATATTTTTCCACAGTGTAAAAGACTGTCAGAGTTCAAGGAACCAGTAGATTGAGCATCTGGTTAGACCTCATATTGCATAAGACCGAGATATTACCTATTCTGAAAGTGATATCGATGACTTGGTATATCTTGCAGTTATGGAGCGCTGGCTCATTTTCTAATCTATTCTCTGTTATATTTAGTCAGTATCAGGAAAGATGAAGTTAAATTTACTTGGCTGTTAACTCCATGAACATCACGCTTCAAAAGTCACAAGCTTCTGCTTTGGCTTTAAGTTTCTGGAGACTGTTGATCTGTTTTCCCAGTGCTCAGGAGACTAGCGTCTCATCTGACACCTATTCAAATCCTTTTTCTCAGTTTCATTTGGTAGTTACACTAGCAAACGTTGTGAAACCCCAAAGCACTCCATGGGTATACAATGGTTAGCAAGGTCTCCTTGCAAGAATTTTCATGCTTCTCAGAGCTTTTTCTTAGTCTTTTTGTGTGCCATGTACATTAATGTTTTAGTGTACAGGAGGACACTTTGTAATATTCCTTGCATCCATACTTGGAGTCTCTCGAGTATGCTCCTGGTACATTTAAAGTGGTGGCTTCACTTGAGTGGCACCAAGGCTGAAGTCACAGATGGGTGCTGTCTATAGAGCACTGTTTGCAATGTAGACCCAAGGTCCTCCAGCATGCCCCATATGTTCTGAGGCTCAGCAACTACTTTACTGCTGATACAGATGTAATGTGGACACAGAGTGCTGAAACCTTAGTAGATCTCAGAAAACTGAACCCCCCTTTTCCCCTCTTTGCACTGTACCAGCGAGTGATGTAGGTACTCTCTGTTGGAACAAAGGGCATTTCAGCCAAGGGGGACAAGAACCAAACCTGCTTCATTCCCCCTCTTTCCTCATCTGAGCTCTTTTGTACTTCATGGTTGTGAAGCAGATGCCTGATTGTCCACTGCTTTGACCTGATATTTCCCTCGATCAGGCTCCAGAATTTGTCTCAAAAAATATTGGAGTGTATCAGATCATCTGGTTCATGTATGTCAACCAGTCTTACCACTTTTTCCTACAGATTCTCCTGCATGATTTGATATTTCTAGTCTTATACAGGATTTGTATTAGAGAGAAAAGTGTTTGTCATCATCCTGTAGAGTTTTCAGTCATAATCTCACTTCCATGAACTAACTTGTTTTGGAAGAATTATTTTCAGCAATGAAGGAGCATCAGTTGCTGCAGTTTAAATGGCCATCCACCTAAGAGTAGAATGGATGAGTATGCAATGGATAGGTATGAAGATGAGTTTTCCTTACAAAGGTTTTCAACATCATGATTTTCTACATGGAAAATTAGATTTTCACAATGATGTTGTAAAAATTGAAATAAGGAAAAAATGAGAGAAACAACCTTTAAACAATTATAAATTGTCCAGCTTGGTACCTCTGTTGAGGGCTGTCACTATCCTACGTTCTGTGGGATTGTTTTCAGCACTGCTTTTAAATGCCTCAAGAAAATATGTGAAGCACATGGGGCAGGATGTGTTTTCCCTCACTTCCTGTTCTCCTCCTGCTCTTTTTGGCTTCCAGATAGCAGCTGTTGAAGCAAAACTGGAGTTCCTTACTCTATGCTTTTTCAGCAGAAAAAGTAACTGCTTATTTTTGTCTAATCCTGTTATTTAAATCTCTGTATTACTGCACACCTGACCTCCTTCTGTTATTTTTAACTTAGTGGAAAACAGAAAGATATATTTTATCAGCACCACTGCTTAAATTAAAAAGGAAAAGATAACTGATTTTTGTATTCTATTACCTTTCATGCAAGAAGAAAAAAATGGAAGTAGTAAGCTGTTGAGTAATACAAAATACTAAGAGGGAAATTAGATGTTTTTAAATCCTAATGTAAAGATTTCCTTTTTTTAAATCAAGGCTTTATTAAAATTGTATTTATATTGAATTTATTTAGCCAGTGATTTTGGCTAGATTTTGGAATTCCTACAACTACTGTGGCCATACACTGTGAGAACAACAGTTGATGTTCAAAAGTAGCATAGTTAGTCCCAGCATCAGTCCTTTTGGAGAGATGTTAAAAGTATGCTGTGACAGCTCTCACAAACTCAACACCAAGAATACTTTTAAAGTGGTAAAACCTTTTAACCAAGTTACAAAAAATCTTTGACATCTCCCATGTCAACTGTGTCCCTAAAATAAGTTACTATTGTCACATAGAGAGTTCAGATGGCAAATCTTTTTCTTTTTTACTCTAGGATATCAATTTAGAAAATCGCATTTTATTCTGTGACCTTTGGTTATGTTTATATTATTTTGTGATGCCTGGGAGATTTTTCAGCTGTTATAAAGCAGCAGAGAATAGTACTGTGCTTTTGGAAGTTTGAACATATTCTGCAGAAAAATATTGGTGAGTATCTATCCAATTTGGATTCTTTTTTCCTATTGTTTATTCCAATAAGTGACTGATGAGATGGTTGCCGGTTTAACCTAATACTGCATCAAGCAATTGTGTGACATAGTGTGGACTCTGATCTTCATACCCCTGACAGGAATTTTAAGTTTAGAATGGACTTTCACTTTGTAGAGCTGGCTCTCTGTTTCTTGTACGAAAAAATTTTAAGCCATAAGACCGAAACATGAGGGATCTCATCTTGCTGCCATGTCATTTTAGTAATCCATAGTGGCTAAAACAGAAACTTTTTAAAAGGTACAGTTTTTGTTTTCATACGAAGAGCTCAAAAGAAAGAAGAACAATTCTTTATAGAATGCAATGTGTGTTTATAAGTATTAAAATGGTGAGCATTAATTTGACCAATAAGTAAATTTTATCTTTCACTTGGGTTTCATGTGTAGAAGTAATAATCAGTGTATTACAGTGAAGAAAAATACTTTGATATGTAAAGGATATTTCACCAGTGGTTGTTTAGCGACTTGTTCTTCCGGTATAATATTGCATTGGTCTATTATACAAAACGTTATCTGGAACTTTAACATATCTAGTAAAAATCTCAAGATTGTTATAGTGATAGGGACAGCAGACCGTTAGTATGTCCCGGTTAATATGTATATGAGGCAGTCATTAAAACAGATGATTGAGGGTCAGGATGCTCTGTTACAGGTCTTCACTGAGTCAGGACATATCCATAACTTCCATACAACTGGTTTCTACTTTTTCATTCATAAAATGGGGATATCACACACACTAATGGACTCTACTACTGTTGGGTTAGGGACAACATATAAGCAAGATACAAAAAATCCCTGAATATGGCCAGTATACTCCACAGTGGGCAAGTACAAACAGCTGCCACAACGTGAACTGCAGCAAAAGGCAGTCCGCACTGACTATAGCTGTTAGGCTGGTAGGCTTCTCTTCTTCCACCGGCTTGTCAGGTGGTCTCAGCTTTCACTCTTACGAGTAACTGGCAAAGAAGCATGATGTTCCTGGAAGAGGCAAGAGGTGGCCAACCATATACTGCAAATTGCTATATTTTGTTGTGGAGAATGGCCAGAACTACTGACCGTTATGGTAACAGTCCTGAATACTCTTTCAGACCAGCACAGACAGTGGAGCTTCATTAGCCTTGCGGAGCAATGGGGAAGGCTCTTTCACTTACTGTATCACAGGTGCCTCCTTTGCTCTCGATTAGCTGTCTCTGTAGATCTATCACCACCTGATTTCTTTTCGCTGTTACTGTCTACCACAGCCAGCTCTGTCATCCTTCAATTTTCTTTCTTCTATGCTACTGACCTCTGTACAGACCTGTTGCTACTCTCAGGTCAAACTTCATTTCCAGTACCCTATTGACTCTAAACCATACCCCTTTATCCTAATAGACTATAGGAATTTCCATGCTTATTCTTAGGCACCCTGTTTTCCTTCTCTGTCCATCATCACATTCCTATTTTTCTTAAGCAGATGTGGGAAACTATGACTACTTAGTTAGCAATACAGTTAGACTTAGCTCTCTACTTCCCCTGACAAGCATTTGGTCCATTGTCTGTACCTAGTCTTCCTGGCTTAATGGAAAGATAGTGTATAATTAAAAGGTGAGAATCCAAGAAGATTATACATCTGGGAATTCAAAACTGCTGCCTCTTCCCCATCCTCCCTATCATTCTTCAACGGAAGGTAAAATATATAGCTTTACTTGAGGAATTTTGCCCAGAGAAGTTGCGGAAGCCCCATCCCTGGAGGTGTTTAAGGCCAGGCTGGATGGGCTTTGAGCAACCTGGTCTAGTTGGAGGTGTCCCTGCCTATGGCAGTGGGGTTGGAACTCGATGATCTTCAAGGTCCCTTCCAACCTAAACCATTCTATGATTCTATGAATTTTGGGGTATATACGAAGGGTTGCCAAATCCAGTGGTGTTTAAAGCCCAAGAGATTTCTCCTACTCTGTCTGTTTTCTGGTGTTCCTGTTAGTAGGAAGGCTTAGCATGCATTCCCAATAGACAGGCACAGTACACACATGACAGGCCACACAGATGGACAAAGTGTGTAGTGCATTTTCTGGCACCCACGTAAACACCAACAGCGCTTACACAGAAATGAACAATACAGTGCAGTCCTGTTCCCCCTCTCCAGATGATCAGTTTACTACAGGACATTCACACATATTCACTCTTCATTCACAGTCACTCCTACTTTCATGGATCCCTAGATCAGACAGGTCTGCCCAGGATCTATGTCCTCCTATGTCTGACCTTGTGTCTTTCCAGATTCTGGTCTCTTCCAATGTGTCAGCTTGTCCAGCTTGAAGTGTGCTAGTGAGTCATCTCCACACACCTCCACACAGAGAGCAAGGTCATGCAGAAATGTGAGGAACAGGGTTCAAGAAGACAGCACAGACTGCAATGATGAGGTATGGAGCTCAGCTGGACAAGGGTATTGACCCTTTCCCTGCTTTTGGTTCTTTCCCCTAAACATCCTGTAATAAGTTTCACCCATTCCCATAAGCGCCTTAAGGACTCTGAGAATAAGTTTGCTTTTTTCCCATGAGACCCATGACACTCTTGTTCCCCCTCTGCACCCTTTCTTATCAGTTACAAAAAACTGGTGGATCCTCTCCAAGGCCTTGAGTGATTCGTTCAGTTGTGTTCCCTCAATATGTGACCTGAGCGATCTGGTCTTTGATATTGTCTCTGTTATCGCTTGTTCCTTAGGGTCTGTGTATCTAGGTGGGGCTTATTACTTTTCCTGTCTCTTCTTTTTTTTTTTTTTTTTTTTTTTTTTTAACAATATTTTCAAGAAATATCCTTATATTACAGCTATCTACATATCCTTTACATTTCACACAGCTCTTACCTTCCTACAGTATGTATTAATATTCCACCATGTTTGAGCAACTAGAGCTCATCTTCTTACAAAAACTGATCTGCAACCAAAAAATAAAGCCAATCCTCTTTGTTAGAATCATTTATTAACAGGATTTTGAGGATAACATCGCCCAATGTTCTTCTAAGCAATACAATGTGCTTTTTGCAGACTCTGAAGAGTGCAACATCTGCAGAAAATTACTTTGATTTTTACACGATATTTTGCTGGTAAAATAAATACACTGATATTAAAAGAAAAACACCTCTCGTAACAACAAATAACTAGCCACTTGGATTATATAATAATTTAACATGAAGACCCAAGAATGACTCCAGTCCTGTGGGCTTTTAAAATACCCAGTAATCTTCAGATCTTTTAGTGCTGCTTTGACAGCTTTTCTACAACAGCAACCAAGAGAGTCTGTGTATGCTGCAGAGAACTCCTAGTATTCAGCAAAAAAATGGAAAGCCAGAATATTTTAGATGCAACACTCTACATTTCCCAGAGTATCTTCTTGAGCTGTTTCTTGGCAATTTCACTGCTGTAGCGCCTTATGTGAGAAGAAGTTGCACATAAGACTCCGTTTCACATGATGTTCTTCAGCTGTGAATCTGAAATTATTGAAAAGCTCAGTTTTCAATAATTATTTTCTCCTGCAGAAAGAGGACACTTGATAAAGACAAACTGTTATGTGAAGGAAAAAAAAAAAACAAAGCAACTGAACAATTTTATCTCAATTTTGATTTATTAAAAAATTTATACCTGCTGTAGAAAGCCTGTCAAGATATTCCGCAGACCCCAACCCCTTCCCAGAGGCAGCTTACGCTTCCTTGTTATGTCTTCGTGTGATAGAAGCCAGACCTGTTCCCTCATCTTGAGGCAGTCAGAATTTTGCGTGACCTGTATGTTTGGGGGATTTCTTCAATCTAGAGCTCAAAGCAGCCAAAGAATGGGGAGGTGGGATTTACAGCCATTTTGTCCTTTCCAAGAATTACATCAGAGAAGCAGAAACTTTCCTAGATACAGGAAAATACACGGGTCAATAAAAATGTTTTTTTGAATGAAATGGCATGGAGTTTTACAGCCTACAAACCTTAAAAACTCCTGTGGAAAGAACCAGTATTGCATCTTACACAACACAAAAAAGAACGTGTCTTCCTAGAAGTCGGTGATGATTGTTTTCATCACAGATTCCTGAGTCCATAGATTAAGGTAACTTCCCTCTAATGCTGAGACAGCCAGCCAGTCTAGAGGTCAAGATATCCACCAGGTCTGCTGCAGCTCCACCTTGAAAAACCCAGGGAAGGAATGGTTGCTTCTGGAAGCAATATTTTAAAGGCTATGTATCTGTTGCTCAGGTTCAAAATCCTAATAAAGAAACATTATTGTCCAGATAACTATAGTTTTCTGGCATTATTTTTCCATAGAGTAGTTCTCATCCTTTTCCCAAGTATATCTAAAGACATTAAATATCCCAAATTAGATCTTATCTTGCCTAAAATATTCAGTGTACATAGTTCGTATTAAATTTTCTCCTCCTTTCCTGGTATATGGACAACAGGACTAGATAACAGGTGTGCAGTGTGGGCACATGGATGGCTTAGAAGTGTGCTGTCTTTCAAAAACAATCCTCTGAGAGTAACCTTTTTATGCTCATATTGTTTACCTCTTCCCATAGGACTGATTTCTAACAGGTTGCTTTTCACCTTTTCAACTGCGCACAGCATTTCTCACTCCTAAATTTGTTTTATTGGATCATTTCTGCAATTTGTCAAAGTCATTTTGAATCCGAATGTTATGTTTCAACATACTTAAAGCCTCACCTGGTTTTCCATCATCTGTGCATTTAATAAGCTTGCTTTTTACTTTAGTGTCAAATTCATTAATGACAAGATTTAAGTAAAACCAGATTCTGAGCAGACCTCTTCTGCTGTGGGTGGTAATTCATTGATAGCTACCCTTCTGATTACAGTTTTCCAACAAGATTTGCACCCACGCTCTGGCAGATTTTATCCAGATCGTCCTGTAATACATTTTGTCTAGATGATATCTCCCTAATCTGTTTACCAGAGTATCGTGCAGGACGTCATTGGAAGTTTTATTATTGTCATGATATGAAACATGTTTCTATGTTTCTGTCTTTCCATTCTATCTGCAAGTCTCATTATCCCACTGCAGAATAAAATTATATTGATTTGACACATTTAATTTTTTACAAATCCACATTAGCTGCTATTAATCCTGTAATCTCTCAGTCTTTGCTAGCAAATGGTTTAGTTACTTGTATCAAGGTTACTCAGGGTCTACCATGAAGCTGTAAAATCCCCGTGGAATTCTCCAGCTTTCTTCCTTTTACCATTCTTAGGGTTAGCCTGCATTTAGGCTGCTTCTTGGCCCTATGAATTTTCAAAAATAACTGCTATTTATAAATCAAGATTTAAAAAATAAGTAGCAGTTATAAACTTCTAGTTTATAAACTGGCAGTTTATTTCATCCAGTTCCATAAATTTTTTAGAATGAAATTTATCAGGGCCAGCTGATCTCCAAACAGTTATCTTACTTAAATGTATTCATACCTGTTTCCCCCTTGCTCTAGGCTGGGATCTTATCCCACTGGTGCGAAGTAATCGATTGTGGAAGCCAGTGCTGACAGATGGGGGATTTCGGGGAGGTAAGGTTCAAAAAGGGCACGAAATACATGGGTTTGCTTAGCTGATAGTAGTTTCCTTCTCTGTTGGGTAATGAGCCAGGATTTTTTTCTACTCTTCTGCTAGCATGCTGTGCGTTTGTTATTGTGATATGTCCTGTTGGTTTCATGGCGTTTATGCCTTGGTCTTTTGCTTCCACATGCTTGCCTATGTTATTTTGTGTTCATCTTTAGCAATTGGATTTAGTTTTCACTTCCTGAATTCTTCTTTTGGTTGAAGTAACCAAAGAATTCATTAGTTAAATCAATTGCTTTTTGTCCTTCCTCTTCACTGCACTGTAAGATTGTGTGAAAATATGACTCTGGCTTAAAAGTCATGTGTAAGGTGACATTCTTCCAGAATAGGTGATGCCTACACACAAGTAGCTGAGATGGATGCATATTTAACAGACGGAGATATATAACTAATAAAATACAGAGTTAGTTAGCTTTTCCTAATCAGCCAAACATGTCATTTACATAGCATGCAGAGTCATTGGAACTGCTGGAGTTTATCAGTTAAATATTGTATCATTATTACTATAACCTTGTCTAGGAGAGCATGAATGCCTTTTTTGTCTCTCACCTGTTTTTATGAAGTCTGTTTTATAATGCTACATTTAGTTCATTAACTCTGTTTTGCAAACAGTGCTAATACTAGTCAATTATACTAGCTAGCATTTGGCAAGACCTAGAAACACCTTACAGATTACCGAGTCACTAACGTAAGCAGGAATTTACAGATATGAACAATGCTGGCATTTCCGTTCGTGTTTCTGACTGTTTTTGTTTTGATTACTTACACACACATGCACATAAGCGGGACTCATCAGCTCATTGTGGCTTGAAAGTTGACTCAGTCTGGCAACTGATGCATCTACAGCAGATCAGCTGTTCCTTCATTAAAAGCTGTCACTACAGCCTGTAAGAATTACCATAGTTGACATTGCAGAATTCAGTATTGCTGGACAAGGGTGGGCCCCCTTATGCTGAAAGCATTAAATAGCCTCAGTGTTTATGTAATAAATGAAATCTGGCAAGACACAGTATTTTGGTCCTTTGTAATTAATAACCTTTTCTATTAATTTTGGAGAAAGGGTGACCATTTGCTCTACAAAAACAAATGAACTAACAAACAATATGCAAGGAAAATAACAAATCTTAAGTTCACGCTGTCATGCATGCAAACAGTGAGCGACGAAGGAATGTCTGTATTACATGCCTCAGGCTGCAAAATAGTGCCACATTTTGTCTGAGAAAGGCTTTGAGGGTCCATCTGACCTCCCATTCTTCTTCTGTGATTTGTTTAGAAGAGAGAACTCATCAGACCTCTTTGTCCTGAGATCCACAGTGAAACTCCCATAGCACTACAGCATCTGCTTGTAGCCAACATTTTTATTTTTTTACTGTATCTTTAGTCTCAAGACCTTTTGTAGCTGCCTTTTCCTATTGGATTCTCCTCTCATGTGCCTGATTCAGAGGTGCGGTTGCTCTTGTACAGAGAAATTCCTTATCATTTCAGGAGAACACGCCAAAACAGCTCTCTATCAAACTCCATCCCCCGTTTCGTGAAGCTTTCCCCATGCAGAGGAAAACATAAGGAACCATTATATTAGTGAAGGTTGAATATGTATTTCAGATTCACAGAGCTTAACTTTAGAGAATGTAATGCTCCCACAGGCATCGATTGAGAATAAAATGGGCTAGGTTTAATTTCTAGTGTTTCTTATTCATACACTCAAAGAATACGCAGGGGAAACTAGTCACTATCTGGGCACTGCTCTGCTTTTGGGACGCACAGCAGAGGCGGCGCTCCAGGCTGTTGTTTGTAGCGGCTACGTTGTCTGCTACTCTTCTTTCTGCTCTGTCAGAAGCTATCACTACCACGAGGCAGAGGAAAAGGGTGAGCCAAGGAAGGGTGGAAATTATCCATCAGCTTAGCAGGTGTGTGGGCATTTTAGAAACCTGTCCTATTGGTGATGAAGGTCTCTTAAAACCACGGGGGCCAAAATTGTTTCTTCCCATCACATGCCCATACCCAGGAAGGCATACACACGTGTACACCTACATCTGACACACCAGGAAGGAAGATATAGGGAAAAAAAGTTAATTTCTTGGGCGGGGGTGGGGGTGCGGGAGGGAATGGCGTTCTCCTCTTATTTCAATGACAAGATACGGACCTGGAAATCCTTCACCCCACACCTGTGTATGAAAGGGGAAGGAGGGAGGTGGTTCTAAAAATGCACCTCAGGCAGGTTAAAAGTTTCTGAACCCCACCTCAAAGGTCCTGGAAAGTACATCTTCTCCTCCACTTTTGGAGCCAGGGCTGCCCCCAGTCACATCTACTGGCAGACAGTAACAGTAGCCAGGAAGAAAAGCAGGAAGCAACGAGCAGGGCTCAAAGAGGGGGACAGAGCACCCCACAATGAGTGAGCAGTGCCCAGCACTCTAAACAGCAGGTCAACGTCCCCCACATCTCAGAGACCTGGGCCACCCATGTCGCATGGGGGCTCTGGCTGTAACTGGAAGAAGGTAAACGAGATAGGAGCGGGCAGCAGAGGGGCAGGGATGGAAATACGGGCCCTACGTGCTCTGGATGTAGTCAAACAGTAGGGAGTATGTAGCATGCACAAGAGGTGCTATCACCTCTGCTGTAGGGCCTTTTCCCTCTCTTGTCAATGCAGTGGCAAGACTTGCTTCTGATTGCATTAGAACAGACATTTTTGTGTTGTAAGATACAGCCAGGTATCATTTGGGACACCATTTGGCAGCTCCTAGAAAACAAATAAGGGTTTTCAATCCAGACACAAAATGAAGCTAGTATTATTTGCAAAGGGAAAAATGCTGAAAGGTTTTTCGTTTTATGGTTGAAAACCATCTTATCAGAATGTGCCAGTGGTTAATTTTCCTAACATTTTATGTGTGTAACACAAAAGGACAATAAAAAATTGGGAAAGGTAAAAAGAATCATAGATTGTTAGATAGACCATATGGTGAGGGCAGACCTTGAAGAACAATAAAGTCATCATCTTCTGGCCTTTAATGTTCATTTGTTTTCCTGTTTGTTTGCAATATGCCCTGTGGCAGCATTATAAATCTTCTTCCTGTGTAATAACTCTTACTACTTCTTTTCTTGCAATTACAAAAGGTGGTTTATGTTTATCAGCCATTCCAGGCAACATGGATCCTATCTAATGTATATCTGGAGCAGTAAAAAGATTGAGTGTATCAGTGCCTCATATAGTGTGATACATAAAATCAAACATTAATAAAGGCTTTTGACAATCTCCATCTGCTTGATCTTCACACTTCTCCCTCTGCTTTTTTAAGAGATAAAGTCTTGAAATATTTCAGCATTTCCTCAAACTCATCTAGTCTGCCAAATTTTTGTGTAAATCAGAAGATCTCAATTTATGAGTTGTTTAGTCCTATGGCCAGAGCAGAGAACAGTGTTTTTGTTGGGGTCATGGGTGTTATTTTTGTGTCTCTGGAAAACATACAGAAAATATCTTGGAGCACTTCTGAATCTGAGGATGAGTTGCTGCAAAGAGTTGACTGTAGGGTCACGGAAAGCCATGGAAAGTGTGATTACATATACTGAGATGTAGGAGGAAAAAAGATTGAGAAGCTCTTGAATAGAATATCCAGCTATAAGGCTTCACTTGAGCTGAAAATAGAATTTCACTGTTACAAGCATAAAGTATCAGTGCAGTTTTTCTTGATGCAGTTTGTTGAATGTCCGTCTTAGCAGCTAAAGCATAGAAACTGCAGAACTTGATCATAAGAATTCTCTCTTCACAAGTGTAACCTTCTCTAACATTAATTAGATCAAGAAAATTTAGAAGTATCTAGATTTACATTTATATCTCTATATTTAGACCCCTGACTTAGCAACTACATTTCATAATTATGCTATCCCCCAGTTCTCTTTTCCCCCTTCAGTTCTCTTTCATATAAGTAATTATTTTCTTCCATTTGCTAAAAACAGGATTAATCTTAGTTTTGGAAAGATGAAAAAATGATAACTGGAACTTGTTCACATCGTGTTATGAGTAACAATTTAGTGATACTACGAACTGCCTTAGCCTAGGTCAAACTTTTATTCTTCACGAAGATGTAATCTCATGTCCCACAGAGAAGAAAAATCACTTAAAGGATTGTACTCTACTATGGTTTTATAGGTGATGCCATGTCACAAAGAAAGTTTTCTTACCAATTTTATTTTTTTATAGATCCTAATTCTGACATATGTCCCCCATATGGAAGGGGGAACGTATTTTAAGAAGAAACAGTGTAAGTCTTAGAAAGTAGGTCTATCAGTAGAATAAATGTATTATGAATCCCTTGCATTTAATCAAATTATTCCCGAATTTTCACAAAGTAACACAGCACTTCTTAACAGCATCAAAGCCAAGTAGTACCGAAACAAGCATCTGTCTGCTATTTATGAATGAAGATCAAGCAGACAAATTTATTTTTGTTAATTTCGTTAAGGAAGAACTGCTTCCCTAAAACCGTAGCCTGTGGTTGCATCAATGAAAGAACAAGATATTTACCAGCAGACTATGGGTTGATGTCAGTGCAGAAAGCACGTTTTGCTAAAACAGAAGCTATGAGTATTTCTGTAATTCCAAAAAGGAGCCCCGCTAAAGGCTTTAGAGATCAAAGAAAAATTATAAGTATCTAACAGAATGTTTCTCAAAGCTCACCAGTGTTTTCAACACTTGTTCATAACCCAGTGTTGAAACTGGTTCATAAATCACCCCATGAATGTTTTCAACACTGGTTGATAAACAAATACAAACAATAGGACCAGCTAACCTATTCACATTTTCTGGACTGGAAAAGTGTCATTGCAGTTCTCCTGCAATGATATCCCCTGGAAAATCCCAAGAAACTTCCTTGCTGAAGTAGCTCCAAGGTAATCTTTTTCTGAATCAATCCAGAAGGAAACATCCAAAGAGTTCACACAGCATGGTGAACTGGTGTTCATATCACAGATGTCTCAAATAGCTTTAAGCAGGTTTTCAAAACCTGGTTGGACAAAGCCCAAAGCAGCCTGGTCTGCATTGAACATTGACCCTGCTTTGAGAAGGAGGCTGGGAGTATGCAGTCCCCAAAGTCTTTTCCTGACTGAATAAACCTACCATTCTGTGATCTCAATCTGATTTTTAAAATGTTATTTAGAATCAAAATCCTAAGCAAGTATGTGATAAAGTATTCCATTACTTATAAATAATTTCATTTTAGGAACCTGCAGCATTATCTACTTTTGGCATATAAGCGTAGTTCAAAAGTGGCTTCTGGACCAGATGTGGCTTACGGGATGCTTCTGGCTGACTGCTACTCACCTAGAGAAGAGTGAGTAACAATTGTTCAAAAAAATCAGTGCCACCTAAACATCCAAACACCTCCATATGTATTTGATCTCTCCTTCCTCTGTACAGCAGTCTGTCTCTCTTTTTTATATGATCCACTAAAATGTCTTTTGTTCTCAAACCATGCTTCCGTATATTCTGCTAGGTCAAATTTAATTTCCATATTCTTCTACTTTATGATCATTGAAAGTCTTTTATTCTTTAATGACTGAAAAGAAATTGGATAATTGTCATTCTGTCTGAGAACATGCTATTACACTAAATTTTCTTTAAATTCTAGATTTGCATATCTTCTCCCATATCTGTTAGGACAAAAATTTTACAGTGAAGTGATGGCGGAAAAAAAAAAGGTAGAACCATGTGTTCTCATAATCCAGACAAAAAATATTGTTCAAACTCATATTTTTCTTCTTTTTTTTTTTTTTTTTACAGTTTTGACTACAGTATTAAAAAACTTAGATTTTGAGGGGGCAGGGGGGAGGAAGGGGGAAGTTAAAATTCAGGGGTATTTAATGAGGCAATGTGCTAAACCATGAGATAGTATTCTGCTGTTGAAGCTACCATCCTTATTCCATACATACACTGGGGATGATCCAACTGTCATTTTTTCTTGATAATTAATGTGTGCTAGCATCTGTATTAAACCACAAGGAGTTCTTACGGTAACTAGACCATTTCTCCAAAAGACAGTGAAACCTCATACACACTTTTCTCTCCCCACTGCTTTTGTCCATCATCCACCTGGATATTCCTCCCTAATGAAAAGAGGTAGAGAAAGACCTTCTTGGTCTTGGCAGGCTTTTCAGTGAGAGTAAATGCATGTGACAGCACACCAAAGGGTCACTGCTTCTATCATCCCTGACACTTCTAGATCATGCTTTAGTAAAGAGCTCACAAGTGGACTTTACCTGCCCAATCCACTCATTATTGTTATTCATTTCCTTCTCATCTCTGTGGATCTCATAGTCCATGACTCTTAAAAAAGACCTCATACCCATATTCTTCCTTCCAGGCCTTTCCCAACAGATGGCACAGGATAACTCTGGATGTTTTCCTGAGCCTCTGTCAGACTAAGCGAAGAGCCTCTCCAATGCTTTCCTCCCATTTTCTTGTAATCCCTAATTCTAGTGTTTGTCAGAGGGTCCCAACAAGTCCCAAAAGTGCTTAGAATATGAGTAATCCTAATTTATCTGAAATCTATTGGAAATTACCCATAAAATGATAGATGGAAACAGATGTGTGTGTGTGTTTGTGCGTGTATGCATATGTCTGTGTATTACAGGTATAAACAAAGGAGATTTCCCATTCTTATGGTAACAGCAGTGCTTCAAAGTTCTTGAAACTGGATGAAACAGAAATATCAACAATTTCCTGGGAAAAATAAAAATGTCCTTTTTATTTATGAATGCTACTTTTTGTGTAGAAATCTTACCTGCAACAAGACAGCCCTTCTCCTGCAAATCCCCTCTTTCTTATTTTTAAAACTAAAACAGAGACTAAGAACAAACCCACTATCACAGAAGAGATTTTCTAGATGAATGGTTTCTGCCAGCTCCCTCTGTACTTTTTCCCTACTAAGATGGCCTTTGTAGCAACTTCCAGAAAGCATAATCTGATTTGTGTTACAAACAGTGCATAAATCCCTTCTGTGTTTAATCAGGTGATTGCTATTTACCTTTTTTTCTGAACCACGATGTTTTGTCCATTATAACATTCATTTCAGCCAGGTGGATAAAAGTCTGAGGATCCCTGTCCATGAATGAGTATATTCCTATAGCACCATCATGCGAGTACACCACTGAATCAAAGATCAGAATTCTTGTGGAAAATCAATATGTTGTTTCATCTGAACTGAAATATCACCGTAGCTTCCATTTATGTAAGCCTCAATGCTTTTTGGAGATTACTTTGCACAACCTGTTTTTCAGAATATAATGATAATTTAATTCAAATTGGCTAAGCATTGTTAGGAACCAAAATCTGGTTGAAGAATTTTATATGTAGGAGATAATACTGACAATAAACTTCAGGTATGAGAGTCATTGGTCATACTGCAGAGAATGATTTTTCCTTATTTTCAGTCTACTTAAATCATTTAACTCCATCATAACTTGCACATATTGGGTACAGAAGAACAATAGATTGAAAATAATAAATCCAGTGCATAATAAATCCAAAGCATTTAATAAGGAGTTCAGTCCTTGCAACAAAAGGATACCATACATTCTGAACATTGGAGGCTAAAAAAATGTGAAATCATTTCAGTTGAACAACTTTCACAATGATTTAGAAATGTTAAGAAAAGAAAGATTCAAGGCCAGTTAGTACTTGCATTTTACAGTAATACATACTTTCAGGAATATTAAACCAAATTGCCTCATAACATTAGTTTCAGAATACAAATGTACTAGCAACTAAATATATCATAGTGTCAGCTGGTAAGGAAGTACTGCTTATTCAGCTTGTTGAAGGTTCAATAATCAGTATATATCAGTGCTATTTCACTGTGATGAATGACAGCTGAACAACTGGCCAACTGAACACCCTTCCATCATAAAATAAGCTGTCATAAAGCAGGTATGTTTATTTAAATCCTTGTTAATACAGGTTTTAAATAGTTGTGTCATCTAAGGAGTAGACAAGCCATATATGCATATAATAAAGATAATTGTGTATTAATACAAACTGATATGTGATATTATACTGGGTGATGTAAAAATTACCCAGTGATGCATCTGACTCAAAACTATTAAACTTTACCTGCTAAAATAGAATTAAATTCTTGAGTCATATGCCCTGGAATGAATTCTGTCTAAAATAAAACATAAGAAGAAATGGTTGAATGAGGTAAGAAATAAGACTGTGGCAAGACCGTGGGAAGTGCATGATAATGCAAAAGGAAGGTGAAATAACCTGAATCATGTATTCAGTAGGCAGTGGGGAACATGTCTGAGGAACAGAGATTTGTAAATAATTCATGGAGAAATTACCTAAGCGTTAACAAGATCATATGATTTCAGAATAATTTCACTTTGGGTTGCATTTGTGTTGCAATACCGCTACATATGAAAGGAAGAGGCATTTTTCATATACCATGGTAACCTTTTACTCTGAAAAAATGGAAATCTCCTTTAACCCACAGAAATTATTGTTCAGACATGATCAGTAAGACCCTCACTGTTTTGCACTGTTCATGTAAAGGTAGGTATACATTGCAAAGTTCTCCATAAGCTCCCCACCCATTTATCAAATTAAAATGTATTTTAAACTATCATAGGGCTACTTAAAGAGAACTTATATTTCAGTTACATTCTCCATCAGTAGTCAGGGGGGAAGCACAATGTGCTGTGGTTCACTTATAGCAAAATGTGGTTATTCTGAGCAGCGTTCATTAGTCAGCAGCAGCTGTATTCTGGCAAGGAAAGCAAGGACAAAATCTTTTCCAGGAATGGACAAATGCAGATTGGACAACAGCTGCTGCAGTGTGAACAGACTTCTTTGTCCCCATGGTCTGATGTCCTCATATCTCAGCCAAGTCTCTACTAGCTCCTCAGACCTTCTGCCACAGCTCATGAAGGGTGGTTTGTTCAGTGGCATGATTTAGCAGATCTGGAGTCACACTGGATTGCTCTGTTATCCTTGAGCTTCTGTACAACCGCCTTTATTCCAAAATGATAAATAAGCCTCGTGAATTATCAATATTCATATGGCAATTACATTGTAATGGTGTGTCAGATGGTAAATAGGTTCTAAGTAGAGATACTTGTACTTAGTTACCATTTCATAGAAACCAGGCAATACGTGTTAAAATAAGAAAGAATAATTTGGAAAAAAAAAATCGAACTTGATTACAAAACTGAAAACTATGGCCAAAACACATCAAAGACCTTTTTTATGTAAGAATCTACTAGTTAAAATCTAATATGTTGTCATAAGGACATATGTCATAGAGGAAAAAAGGTTATTTCTGCTTTTCTGTTTGAAAGATGGTAATTTTCCTTTTTTTTTTTTGTTAAGAAAACGAACACGTGTGGGGAAAGTGAAATCTGTTAACATGGGAGAAATAGGATTTTTTTTTTTTTTCCACAACTTTTAGCATCCAAGGCTGGAGCTCAGTCACAGTGGTTTCTATCACCAAAGTCCTACCACTGGGTCCTGGGAAGATAACAGAGAAGGAAGGCCTCACGTTAATCAGGAAGGGGGTTTTGCTAACTTTTAATGAGCTAATCTGCTAACACCCTTAGGGAGGTGAGTTCACGGCTCACAAACAAAGGCCAAAGTCTCTGGAGTGAAAAAAAATACTTATCGGCTTTCCTAATGGTTGGTTTCTGTGTCCACCTTTTCCTTTCAAACTGCCTTTTTAAAGACCATTAAAAAGGCAGTGATTAAGGGCAGATGTTGAACAGCCTGTGTTTCCAGCACACCAGTTTTGGTTCATTCATTTCCTCGCTGCTTTTTCTTACCAAAGGTGGCTTCAGTGCAGTCCTTTTGTGATATCCACAGGCTGATATAATTTGTCCTTAGTTTATTTTTTCTCTTTTTTCTCTCTGTCTTTTGTACTTTTTCCCTCAGTATATGTTATTAACAGTTATCGGAACATTTTATAAACTTTCATTGACCTTGTAGCACTTGAGCTTACAACTGGGCTAGACCTCATGAGCCTCAGTTATTACAGCCGTCAGAAATAGATCCGTTATTTTCTCAGTGTAAAGCTGATTCAATACTACAGTTAACAAAATTGAAAAAAAATGAAAGCACTTGCTGCTACATCTCTGGGCTTGACATTTCTAAATAATCAGAGTTTCTCTTGTCGTTTCCACTGTTGCTCAAAGGTCCAGGCTCTGGGAAGTTTAGTCAGGAAATTACTCCATTATGCGGGAGACTACATAGAGTGAGTAAGGGTCAAATCTGGACCAAAAGGAGCTTCTCATAAAAAGTGAAGATTGTTGGTAATCTTTGTGGTGGTGCATAAATATAAAATTTAATATTATATCTCCTGAACCTAAGCTACTATGTTTGCTGATGACTAACTCTTGAGTTACAAATAAGATTTTAGTGAAACTCTTAAGTAATGCCTGACACTGGAAGTTTGCTAGGACTTAGCTAGATAATGGCCTCATCCCTTTTTGAAACAGAACTGATTCAGTAATATACTCGGCACGTTGCCTCTGTAGGGAATCCTAGAGCACAGAAAAGTTGTTTAAAAATGCTTATTACAGATGGTGTGGGAATCAGTACAGATACAAAAGGGAGGGAACCCAGCTATTATTTCTTTTGTAATTGATCGTGAAGTCTAGAAAGGAAAAACTTGGCGAAAAGTCACTTTAAAAACTCAGTGGGAGCCTTGCCTGACTAAGGCCTGCACTGTGAGACCCGTAATTGCATACATTGTTATTTAAATAAGACAACTAATGACAACTGACTGACAGGAGCTAAGCAGAAGTAAAAAGCTGCTGCTTTTTGGGACTCTGCCATACATAATCTTCATCCCACTCCAGCAGCAACTTCCTGTGTTTCCCTCTCTTCACTGCTGAATGCAGGCACAAACCAATAGCTCACAGTTCTTTGCTGGTCTGGTTTGGCTAATTCCTGAGATAAAGAAGAACAAGTCTTTTTGTTCCTTGAGGAACGAGCTTTGCTGTTCTGGAGAAGTAAAAAGAGAATCAGGTGACAAGGACAAGGAGAAAGAAGACTCTTTCCAGCAGAGGAAGAAGAAAATGGAGGCAGACAGGGGCAGGAATTCCCCCCAAATGGTGAATGATGTCAAAGAGACTATAAGAGAAAACTGAAAGTGAAATAACTTGGGAAGTATAAGGGCCCATTGCAAACCACAAGCTGTGCAAGTTTTTTCTGGTGGGGACTGCTGTTAAAGAACTGACAGTCCTGAAGCCAACGCGGAGTCAGAGAATGGAAAAATGCCAGACAGAAAAAGGAAGGTGGATATAAGGTGAAAAAGGATTCCGATGGAAACAAAGAAAAGTCTATTAATTGCTATTATTGAGGACAAATATTCCCATTGAAATGGCTCAAACATGACTGATCTAGATGTTAAAAGGAGCAGAGACCCTGAATTAACATATTAGTCAAATTAATTTTGAAAGGATTGCAAGAAATCAGTACCACTGCAACAAAATAAAAATGCTGTATAGATTCCAAGAATTTAAATCTGTGGTTCTTCCTCTTATAAATACTACAGGTATTTATATTTGTGTACTTACCAGATTTTTAATTTCCTAGATATGGATAGCAGAGAAATGTATTGGTAAGAATAGCACTGTTGTTTCTGTTTGGGATAGCCATTAAAGCCATTTGCTATTAAAGAGTGTTACAACGTCAAGAAATAAAGCTATTCCAGAAGGTTGATAAGTACTAAGTACACAACCCAATACCTCGAGCTTGTCCAGCTTAAATTAAAAGGAAGGATAAGCAAACAGGCTGCTAAATAATATTTTCTAGTTTAAAATCATAGATTTGAGATATATAAAGGAATTCAGAGAGGTCAGACTGAAAAGATTCATGTGTCAAAGGCTCTGGAATGATGTGAAGGAAACATACACAGAGTACTGGGAGTTTGTTGCCAAGCACAAGGGAAATTCTGTAGGGAAGAGCTCTAGATTTAGCTGGTTAACTAGACAGCTGAAACAGGATACTAAGAAAAAAATGGAATCCTGTAAGGATGAAAAAAAGGGAAAAGACTGATCATCAAGGAACCTTATCAGGGAGATGAGAAAGTTAAGAAAGAAGATGATAATTAACCAAAGTCGTGCTAATCCTGATCAGTGATGAAGGGGTCAAAATAACCACAGGTGTGGCTTCAGCCTAAATTAGCACTCTGCTTCTGTTTGCAGAAAATGGGACATTGCTGAGTATGTGGCAGGAGTAAGATGGCTATGAGAATGATGGTAAGGAAGTGGAAACTGAGACGTAGCACATGACAGGAAAAATTGAGGCAGTCAGTACCTCCTCGTCAGGTACTTCCTCAGTGTAATGAGTGGACCAGTTTGTGGGATGGATTACCTCCAGTTTTTAGATTTCTGACTGCAGAAACATAGGAAAGCACGCAAATGAGTTGGGTAGCAATGATTTTTACTATAAGTCTGATGTTGTGTGGCATCAAAAATAGTTCATGAAGCAGTAACTTTTCAGAAGGAAAATGTTATCTAGGCAGCTGCAGATGAATTACTTTGACCTCTGCAGTGTGCAAAACTTGGAATATATTGTAAAATAAAAAGTAATTAAGACTAGAGAGGCAAATAGAAATTGGTCTAAAATGCAAGAACAAGAAGTTCTTACTAGTAACGACTGATAAAAGATTTTTCTTTTATAAATGAAAGGTTCATGAAAAGGAAATGACAGTGGAGGAGAACAGTTTGAGTTCATGAAGATGGGTTGTAAGTTATCAGTGTGATGTGGCCCAGAGAAAGGAAATGCAATTAAACGTATCAGAAGAATTTGCAGGAGAGCAAGAAGTATTAATGCAGGGCCCTAGAGAATTATCGTGAAGAGTACTACATATATTGTGATCATCCACATTCAAGAAAATGGAATTTGTATTAAAAGGAGTACAGAGACTGCTCAGAGAAAGGCCAGAGTTTTCTGCAAACAGTGACTAAGAGAATATAGTTTAATAGTTTCACTAAACAAAGACTCAGTGACACACACTTGGTCCCTCTGTGAGAGACCTTCACTTCCCTCTCTACTTTTCTTGAGTGAAAACTGTGGAGGAGTTTCTAAAGCCAAAAGATAATACTGGTACAAGAAAAAAAAATCTGTATGCCACACACAAGTAAGTTTAGATTGGAACTAAGAAGACATTCTTTACAAAAATGAAACTTTGAATCATCTTTCCAGTAGGAAGTGGAGTGAGAAAACGCAACAGTTTTCAGAATAGAATGCAGTTGCTTTATGAAACTATTCAACCCAGCTACTTGGCATAGTTAGAGAGACATAATTTTTTTCCTCTTGCTATTTTTATGACCTGCTTTTTATTGTACCAACAAATCATTGGTTTGGATTACTACCCAACTGAAATGGCCAAATATGGTCAGGTACTGTTTGCAATATTCATCCCTTCCATCTTACCGCTAGCATTCATTTATTTATCCATAGCAGAGATATAAAGTTTCTATCTGAAAGATGTGATATTGTCCACTGCTAGATCTAGGGTGCTGGTTGGGCTAGATAAATTTGAAATGGTTATTCGCATGCTTCTCTGCTCTTATTTGTAAAAGAAAACATTTGTTTGAACAAGGGGAGAAGAACATAAGCCCCCTGATTGTCACAAGTATTAGATCCTCCATGAATTGATTAATAAAAAGCTTCAAATATCTATTTTATTCCAGTTGTCAAATGTAGTGAAAGTGCACTGAAATGTTCATTTACCACATAAGATTAAATAGATCCCTGTTGTATTTTAGTAAGCGAATTGAGAAAGTATAGATAAAGTTGAATTCTTATAGATCATAATTTAGTGACGAGAAGTAAATAACGGAACATCTCCAGCAATATATGTGTATTAAACTGACTACTATATACCTATATATAAACACACTGATTGATGTATGCATGTAGGCTAGTTCTTTTGCTGAAGCTTGCCGTCAGGAGTCACGTGTTTATCTTAAAGATACTGACAGTCATAGAAAGATATGTCCAAGTGGCAACTAGATTCTTATGAAGCCTTTTTTCTAGGCAGCAATAAAGACCGACTTTTGTGTCAGTGGCAGCATGAGAGAGATGCATTCCTTGCTCAAAAAATGAAACGAAATATACTATAGATGTGCTTAGTGCTTTCCATTCCCCAAAAGACACTTTTAGTCATTTCAACAAATCCCAGTGATACTGTAACCTATCAAATAGTGAAAATGAATTCATAAGCCAAGCTTGCCATTATGCACTTCTTATTGCAGCATGTATACATGGTGGAGAGAAGTATTTTAGGTGCTGTCCGTCTTCCTTTTTTTCTTTTGACGGCTAAGCATTTGAAGCCTCAGCATCCGATGGCTGAGCTTCTGTTTTGGCCCTCAAAGGTCCTTAGAAGGAAACGGCCAGGTCTGCGAAAGAGTCCAGCACTAGCAGGTTAGTGACTGCATGCTAAGCAAATAGGCCCCAGGAGCAGTATCCATTGCTCGGTGGTAAGCACATATATACACACCATATTTATATATGTCCATATATATGTGAACTGTATACCTACATACATATACACACACATAAATGTACTGCATATGTCATTCAGGCAGAGATGCAGGATTGTTTAAAGGTGATGCAACACACCAGAACACCAACTGAAAAAATTATTTCAGACAATTTTGATGTCACCCAGGGTCTGAAGCAGCCATCTCTTTACTTGGAGCTGTTTCTGAGGCATCTGAACACATCAGGACACACTAGCTATTTCTTAAGCACACCTGCACCACTTATTTCTTGCTGAGTTTTTGTTTGCTGAGACCAAGACCTGAGTCATGACTCCGAATGTTTAGCCAGGCAGGATTAGGTATATGCATTTTTGGAGAACTTTCAAGGCAAAAAAAAAAAAAATGTTCTAGCAAGTTTTTTTTCTCCAAGGCTATCTGGTAACCTGGGTGTCAGAATCTGCCTACCCCTGTTGCAGACATTTACAGGGTAAATTAAAATCTGAATTATATTATGTTAAAGAAGATTGCTTAAAAAATGGTTGCAAATATAGAACATTTTTCCCTTGTTTTCCTTGTAATTAATTTAGATCCGTCATGAGGACAAATTTATTACAGAAATCTTGCATTTTATTTCTCTTCCTGATTAGTGAAACAAACTTTAAAGAAAAATAAGCCAAGATTCATTTAAAATTAGTAGAAATTCAAGTAAAAGTCTGAAAAGTAAATGGACTGTACTGTTCTTTGAATAACTGGTTTGATATATACTTTTTTCCTTCATGCCTAGTTTACTATTTGTTTCAGGTACTTGTGTTAGTAAGAAGTGTCACCCACTGCTTAGTAAAACAAAACAGGTGTCGTGGATGGATATATTCTTAGATCTGAAAGAAGTTAAGTCAGCTGAGACTTACACTGTGTTTTTAACACAGGATACATCGAATCTAATATCTGTAGTTGCTCCAGGACATGAATTCGTGTAATGACAAACTTCAGGAAAACTTTCAAGTCTTTCAAGATGACTGAAGCTCAATACCATTAGAAACCTCCTGGTGTGGAAATACACGGAAAAATGCTCTACTGTAAACGGGCAGAAGCATTTGTAGCAACTATAAAGCAGCTTTTGCACTGCTCAGGTGCTAGCTTATTTTTTTGTGCGTGTTTGTGTGACTGTGTCCCTATCTGACTGCAGTGGCTGGCTAAGATATGTGTGTTACACTTCTTTTAGGGAAAAAATGATCTTTCAGTGCCTTCAGTAGCCTCTGTTTACCATCTCCACAGATGTGCTTTAATAATACAGTCTGGCCTGCATTGCTGCAGCTTTCTATTTTGACATAATAATTGTTAATATTAGAATGGGTTCTGTGCTACATTAAATCCTCTTACATTCTCCTACTTCTCTTTTTTTTACTATATTGCTTACTGGGGTGGCTAATTTTAATTTAACAGATTTATCGAAAACAAAGTATGGCATAAATAAAAACCCAAAACAGAGAGACATATTTATAAACAAATTAGATAATGTTTGCAAAGTACTTGAAATGTGGTTTGCTAAATCAGCACTACATATTATCAACCTGAAATAATTAAATCATAAATATAACTAGTGTTTCTTGTAATTCTGCTTCACATTATGTAGCCTGGCAAATTGTCAAGAACCATGACTGATTCCAGCTCTTCACCAAAGCATGGCATCCACCATTTAGCAGGAAATTAAGTTACTTCTATTTTTCACCAACAGGTGGTACTCTGAATTTCTGTATTCCTTAAAATATTTGTATTGCAATATGGATTTTACTTAATGTGGAGCTTGCTCTTAGGCAAACTAGTTAGGAATTCAATTTTTTTGTTAGTAACTTCAAATGGATATGTACTTTCTAGTGAAAAAAAAAAGCACCCGCATATATATATAATGGTTCTGAAAATTTTACTGGTTTGCTGGCATTTTTATGGGACTTGCAAAATATTTTTGCGTACCATAAAGCATAGCTAGATACTTCATCAACAGCTAGCTGTGATTAGCTGTCAGTGTATAATCCTTAATGTCCCCTCTTTTTCTTGGGCAATCACATTCTGTATTCTGTGCCAGATTCATATAAATTCTGAACCCTCCCTACTTTGTTCAGTTACAAAGTACTTACTGCCTGGAAATATCAGGATATTAAGAACTAAAAGATTAAATTATAGTCCAATTCAAAACTCACAATTTGTACTCATTAAGTACAGCATACAGTGGGAAATAACACATAAGAAAGCAGAAACCAGAATGTGAAGTAAAAGGTAGAGGTAAGAATAAACAAAATTTTAGTTTTGATTTAAATTGACAGTAGACAGCATAACATTCTGAATGATGATTCTCTGGAAAGCATTCCAAGTTTTATGTTACAAATTATGGAGGATTTGGAAATGCCAACTGTAATAAAATTATGCAGGTAACGATTGTTTCATACTGGCAGATCACTCATGAGGAAAAATAGCTTAAATTGACCTTGTCCAAAATAAAATTCTTATAATTCAGGACAGGGACTCATATTGTTCATCACACTTACGTTGAGAAGTTAGTATATTCCCTTGGTTCAATAGATTTCAGGGTTAGATAGCCAGGAAGACGTGTGCACTCAGATGGGCTTTTTACTGGTCTTTGCTTTCACAAATTTGGGGAATTCAGGTTCAGAAAATAATTCATAGGCACAGAATGGTGAAGCACACAGTATTTTTGCAGTCCTTCGGGCCCCAGAGCAGCTTTTGGCTGAAACTGCCGTATATTTTAGAAGTGAAAAGAGCAGGATGAAAATAAATTAACAAAAGAATAAATCGCACTTCTCCTAGCATTACACTTTTGATTTATTGCTACATTTAGAGACCATACCATGTCTTATAAGTCATCACATTGCTGAGTAAACTATAGAAAGTGATTCTCAATAGCTTTCTGTTTACAAGACTTCATCTTTTATTTCAGAGTCATGTGGTAAATTGTGGATTCTATCATTAACTTTAATATACAAAATGTATTTGTGCAATAAATTTCTTTTTAAGAATATGATGGTCATCACACTTTTGTTTGGCAATGCAGTAGGTAAGGTACATGACTAAGTTTTTATACAACCAACAGATTCCCTTTTAGCACAAGTATGAGATCTAAAAGTGTATGAGCTAAAAGTCTTTGAATCTGGAGACCATGGATTGTATTTTCAGTGTATGTGTACACACTGGCAGTTGAATGCTTGTGCATAAGGTTACATCACAATAATTTAATTTTAATACTTCCTGTCTAATTGTCTGTATTTGTTGCAGGAGAAGAATCTAGTTCATGCTAGATCTACATGAAGCTTTCAGAAGTCAAAACTCAGAGGAACTTATGCGTTCTGTGTTTTGGGATGTCACTAGGAGTTATGGAATCAAGCTAGACTTACTGCATTTTTAACTATTAAAGAATTAAGTCTGGGGCAACCTAGGGCGACCTTTTTTGATTCTGATGCATGCATCATAAACTTAAATGTTAGACACATTCAACACCCAAAGCACCTTCCCACAATGCAGTTTAGACAAGTGTACTGTCTTGAAAAAGCGGTGACTTTAAAATGTTTTTCTCTTGTGTTGTGGAATCATTCTTATTCTTGTTTGATTTTTTTTTGGCATATGTTTTCCATGGGATAGCAATGTGTATCAATGAGGAAACAGTAATATCTACACAAATGTATACTGCAGCTGATCCATGATATCACACAACATGTATACTTCAATAAGCAGGGGAAAATCTGTCCACATATTCTTTCTTTGTGTATCTTTCTATTTCCTCTGTCCAGAATGTATTTTTCTTAAGGTATGTTACAGAGTTAAAAAAATATCGGGTAGGTGTAGCCTGCCTCATTGATCTGGAGACATACAGGAAGAGGAAATGACTAGTATTGTGTGCCTCCCTCATCACCGTTTGTAGCCATAGAAAATGCTTAACCTACTTCAAACTGGATGACTTCTTAGAAAGCTTTGAGTTCTTTTCATCACAGCTACTATATGCTTTCTGCTAACATGTCTGCGTTTTTCAGCCTTGTACCTGCTGTATGCAGCATATCACAGACTATCTGCTTGGAAATCACACGGTCAGCTGAGTTCTACCTCTGTGTCAAGTTTCCTGTTGCTATCTGCATTGCCAGCTTTCATGAGGATGCTGTGATTTTCAAGCGGTTACTTCATTTCTGACCTCTCAGTCTAAGCTGGCAGGCATCTGGTTTAGCTGATGTTTCATAGAGGGAGATTTTCCAAGACAAATAGTAGCTGAGAAGCAAGATTCCTGCAATGACTAAGACATCATATGTAGTTTCATGAATATGGTGTGGTGGACTTTAGAAAAGAAAAGGAAAATCACACTTCAACAGGCTGGTGGCATTGAAATCTCTCGTGTCCTGAATGTCAGTACTGGACGACAGAGGGTAAATTGTCTCAGGGAAGCACTGCTCTGATTTTCCTACGTTAATTCCAATACTCCAAGTAATCTCTGGTTATGTGTCTGTATTCCATTATATCCTAGAATCTGACATTTGATAGATGCGACCACCAAGAGCAAAGCTTTGTTAGTTTTGGTCTTTTTTCTGTTCAGTCCTGACAAATGCCTTAACTACTCAGGTAGATTTTTTTGGAAGGGTCTTTGAAATTCTGTTTCCTTTAAAATAAGCAGGCATTTTGCCACTGCTTTTAGTAGATACAGGTATCTGCAGCCAGCTAATGATGACTTGTGAAAATAGCAAGGAACTTTTATTTTCACTTCCCTTTCTCTTCCTTTGAATGTGAGCTTTGCTGGAAAAGTAATCGTGAGGCTATTTTTCTCATCTGAGTTTTCTTAGTTGCGCTTGGTCCCTCTTCCTTGCATCTTAGAATATACCTGACAATGCAGTAGTTTTTTTAGCATTTTTTTTCTTTCTTTTTAAGAAAAGATCTTCTTAGAAGCTCATTTTTACTTTAGATTCAGGTGGACTCTTTTTATGCATTTGCAGTCTGTAGAGTCAAAAGCAAGCTTAGATGAATCCTCTTGCATGCCCCAACAATATTTGTGTGAACATTAGCCTTAAAATTGGCTAGACAAAAAATATGCAGGAACCAGGAGCTAATAAAATCTTTAATCTCTGAACAAGCAGACTATATCAGTGCTGTTCTGGAATAAATACCGTTTTTATAAGTTCAGCATATGACCAAGTTTTCTTTAACATTTTTTATTTAGCAGATTAAAGAANCCCCCCCCCCCCCGAGGAAAATCTATTTCAGAATTTGTTGCTGAAATTGTTTAACACCCTTTTCCAGAAAATGTGAAAATTTATCCACCAAAACTCTCCCTGATAGTATACCTTAGTTTTGGAAATTGTCTTAGAAAAGATCTTGAAGGAAAGAGTGAGTAGGGACGAAGAGGGAAATGCAATTATCCCAATTACAAGCATGTTTTCAGTAAAGAGAGATCATGACAGACCAATGTCTTTTTTTCTTTTTTTTTTTTTCCCCCAATATCTCCATCATCTCAGAGAAAGGATCTATTCCAGAGAATGCCACTAATCTAGATTTAGGTTAAGCATCTGCTACATGACTCTTGTAGAGTTATAAAGTGGGGTGTGGATGACAGAGATTGCTAATGAATTGTGAGGTAGGTAAAAACCAGCAAAAAGAGAGTTTAAAAGTTGTCAGAAAGGAGGGGGATTGTCTTTTGACAACACTGCTGGGACTGATCCTATTTAATGGATGCAGTAGTGGCCACCAGGTAAGGAATAGGCATGAGTTCATTAAATGGGGAAACAAGAAGGCTGGAGAGTATTGTCCTATGGTGGAGGTGTAGGAATAGCATGATATTGGACAATAAAAAGTCAGGCAGTGAGTGAGACAGAAACAACTGCTGTAGTCTGGTCAGTTGTCCAAATGGAGCAACAGAGAAGAAGGGAAATCTGGGTGCATGGTAAACCGGAGGAGGCATCTGAGCTTGCAGCATGAAGCATGTGTGAGAAGAGCTAAAGTTCTAGGGGACATTTGGCAAAGCCAAGAAGCAGAGAGTTTGGACAGAAAGCTCTGTCATCTGATGGACATGTAAAATTACCGGAACTCCTCTTTGAGACATTGGCAGGACGTCCTCTGAAATAACATATAAAACTCAGGTTAACATTTTTCCAGAAACAAAAATTTGATCTGAAGACAGCCTGTGGTTTACTAGATTAATTAGAGGAGAAGAGTATCTAAAGAGGTGAGATTAAAAGTAGTTGGCTTGTTTAGTTTAGCAGAACAGACTCTGATGGGGAGGCTGATTGTATAATAAATATAAAGATAAATTTCAGGAGAGGCAAACAGCCACAGAAATGCAAATTTTGACATGAGAATAAATTTAAAACATTATTGTTATTATCCAAAAGTTTATGCTCAAAAATAATCTTCCAAAACAGCATAATATGAACAAAGAATCTCAATTGTTTTAAGATAGAAGGTGACAAGTTTATGGAAAAGATGGCATAACAAAAGAGTGTTTGAAGTTTGAAACAGAATCTCTGCCTATCTGATGTATTGATATAGGCAAAGAAATTTGAAAGGAGGCTGATTGTTCTTTGTATGTGCTATATGTGGACAGTTGTACTAATATGCTTCAGGAATGTTGCCTGTTGCCAAATGACATCATTTTCTTTCCTTGCATGCTTAATTTGGTTTGTTTTTTCTTTTTTTTCCTGAAGTTTTTCTTAATTGAACACAGTGGCAGACCGAAGACTGGTATTCACTAGTGCTCTCAGTAGCATTATCAGGTGCTGTGTTATTGAGCCCTGCTCAAGGTTAGAGTGATGATCATACTTGAAATCAGGAAGAGGTTTTTTTCTTGCAGATCAAATCACAGGGAGCATTCCCCTTCTTTTTAGTTCTTTTGCCTTCTTTTGTATGATGCTGTGTGTTTTGCTTTTTTGATTAGTTCGAAATTCTCTTTCAATTATCATTCACTAATACAAGAACCTGAGCCTTGACAGTTCTCAGCCTCTTCCAGTCTTTTCCTGTAGTTATGGACATTGACTAAAGATCGTAAGAATATTAGAAGATTCTTCATAGGTTTCTGTGGACTACTGTTTTCTGTGAAACTTCCTGAAATTAATTATTTCATTGTGTGGCTCTTATGGTACTAGAGGGGGACTATTAACCAAGGCGTTTCTTTCTAATTCTGCTTAAAATCTCAGGCAGGGCTTAGGTAGGTGCCAAAGTTTTAGACAGGTCACAAATTTATTATAGTTCATGAGTCATGCTTGTACAACTGCACAGCTTTATTTTATAACTGCAAAAGAAATGGTGCTCTGATAAATGCTTCATTGATAACAGTGGGGAATCATTAGGAATATTTATTTTAATTGGCTTCTCAGTATCTTGTAAGAAAAGTTGGATGTTTAATACTCCAAAGTCTTCCAGTATTAGTTTTATGATATCATATGAATATGAATTGCTTTTATTGTACAATGTGGATCACTTCTCTAGTACAAAGTATAACACTAGAGAAAAATAACCAAGTCACTGAAAACTATGAGCAACAATTTCTAGAATAAATGCAGACTCTCACAAAAAGGTGGTAGTGGTGTTTAAAATTGTTTCCCCTGTTTTATAGTCTTTAGGTATTTTTACCTGTGGTTTCACATGTCAGTCTTTCAACCTCTCCTTTTGTTATCCCGAGCAATCTAGACATTTGTTCCATGCCATATATTGTTGTTTCCATTATTCTATCCTCACTTTTCTTACTTGATTCCATTGCCATCTTTTGATAGTTGGCTGTACTTCGTTATATTTATCCTTAATTTTGTGTCAGTCTGTGGTACACTGGTTTTACCTTTTCTGTTCACTTCTCACTTTATGGCTAAAGAAAACATTCGTGTATGTCTTTCCATAAATATGGTATAGGTTTCTATTATGCAGATGGCAGATCTGCTTCCTGTCTGGGCTTGTTGAAGAACTACTTTTATTTGTCAGCATTATTTATTTAGGACATTGTACATGCATTTAGGACATCGACATGCATTGTACTGCAATGTACAAGAGCATGAAATAGACTGCCTATTATGAATTGTGATCTCAGGCTAAAGTAAGGTTTAAACAAAACATTAAAAATTATGTTTTTCTTTCCTTATTTTGATTTGCATTTTTTTTACTCAGTTGAGGCTGTTTACCTCTGTGTTTATTAAAACTCAGTCTCAGATATGTGCAAAAACCTGGTTTTGCAATGGCCAGAGGTACCTAATTTTAGCTACTGAAAAAAACATTAAAGTGGCTAGACTCAGTATGCACTCATTAATCTGTCAGCTCTAACACTGTACTCGGGTCTCTCTCCCTACGTTTTCATGTTCTTTCCCAGTGCTTCACTCCTAAAATTTCTCTTCTGCTGCTTTCTGATTCCTGCAACTCCTTTCTCTTCCTGCTGCTCTGTGTATAGTTATATAAAAGTCCATTGACTTATTTGACCCCTGCTTTGCTCCACCGTCACCAATATAGTCCCAATATGTTTTGCTCTTCATAGAAACATAGAATGGTTTGAGCTGGAAGGGACCTTAAAGATCATCTAGTTCCACCCCCCCTGCCATGGGCAGGGACACCTTCCACTAGACCGGGTTGCTTAAAGTCCCACACAAGCTCTCTGAATTAATCAGTTTTCAGTCTGCATGCAGCATGAATCTAGTGCTCGCAACAAACATATCTGAAAGCATTAAAATGGAAGGAACACTTCATTATTTTGCCACTCTTCAAGTAAAAAAAAACTCTAGTACTGTTGTTGTCACTGAAATTTTATAATTGACTCATCTGAAGTATGAGAGGCTGAAGAGTAATGTTGTTCTCCTTTAGGATGCATATTCTATGGTATGTTAATCTTGTGGGTCCTTGAGAACTCCAGCCTGTATGTGAGGAGGGGTAAAAGTTAATTATCCAGCAATCTAAAAAATATTTTTTAGCAGAACTGAAGGATATGAAAGGGAATTTTATTTAATTCATTATAGCTTTCTTTAACAAGCAAGACCTTACCTCTAATGGATAGTCAGAGAGAACTCAACTGACAAAAATTGACCACCATATAGTAATTTATATAACTAACAAATACGTGTATAACTAAAAAAAGATACAATAGAATACACAAGATTAAAATATATTGCAAAATGTCATATTCTAAGTAAAATGTACATGAACTCTAAAGCATATAGCATGCATACAGTGAAAAAAGGGACCTAATAAAACAATTTTACCTAATGATAATATAAAACAGGGAGTCAAATTAATCACATGATTAAAAGAAAACTATGCCAGGTGGAGAAGAAAACAGATGAGACAGGAAATAAATTGTTCAACTTGCTTGGAATATGATACACAGGCAGAAGAATTGTGTATTTTGTTTTTCAGCTTTTTCAATTTTCAGTTAAGTATTTCAGTTTTCAAAACAACTTGTTCAACCAGTTCAGTTTGTCAAAGATATTTTCATATACTTAAGCTTAATGGAGTTTACATGAACAAAACAAGAACCGTGTTTATTTCCTTTAAATGTTGTATTCTATGTGTGTATAGCTGCGTAGTCACTGATAATATGTATTGTATAATGCTTTTATATATAAAGTTTGTCAATGACTCTGTAGTTATTCCTGGATAATTCCAGTATTTGAAAAAAAGAATGAATTAAAAATAAGTTCCATGTTTGGGAAGCGAGTAAATTTTCTCTTCCTTTTCCTTTTTAAAAATAATCTTTGGCACGATTTCTGCTACCATTCAGCTGGGATTGCCAGAAATCACATGTACGTCACTGTGGTTGCTCATCTACCAGCTTGCATAAGATTGCTGTATAAATGAGAATACCAACCTTGCCATTCAGCCTAGCAATCTGATGCCTTTCATTCTGTATATGTTTGCCTAGTTCCTGTCTAATACATCCTAATTAAAAAGATGCAAAAGCCACTGTGAAACCTGTGACTCCTGCTTGCCCGCTGTGTCTATGTCACCTCTTGCTTTTGCATTTCACAATACTCTTCCCCAGACCACTTAAGGATAGGGCCCAGTTTTAAAATTTAAACAATATTTTCTTCTATTCTCCTCTTTCCAAAGAGGAAAAAGGGCTCCTGAAGTAGGATAAAGACAGAAGGAAGAATTAGCTGCACAAATAAAAATAGGTGGAAAATTAAGTTAAAAAAATGAGAGTGAGGAAATGTGGAAAAAAGTGTGGCTAATCACTGTGCATGACTGGTCATAAATAACCTGCAAGCAGTTTGGAAAGAATCTGTTATCTTATGCAGGTGGTGTCCAACCGCCTCATGCGACAGGAGAGGCTAACCTGTTGAAATATGGAACGTCCTTTCAGACAAAATTACAAATGACAAGCTAGTCTCTGTCCTTTCCATGAAAGATTTTTTGTTGGACCTTGAAGCCAGAATCCTTGCCATCACCTTGATATACACTCCGCGGTGAGGTGCACAGAGGAGAACAGAGGAGGAGGGAGCTGAGGCTGACAAGCAGATGAACAGGCAAGAGCGATGTGGGAGTGATGGAATGAAAATCACCGGCAGCCCAGTTCTCTCCAGGGCATTTGGGCAACATGCACGCCCTTCCCTCCCTCCCCACACTCCGACACCCAACAGCTGCCCCTGGCCAAACAAAACCATGTGTTGTGCACAGGGGCCAGACTGAGTGGCTCTTCTCTGAAGCAAAGAGAGCACAGCATATGTTTTGTCATCTCAATAGTGGTACCACATTAAATCCTTAAATGTTTTCTTTTCAAAGGTTCAGAATAATCACTTGGCATGTGACCAGTGCTAGTGCTCACAGCCAAAAGTTTTATAACTGGTAGTATATGTATCTGGGTTTGTTGAACTGATTTTTTTGCTCCTGGTTTCTCTCATAAGCAATGTGGAGTTATTCAGGTACCTGAAGGTATGTTCCTGTGCCATTTTAGCACAGGGTATCATGTTTAGCTTCCACTAGCTGCCACTCCAGAAGAAAAATAGTCCTTGTGCTTGTCGCTGTCTGTCTCATATACATTTCTCAGACACCTCTGTGCACATAAAAGGGGCTAGATCACTATGTTTAAGCACCTAAATAGCCCCTCATTACCTACGTCTAGAATAGGCCAAGATAATTTGTCAAATCCCATGATCCTTTGTCAAAAATAAGTGGATTTATTCGATGTTATTTTGGCTTATTTCAAAAATCAGAGTTGCTATGAGCAGGTTTCTCCTACCAAAATGTTTGGTACTACAGTTGCTTCACAAAACCATATATATATACCCAGGTATACCCACTTCATCCTGAGGTGACATCCAACATGGTTAGTCTACTGTGAAATAAGGAAGACCAATATCATTTACAGGTCAGGTAAATGTCAGGCTCAGCAGTTCCTTCCGTAATGAATACGCTGAGCTGGGTTTACTGCTCCGGTGGGATACCTCTGCAATGCCCTGCTGGTGCAAAATAGTCTGCTGCAACTGGTATATCTGCAAATAAGCTGGAATGGGAAATCCTCAGCTTGCCCAAGAGCAGGACTGCAGGCGGTTTTTCCTCTTTCCTGTTAATTAATTTAAGAATACTTTAGGGTTTATGGAATTAAACAAACCTTTTGGCTGTCTCCTCTGGGGCACTGTCCCTTATGCCTCTGTCTCATGGTGCAGTGTGAGGCTGGAAGTGGAGATCTGTCACCTCAGCTTTCTTCCTCTGCTGAGTAAGTCCCAAGTGATGCAGAGCATGTGTCCACAGATTTTTTGACTGTTCAGGGCATGCTATTCAAAGCAAGCCGGTCCTCTGATCCAGCTAAAGACACAAGATGAGCAATGCTGCTTATAATTTTCTTCTGCTGCCAGCTTTCATTTCTTAATGAGGTTTTCATTTTCCAAAGAGTCTGATTTGCTTTCTCACTAAGATATTTTCATGTTCAGAAAAGGAAGCTTTTCCCTTCAAGAGCTGCATTTTTTGTGAATCTCTCTGTGCCTTTATTTTATAGATACTGCCAAATTTGCTTTTCAAGACGTTGATCAGTGAAATATTTCAACAGAATTTTGTCATGTCAGCACTTGCTTACTGATATTTCATAGTTTCTTCATTCAGAATGTTGCAATCTAATCAGTGTGTTTGCTGTGTAGAAGTAATAAAAACGTCTGTCTTTTCAACTTTATTCTTGGAAGTACTGACTCAAAGTTGTTACCTTTTCCAAGTCTTAATGCTTAGTTGAGTCCAACCAGTTTCAAGGGATTATCAGAGAAGAAGAATACACACCTGATGGAATTACCAGTTGGCAGTGAGGGACAGATGGGAACAAATCTATAAGCAATACATATCCATTTATATTGTGAAATGAGAAATATCTATGAAAGGGGGTTGCTAATCTCATTATATTTGTTCAGCTCAAAAAACGCAATGAGGCGATTTACTGTGAAATCAGGCTCATGCTCTGCAGATCATAGGATTTTAGTTTCTGAAGCTTATTAATGCTAATGCAACATTTTTCATTTACTTAGTGGGCTTTCAATGAACCCAGAAGCATCAGTTCAATGAATCACTCCAGCACATGCTTCATTCTGATCACACCCAAGGCTTCCCCCACGTGGAGAATAAGCCCACAGCTCTGTGATTAGCTACTTGAGAGTTAAGATACATTCAGCTGGTCTCCATTTCTGGTCACCTAGCAAAGCTGCTTTTCCTTTGTGAGCTACACAAATATAGGTTTTCCTCAATGCCGGGCAGAAAATGTGCAGAGGTTGTTAATGCAGCTCAGAGACATTATTTGCACCCTGGGAAGTTTTCACCGGAGATGTAGTATACAGCAGCTCGTCTTTCAGCTTCAGTCCTTTCCTACCCTGTTGTAATTCTTGCAGACTGGCTAAAGCCTGATACAGCTGCAATTTGGTTGTGAGACTCTGTGGTTTCACAGAGAATGAAACATAAATAGAGTTGCTGTTGCTTCCCTTCCACATACCCCTGCCAAGTTTCACCATCTTTAGCTTTACTTTGCCAAAAAAAAAAAAAAAAGGAAGAACTTAATCTTCTGTTTGTAAAATAGAGCTAAATACACCATTGGCAAAAAGTCTTGAAAATATGTACTTCTTAAAAGACCTTTTCTTCTGTTAGGTGACACTTGAGCCGTTTAAAAGATGCTTTTGATGCAGCACCTAATGATAAGCAGGCCACAGGACATGGCTGAAAAGCCCACTGCTCATCACTGCATCTGCTAGTTCAGAAGAATACTGCACATAAAAGGACAATGGGTATTGGAAGGTTTGGTGCAAACCTAGATGGCTGTTAAAAAAATTGTTCGATTTCAGAATATTTTTGTCAAGATCCCAAGCAGGATTACTACATGAATCAAACTCTTAAAGGGGAAAACTCTTTAACATGGTAGCACAAAGAGTGCTCACAGGGTAAAACAGACCAACAAACTTCTTTAGATACTTTTGTTCTATGTCAGTTTGTCACTAACTGGTTGCTAGAATTAGGTATGCTCAGAGGATAATATTCGCAGAGAGGTTTTTTGAGTTCTGAGTATGACAATATATTATAGAACAATATTTTAGATACTAGACATTAGAATAATAGTACAGGTAGAGAAAAGGGGGCATGGCTGACAGAATGCGATTGCTAGCTGACAAGCTCCTATGGACCTTGATGTAAAGTTGATCCAATTGTGTTTCGGAAATAATAGTTAAAGAACAAGCTGATTTTCCTCTTCCATTTGCTAATCACTAAGGTTATGTTTAACATAATTTCCTCAGCATTCCTTTGAATGCTTTTGTTTGCTGTTATTTGGAAATATTAAATATTATAATTTTAAGATGGACTGTTTTTTCATACCTTTGTCTAATTCTGTATTTCTGTTTCCTGCATTAACACCTAACTCTTTTTTTTTATAATTTTCTAGTGGTGATACATAAGTGAAAATTTACTTTTCAGAGTAAGTTGAGATACACAGTGAAAAACAGTACTTGGAGGCATTCGTAAGAAAATAATAATTTGCTAAATGTTTGTAAAGAATGAACATAGTGTGATGTGAAAGGAGTCAGTTATCATCAAAAAAGATGCTCCAAAGAACATTCGAAAAATGGGAACTAGACAGTTATCTCTTCCTGGCCTTACTACAGGGATATAAAATGAAGTTTTGAAAAGTGTCATCTCCAGAGATGAAAAAGAAAATCTGATATTCCAAACATCTTTGCTAATTTTAAAGGTGCAGGCTCTTCTCCATTGCCTGGAACTTTTCCTGAAAACCTATGCTCCTGATCTTCGTCGAAATCATAATGCATTATCCATGCTATTTATTTTATGCTTAGCACGTTACAGGGATGTAATTAGTGCCTTTCATTAGCCTCATTCCTTGTGATTATAAATCTGAAATTAATTCTATTTTATTCACTTTGGACAAGTACAACATAATTGTGATCCTGCACATTACGTTTAATCTGTTACTGTAATTCCTTTGAGATATCCCCCTTATTTGTTCTGCATACATATACAAGAAGGAGAAGGACTTTGTTAGTTGAGACGAAAAGAAGATGGAAAGGACTTGTAATGGGAGTGTTAATGCCCAAGAACACACAGACCTTTTGCTCTGGAACCAATGATGCTGTTATACTCTAAAAAGGTCTTATTATGCAGACAAATATGTTAGAATGAGTCTTTCAACAGTGTCACGTGGGAGTAGCCATTTGATTTAAGACCTCTTCCCTCAGAGATCCTCCTACTTCCTCATGTTAATCTGAAACTCCAGGATGATGATCCAAGGCTAGAAATTCTACGGCTGGGTTTTAAAATGAACCAGGAATCTCATGGAGGAAGAAGGAATGTCAAAATCGGTGAAAGGTCTAAACACCAAAGTTGATAAAGTTGAAAGTAACAGTTAAGAGCACCACGCTTGCATTTGAATGAGTGATCAATAGCATGTATTATTTGACTTGATTTTAAAATGACTAGAATCATAAAAACTGTACTCAGTCTGATCCCTGAGGTTTCCTTTCTTGCTTCCAGAAGCAAAACAACACCCCTGCATTTCCAACAGAGAGGAGAAAAAGCAATTTCCCATCCAATGCACTTAAAGACGTGGGAATACAAAGACGAAAAAAAAGACACGTGGTTACTTTGGAGTAATCAGACAAAAAAAGAGTCATAGACAAAGGATCGCAGGAGCTCTACTCTCATGAAAAAAGCCAAACAACAATAGAAAACACATAAAAGAATCTCAGCTTCTATCAGCTAGAAAGGAACCTAGATTACAAGAAAAACGTAAACAGTTCTTCTCATAGTTTCTCAAATGCGAGGCTTCCAGGATTCCCTAGTTAGCAGTAGATTATATATCAGTTCAAAATTTTTCATTTACCTCTTTATTTTTTTTGGGCTTCATTTTTTCAATTGTAAAAATGTGATTTTTTTTCTTATTTCTGCATTCTTCATGCCCTTGTTTTGTAAACACACAAAGGATCTACCTAAGTGGAAATACTATTCACAGTTCTGCACTGAGTATGCCAGGGCACCTTTCCTTCTGTCCCTATTTATCTGTCTTCTTTGTGTTTTATTGTTTTGTAAGGAGAATATGTTTTGTCACATTCATGAATTGCAGATCAGTTTCTCATGAACTGGCAGGACTGATAGCGGTAGTTTTGCTTCTCAGCAGTCTATAATTCCCCTTCTTTCTCATTGCTTGTCTTTTATGTTTCCCCCTTATCTGTTTCTTTCTCCCTATAGATGGGCAAAGCTGCCTTGAATACTAGATGGCAATTACATTCTGCAGATGATTTCTGTAAATTGATCTACCTTTCAAGCACTTATAAGCAAAATTATTTTAGCTGAGAGGACATCAATTTAAGAAAAGGAAAAGAAATGTAAGCATTGTTTACAGGCTCCAGATTAGAAAGTGTCAATACTATTTACATATGTTATATGATGTTCATTGGCTTTATTCCGTAAAAGTATTTTTTTTCTTATTATTTCAAAGCATATTTTTCTATCTAGTGCTTTTTTTTTTAAATCTAGTTGTCCCTTGCATGTTTGATATGCATTTAGCTATCTTATTATTCTTCATTTTTAACCACAATATAATATATGACAAGAAGATTTTTAGAAATGCTCAATTTCAATTAGTCATTGATAAATTTGAGATTATACAAAAGTGAGCATTTTGGGAAATCTCATTATTCACAATGCTACTGTGTATTTCAACCTAAAGAGCCAAAAATTTGTATTACAAACTAATACAATCATCACTTTACAGATCATGGAATCATAGAATCACGGAATCATTTGGGTTGGAAGGGACTCCTAAAAATCCTCTAGTTCAAATACCCTGCCATGTCCAGGGATATCTTCTGTTAGATCAGGTTGCTCAAAACCCTGTCTACTCGGACCTTGAACACTTCCAGTGATTGGGCATCCAGAACTTTTCTGGACAACCTGTTCTAATGTCTCATCATGCTTATTGTAAAGAAATTTTTCCTTATGTCCAATCTAAATCTACCCTCTTTCAGTTTAAAAACATTGCCCCTTGTCCCATCACTTCAGGCCTTCATAAAAAGTCTCTCTACATATTTCTTATAAGCCACTTAAATATACTAAAAAGCTGCAATAAGATCTTCCCTGGAGCCTTCTCTTCTCCAGGCTGAATGACCTCAACCTTTCTCTCAGCCTTTCCTTATAGGAGAGGTGTTCCATTCCTCTGATAATTTTCATGGCTTCCTCTAGACCAGCTGTAACAGGTCAATGTCTTTGCTCTACTGAAGAACCCAGAACTGGATGTAGTACTCCAGGTGTGGTGTCATGAGAGCAGAGTAGAGGGGGAGAATGACCTTCCTTGACCTGTTGTCACCTTCTTTTGATGCGCCTCAGGATATGATTGGCTTTCTGGGCTGCAGGTGTACATTGCCAGCTCATGTCTAATTTTTCATCTCCCAGTATCCTTAAGTCCTACTCCACAGGGCTGCCCTCAATCCCCAGGACGGTATTGATGTTGGGGATTGCCCTGACTCAGGTGCAGGAGCTTGCACTTGGACTTGTTGAACTTCATGAGTTCGTTTGGGCCCACTTCTCAAGCCTGTCAAGGGCCCTCTGTATGGCATGCTTTCCCTCAAGCACATCAGCTGCACCACTAAGCTTGGTGTCAGCTGCAAACTTGCTGAAAGCGTACTCAATTCCACTATCTATGTCACTGATGAAGATATTAAATAGTATTGGTCCCAGTATGGATCCTTGAGGGGTACCACTGATTGCTGGTTTCCACTTGGACATTGAGCCAATGACTGTGACTCTTTGGGTTTGGCCATCCAGCCAATTCCTTATCCATCTAACAGTCCATCCATTAAACCAATATCTCTCCAATTTCGCAACAAGAATGTTGTGGGGGCCCATATCAAAGGCCTTACAGAAGTCCAGGTAAATGACATCTGTAGCTCTTCCCTTGTCCGCTGATGCAGTCACTCCATCATAGAAGGTCACTAGATTAGTCAGCTAATTCCCTTAGGCTCCTAGGATGCATCTCATCAGGTCACATGGACTTATTTATGTACGTTCAGGTTTTTCAGGTTGTCTTGAATTTGTCTTCTTGTACAATGAGAGGGACTTGATTCCCCCAGTCCCTGCCCTGATGTTCAGGAGCTTGAGAGATGTGGAAAGAGAGATTACCACTGAGAAGTCAGGCAAAAAAACTGTTGAGTATCCCAGTCTTCTCCATGTTGGTTGTCACCAGTTCTCCTGTCCTGTTTATCAGGGTGGGTACATTTTCTTTAATCTTCCTTTTCTGGCCAGTGTACATGTAAAGGTCCTTCTTGTTATTTTTTGCATCCCTTCCAAATTCTGCTCCAACTGTGCCATATCTTTCCCAATCGCATCCCTACACATCTGGGCAGCGTCCCTATATTCTTTTTAGGAAACACATTCTTGGTTGCACTGCCTGTGCGTTTCCTTCTTATACTTTGGTTTGGCCAGGAGGTCCTTACTCATCCATGCTGATCTCATGTCTTCCTTTCCTGAGTTCTTACACATGGGAAGCGAGAGGTCTTGTGCTCTGAGAAATATATCCTCAAAAATCTCCTGTCTCTGTTCAGCTTTTTTACCCCTGAGGACAGTTTCCCAGGGGGTCCCATCCACTAACTCCTTAAACAACTGAAAGTTTGCTTTCCTAAAATTCAGGGTCCTGACTCTACTCTTCAGCTGGCCCATATCCTTCAAGATTATGAATTCCATCAGGGCATGATCAGTGCAGCCCAGGCTGACACCAGTCTTGACCTCTCTAATTAGTTTATCATTATTCAGATATGTTTGTTTCTTACAATGCCAATCATGAGACAATTATAAGAAAACAAACTTCTAGAAGCTCTGAGCAGCTTAAATAAGCATGTATTCAGAAGATTTTGCCAATAACAGTAGTCAACTAAAATAACAGTATATAAAAATTAGAAGAATTAATGTTTGGCATTGAAATTTTAAATCAGCTAAAGTGCTAGGGCACCCTTTATTTCTAAAGCCATGAAGTAACTTTCTTTAAGATCTGAGACAGGTCAAAAAGTTGTCCAATACATACTAACTTGTTTGGAGAAAATGAAATGAGATGACTTAAAATGAACAACATTGCTGTTCTATAGTTTAAAATTATCTTTTGAATTTTCCAGTGTTTTCCCTAGCTCAGGCTTTTTTTCATGTTGTCGTCTGAATTTGACAGATAGTGTGAGCTGAGTAAGTGTCATTCATGAAATTGACAAACTCATCAAACTGAAAAACATTAAAAAAAAAGCTGATTATGTTGGGAATAATAAAGCCTGATGGCCTCTAGGATTTTTACACTACATTTCAGGAATTTTCTCTAAATTAGATCAAGATAGTTTAATTCAAATGTTCCAAAGCTATAACTGATGTATTTTTTAAGTGAAGAGAGAGACAGAGAGAGGAAGAGACATATGAGATAAAATTATTATTTTCAGTTATTTTTGTTGTCGTATATTTATTTAGTTATCTTAAGTGAACTTAACTGTCACCTTTCATAATAACAAATTTTGTAAAGGCTACAATTGAAATTATTTGAATAGGATAATGCCAATGAAAGGCTGCAGTACTAACGTTTCATCATACTAAATGCAAGGCAACTAATTTCATTGTTTAAAGTTGCAATACCTTAAAATTTTCTGATACAAGCTTGATAAGATATCTGGAGTACTGGCATGACAGTCAGATACTGTTACAGTCCCCAAAACCTTCAAGAGGTGGATAATTTTTTTTAATTTTAGTGGAAATTAAAGATGCTCAGCATTTTGAACTATGTGCATGTACTGCATATCTCTGCTACAGAAGAGGAACCAGAGCGTATTCTTACACCTAGAAAAAATGAGTGACGAGGCAATTAGCAATTTTTTGAATTGTACCTGCATCGCTGAAGAGAGAGAGAGGTAAATCTAAAAAAGGAACAAGAAAGCACCAAAAAAATCTTTCTACTACAGCTACTTTGCTACTTGAAACAGCAAAAATACCTGCAACCAATCACATAGTTATTATAGGTAAAATATTGAAAGGTTATAATAAAATAGGAAATTCCCTATTTCTGAGTATAAAGAGAGAATCTATTTTGCTCTATCAGTCCTCTAAGGAAAAAACTCGATGACCTGATAGAAAAAGGGGAAACGATGTTCAGCTGAGGATTTTTCCCAGTAACACTGCTGTCATGCCATTTTCTTCTTCCTGTAGTGCTTCCCAGCCTTGATGGAGTTGTGCCTGTGAGCATGACAACAGCTTGGATGCTGTATGTGGCCCACTGCCTGGAGAGGCTCTGCTGGCACCACTGTTGCTGCAGATACATTCCTCATGCTTGCATGACTTGCCTGTGACCTGTGGCTTTTTCATCTGACCTAGACAGGCAGGCATGTTTTATCTTTTTAATCTTTTTATTTCCTTCTTTTTTTTGTCCCTTTTTTGTCATAAAGGGATTTGCACATAATCACGTGGAGCAGTTCTCAACCACCTGTGTTGTCCCTACTAAGACGTTACGCAGGGCAGAAGACTTTCTGCAAATTCTCTGAACTAAAGCTATTCAGAAAGAATTTACCAAACCTTTTTTTTTTTTTTAGGCAAAAAAAATATGCATTAACTGCAGTTTCCATGAACTCATATTGACTGAAGTGCCCTGTGGGGGAGAAATATGTAGAAGAGTTTCTCAGATTTAGTTTTAGGAGATTTTTGGCTTTAGGTTTTATTCATTATTTTATGATATGTATTAGATACTCTTAGTGTTGTCCTGGCTTCATAAAACAGTTGCAGTAGCTTAATGATGATTGAGACACTGTTTCTGGATCTTTACTTTGGAAAGAGATATCAAATGGTTAATCCACATGTAAAATAAAAATTAAATTATGACATTACATCAGAAGTTTTCATAGCTAGATTTGATTTAATAGAACAGAAATCAGATGTTTCAGTCTAGTTCACTCTGTCCAAAACCTGAAAATCAAGGGAAGGATATCTGTAGATTTAAGGATGCAATTTTGCAAATAATAATTTTGAACTGGAGCAGTATTTTGGAGGGTTTTCTAAGGGTTCCATATTGTTTCTGAAATGGGTTGACTTTAATTTTGTATTTAACTTCTATAAATTTTATTTGTCAAAACATTAACTAAAGCATACTTAAGGTAATAAATGGACTTCTGCTTTCTCTTGTACATCCATCCACCATTTTTTCACCTAGTCGATCACTACGATGAAGTGCTTTTGCACTTTTCACAACCATTGCTCATATACACTGTCCCAAATAATTTATTAACATTGAATGGCTGTTCCACCTTGCTGCTCAGCTTCTTTTCAAGATCATTAATGGCTACGTTAAGAATCATGGAGTCAAGTGCAAATCTCTGAGGGATTCTTCTGATAATCTCCCTCCCCTGTGAAAACTAACTATTTCTACCTCTTCTTTTCTGTCTCCTAATAGGTAATTTATTTATCCATTTTAGTCTTTTCCACAGACATCTTCATCTCTTTTAGAGTCTTTGGTAGAAGACATTGTTCAACGCCTTTTCAAAGTCAAGGCGCGCTTATACCAGCCTGCTTGCTCCGGCCTGGAGGCTTGCTGACTACTTTGTAGAACTATATATTTGTGAAAAGTGCTATTCCTTCACAAAAGCCATGTTGCCCTTCCCTAATCGTTCATATTTATGAATCATAATGTTTCATATTTATTCAGGTGCACATTAATTCTATTTTTCAGGCAGTTTCAACTAATTAACCTTCTGGACACATTGAGCTGCTGGTCAGTCCCTGGATTACCTTACAGTCTTCTAAAATAATTGGTGTCGCATGTAATTGGTGTCGCGTGTGTCAGTCCTCTGCCTCCACCCTTCTTCTGTTTGTGATTTACTTGTTTCATCTTCAAGTCTCCCTAGAGCCCTAAGGTAAATATCAATCAGTCTTGCACATTTTTTACTCTTTAATTTTACCTAATCCTTCAATAACTTCTGCTGACACTTGTGCATATCCTTTAATGTATCTACAGCAAAAAAAAAAGGTTCAGCTCAGAAATCTCCCTGAACTTATCCATGTTAAGCAGGGTTGTAAACAAGTAATTTTTCTTCCTTGATATGGCCTCCTTTCCTCTGCGTGCTCTTTTCATGCCTTGATTCATTTCCTCGTGCTACAAACTCCCTAGAAGGCTTCTTCCTTGTGTCTTTGAAAATGGATTTATTCTTTGTTTTTGTGATATCTGCAGATAGTTTCTCAAACTATTTTTTTTGGTGCTGACATTTTGTATTTTTACATGTAACTGATCTCTTAGTGATTATTATTCCTTCTATTATCTAAATTTCAACACAATTTAAGGTTTTGAAAGAATTTCCATTTCTAATGATACCCCCTAGCCTGTTAGGTTTTCTCACGTCTTTGCTAATAGTTTGTGAACCTTAACTTTGAGAAACCATATGGTGGTATTAGATAGTCACTGTGCCACTGGGAATGATTAATCCCTTTAACCTTTTTCTAACATCTTTTCTCATTTATAAGTGACTTCTTTTTTTAAAATCAATCAGCAGTAGACCTTTTGATTTAGTAGCTTCGGGAATTTGAAATCTAAGTGTCCTTTGGTTATTCATTATATAGTGCCTTCTAACGATATCAGTTGAAGTTTCCTTCACGTTGGTCTGGGCCAAACCTAAAAAACTATAATTGACAGTGTCTAGATATTTAATCTTGGAATCATACGCAGATGTGATGTTCACCTGGACCACCAGCAAGAACCTTATTCTCTAGCTTTTTGCATTTCCTTTCAGGTTCCAAACTCTCCTTTAGTATTGTGAAGCCACTTTCAACATCTTTGTCAGGTGAAGTAATAGCTTTTTTTTTTTTTTTTCCGAATATGGTACTGGAATATTTTACCAGATGGATTTTGTGCTCAGTATGGAGAATGCAGAGTTTGACCTCTTTGATTTTGATCAACTTTGCAAAGTACAAATATAAGAAAAATATGCAATAATAAAACAGGTAGTCCTGTGACTGTGGTTTCCTCTTCTGTGCACATTAGTGCATGATAGTTTGTAGCCAGTTTTTGGCCGCTATTCTACTGTGTGCGTGTCTTTTGGTATTTTAAACCCACTCAGCTCTCTTAGCGCACTCTCTTTGTGGACGTTTCCAATACTCTAGTCTCTCACATCTCCAAATCATACACCAATGCAAAAAATAAGACACAAAAGAAATATAATATACAGGAAAGTTTGTAGCATGACAAATTTATGAGAAACAACTCAAATGATTTCTATTAATGTGGTAAGTGGTTATGTTGCAAGATATGCCACTTTCCTGACCACATAAATCTTTGCAGTAGTTTTCTTGGGCTGTGTTCATGTAAGAGTTATACTAGTTTAATTGATATTAAACTCTCTCAAGTCAGTATCGGAGCAACATAGAATTGAATTGAGGTTAATGTTTTAAACATAGCTTAATAACCCCTTGAATGCTTTCAAAACAAGAGAGAAAATCCCCCAAAAAGGAAAATTGTGGAAGATTCTTGCTAAGGCTTGGACAGGTGTAGTCCAGTAAGTAAAAGTAATAAAGACCAGTAAGTCCAGTAATAAAAGTTCTCTAAAAGTGTGAAATATCAAGCATAAAAATAGTTTCATTTCCAAGGTGTATAACATAAAGCATTATATTTATATGTATTATATGTTGAAAGAGTTCTAGAATGAAAAGCAAACTGCTGGGTACATCTATGATAAATATGTGTTATTTGTAAATCCTATATTTATATTGATGTAATACCCTGAGAGTCATAATTTAGTAAAGCTCTCTACCCTCTTCCCCCAGCCATCATCTTGAGGGCTGTAGTCCTCCAGGTAGATCATCCATACAGGAAAAATATGAGGCTGACTTTCACGCTGGATGCCTCTACTACCTTGACTAACCCCTTTAGCCTGAAGCACCCCCCCACGTGAAAACCCTAGGCATTGTGGGTCCAGAGGGGCTGGTCCTCTGCTCTTGGTCGGCTGTGCAACACAGCTGCCACTTCACTCAGCTGGGAGAAAGGTGTTTGTCTCATTAACAGCCCAAGAGGTTATTCATCAGAGAAAACTGCTTCACATATGCTGATTTCGTATGTGAACATTCTCCGTTCTGGTGGGATAAGGTAGATTAGTTAAATGGTTGCTGCAGTGTAGGTGTCTGTCATTGGAGAAGATGGTGAGAGCTGGGCGAGGAAGTGGCTATAGGTTTATAAAACATTCAACAAAGCTCTTGGGTGTCAGAGCAGCTTTGCATATAGCAACCTCATTCAGTAACTAAGCCAGTCACAGACTTCTATATTGGCAATTGAAAGTTCTAAAATTGAGCAACTCATGATTTCAGTGATTTTGAAGATTTTGAAGTTGGGGTCATAGGACTGTCATTGTGTTGCTTCTTCACCAAGGCAGAGTCACAAGGTTATTTTCCAAACCGTTCCCTAATTTTTATGCTAAACCTAAAACCTAATCACTGTGCAGTGCTTTTTTGGGGGACAATAAATGTAGACAATCACACCTATCTTTCAGAGCAAGGATTCAGATGACTACAGGGAGCTATTAAAACCTCGCTTAGTGAAGCTGTTGTAGTTGTAGATTAACTTGTCTTTCAGTTCTCTCGTCTATGCAGTTTACATGAGGTCTAACCAAACACCACTGGTCAAAAACCTTTTAATGTTAGTCAGGAAGAGATTAAAAGCTATTGTTCTATCTGCCACTTTTCTACAACTATGAAATTGTTCAACACCTCCTGAACACCAAATTGATTTAATAGGAACACTTAAAAAAACCCAAACCAAACCAAAAAAACCCTCCCACACTGAAGACAACTATCCATGAAAAAATAATTGGAGTATTACTTGACCCAAACATGCACAATCCAATGACATGGAAGTGTCAGAGGTAAAAAACATTGCCAGTATTTAAGAAAGAGCTGTAGATGCACAACTGCATCTTGTCTGCTACACCACTCTGCTTAAGTTCCCACTGAACCAGAATAAGAGGAAATTATCAAGCATCCAGAGGGAAGATAATGAAATGGGGTCATGTTGCTATTGTTAATGTGTTCATCATAAATATAGTCATCCTGTCGCCATCTCCTTTTCTAAACTGTTGCTTCAGAGAGGAACATCAGCATTGCAAGAGATACTGTCTTTGTGCAGGGATGAGCTTCTGTCTGTGTCATGATAAATGCCATTTATGCCTGTCATCAGAATTTATAAACTGAGTCACAGTTACTGTGAATTCAGTCCACAATAAATTTAAGCAGATCTCCAATTAAGTTGAAAATACTATAATGGGTCCTTGTACTCAGATTCTACCTGTTTAAAACAGAAATAATAAATCTTAGCATCAGCTAGGCTGTATGGTTGGAGTACACTAAAATTATCATTTCTAGTTCTGAAAATAAGCAAAGATATTGCAAATTTCAAGTTTATTTCAGTTATGATCACTATATTGGAGTTGGTAAGTCTGAGTTTATGATTTGAAGTAAGAACAGGTGGTGAAATAAAAGGAACTTAGATCATTATGAGCAGGTTAGTTTACTCGAAATCCAATAGTCTATTAACATATATCAGGGTCTAAACATTCATTATAATGACAGAACTCTCCTTGTTTCCTCCAGTACTTTGTGACTTGTACAGTTCTGTACTGCACATCTTTCTATTTTCACAGTATCCATGCTCTAGTACCTTTCTAAAAGCTGGGCCATGACTTTATTAAACACAGAACGATATAAGATATAACCATTTCAAGCTTTTTTTAGTTGAAATGATTCTGCTGTTACTTTACGCTTTCTTAAATAAATCTGTGTTCCAAGTGCCCTACTTGATTTTTACAGGTATTTTGAAAACATTCCAATGATCCTTACACATTTTTTTTACACAGTGGAAGGTAGGGCAAACATGCCCATCCTAGAAAACTCTTCCAGACACTGTCTTAAAATAGATGTCATTCAGGCCTACATGTTAGTACTGATTGTCTCTAATCCAAAGGAAGTTACAGTCACTTCATCAGCCTGAAGATATGTTCTGACGCTCACTTGAATGACACTGAAGATTTCTGGCTTAATGAACAAAGTAATGCACAAAGACATTCATGCATATGTAGGAAGAAAAACATTGTTCAGTTACTTTAAAATATTTACCATACATGGTAAATCAGTGTTTTCCCTTTGTTTATCATTCACAGAAAACTACATTTAAATCTGAGGTTTTCTTTTGTTCAGACAAAACCTTTTTTTTAAATTTTGCTGTTATCTATGTCACTCCATCTTCTCTTTAATAACAAAAGGACTAAAATGAGCCTAGTAAAACAAAACAGAAGCAAGCAATCTTGGAATAAGGGGTGTCTGTTTTTTTACCATTTTACAGGAAATGTCCCCAGTGGCTTAAGCCTTGGGTTTTCAGTGTATCAAAACTAATTTTGTTTATGAACTTAGGCCCCTGCAAAACCTTCAGCTGTGCCACCTCTCTTACCTTTTGTTGCGCAGTGCACAAGTACAGATACAATATTGACAGCATCTATCATTTTCTTCTTGGAGAATTAATAAATTCATTGCTGTTGCAGAGTGAACGCTTTTCTTTTTTACTCTTCCAGCTGTGTTTTTTCTTTATTCACTGTTTTCAGATGAATAATCTTTCAGGTTTTCTTCCTATGAAGTTTACAGGGAATTTACAATTCCCAAAGGACGGCTGTTAGAACAGTATCAGAATCCTATTACGATCCTTTTCTTTCTTCCTAACTTTTAAGGTATACATTTTGGATTTCACCACTTGATGCTGATTGCTTCAGGACCCGGAGGGAGTCAAGTTACTTTGTGCAAGATGAACTCCTTGGTAGTTTCTCTGACTTTGCTCTTAAAGTGAAGAAAATGATGGCTGAGATGGGGCACAGCACTGACAGGCACAGGCTCTCTGGAGTTGCATGAAGCCACAGTGCCTCAGCAGAGAGCTGCAAATTCCTTCAATGAACAGTTAAAAGCACATATGTATACTCTGGGCTATAATTAGAAGAATAAAGTAGAGTTGCAGCATTTCATATCACGTCCATAGGCATTTCATGCAGGCAACACTTATTGTTTTGTGATATTTGGTCACAAGGCCAGCTACTCTTGTAGGGGAGCAACAAAACAGATTTTGATGGGAGTGGCTATGAAAACAAAAATTCACTGTAGAGGCAAGAAAGTTTTTTTTCTTCTTCTGAATTATGTTTTATTTTTCCTCCCCTCTTGCTCTGAGGCATCAGATATTGGCCATCTATGAATGCAGGGAACCCCAGAGAAGACAGCACAAGCGTTCAGATGACATTCAGCAAATACAGTGTCCCAAAATGTCAGCTGCGCTGTTCTTGCTCTTGCGTTGCCCTGGAGGGAATCTGAATTGGATGGACATGAGAGCAGAACCACACCACTCAGTGACAAATAAAGTTAATTTTATTTAATAAGCTACAGAAGGTGACTAATAAGTTCTATTCTAAGATTTCAGTTGCACAACACTCACAGACTTCTCACTCACGATAATCAGGGCCCTCCAGTGGAGTTCTGACCAGCGCCACAGATCCGGGGGAGCATAACACCACTCAACATGTCCAAGCCTGCTGGCAGCCTGACCCTGGGAGCAGAAGTTCCACCACAGACCCAGTCTTCCTCAAGGTGTCAGACATCTTTGTACAGAGTTCCCCTCACCTTCCCAGAGGCTATAGTTTTCACTATTTATTGCTTTCTAAAATAGATCTGATAAGCTGCTAATTATGTAGCCCAAGCCATTTCTTTGCATTTCCCTACACTGAAGGCCGGTTAGTGTTTTCTACCTGGATTTCTGTCACACTTTGGTCTCCTACCGCGAAATTTGTTGCAAGGGTGTGAATTTGGCAACAGCAATATAAGGAAGTTTATCTGTCCTTTTTTATTTTCCAGTGTATACTGGATTGATATAGTCAGTCAAAGCTGTGAAGATATAGTCAAGATCTCATTTATCCAAGCAGTGCTTTCAGGTAAGCTGTACCTCATGAGACAGACTCTGTGGAACATCATTTGCTGGGTTTGGAGTAAGGAAGAACTTTTCTTCCAGGTCAGACTGGCTGAGACATTGGGCTTTTTTTCATATTCCTCTGCAGTATTGCACAGCTGTTGTTGCCTAAGACCAGCATCTGAGCCTTTCTTGAAAGGCTTTCTGCCAGAGCATCAGACAGGAGTGTCCTCTTGCTTTCCCTCCTCCTAACACAACCTCTGGAAACCTCTTTGGTTTGGGACATGGTTGTCTGCACTGCTTAGACTAGGGAAAGAACTGGGATTTTTTTCATATTTTTGAAAAATTTTTAGCTTAAAGGATCCTGAAGAGCCAGAGAATATGGGGCAGAAACTTGCCGGGACCCTGGGGTAGGAAAGTTTGGCCTATAGTTCAGGAAAGCATACTAATCCCTCACTACGCTTGTTTGCTTATCCAACTGAAAATAGTTAATTGGAAAAAAAAAGGCTTTTGCAGAGATGACAACTTCTTTGATGGTAAAATATGTCAAATAACCCTGGTAAAAATCAATGTGGCCAAGCTATTAAACCCCAAACTATATTTCTTATTTAAATTTTTTTTATTATTGAAGCCTTCTCCCTTGACTATACTGTCCTTAAAATATCACTGTAATACAGGAAAAATATGTTTTTTCTATACTATTGATTGTGCTTTGCATGAGTATAAATAGTGTCACCTGATGGAAAGTAGATCAATAGGTCAGAACTTACTGATGATATAAAAATTCCTTCAGGTTTCAAGATAAATACATCAAGTCTTTCAACTATGGTTATAAAAAACTGCCCATTTTCTTTTTACAAGTTGTCTTAAAGAACTAGAAAACAGTTACTTACTTTGCAGTCTATTCTGCTATGGCAGTTTTATTGTCTTCTTTCTGGCATGCGATGGAAAGGGTATATATTTTCAGCATGGAATGGTTTAAGATATGAAAACATTAAGCTCTGAATAGCCATTCATCAAAAAGAAAATCTCACCTCCAAGGTCTTTCAAGAGAAACAAAACACTGAGATGCCATTGGAGCAAATGGATCATACAAGCAAGAGATTAAATATATATATAAAAAAAAGACACATAACTTCCTCCCCCTCCCCAAGCCCTGTCATGAAAAATGGCTCTACCTCAAGTTTGGCATCTTGTCTCTTATTTGCACTTAGTAGCAAAATCATTCAAAAACTGTAGCTGAACTGAGTTAGATGCAGGAATGCATGTCTTGCCTCTGTAACATGGAAAGCCTATGTAATGATGAATATTAAGCACTGGCTTCAGACAGGTCAGCTGAGCTATGTTGCATCATTTTTAGATTTTACCCAGAGAGGATCATTATGATACAGTAGGCCTTCTCCAGTGAGGTAACAAAACTTTTTTTCAGTATTCCAGCTTGCTGCTTGTTATGAGAGAGACTAAAGCACCACAAGGCGATAAGAGCAGAACATTTAAATCCTACATTATTCTAGAGTACAGTTGCAATGCCGCTATACCAGGCTTTTCATTAGCAGAGAGAGAATTTTCTTTTGAACTATTAGACATGCACCAGGAATAAAGAGATGAAAAAAAAAAATCACAAAGAAGATTATTTAGCAAGAATTGCCAATGATATTTTAACTAAACGGTGAACTTGATTAACTAAAATATTCCCTTTTTTCCCCCCACTACTGTCCTCACAATGCAGCTGTTCTGTGCTTGGCAATTGCAAGACAAAACAAAACAGATCATAAAACTTCTATTGATGACAACAGAAGTCTTTCCATAAGCACAAAGAAGAACAAGATCTGACCCTTTTGTAGCTTATGGCCATACTACTGAAAAATAGGAGACAGAAAAAGTAAATAGCATTACTCCTCACTATTTAATCAAAAACATTTGGTTCTGTATTATGCTGAAGTGTTGTTGGCCCAAATTGCACCCAAATTGTAATGTTAATGGCAGCAATGGAGTCTGCATCACTTCAGCTTAGCTTCAAACTTCCAGCAGGGGCTTCTTTTCTCTGACAAAAACAAACACTGGGCAAATCCATACTTGTGTGAGTTGTCACAGGCCTTTCTTTTCACGTAGTAAATAATTTAATCAGACCAAGCATTTTGAAATTTCCAGAAAGGTAGCTTGTTTTTGTTGAATGCTGCATACATTATAACCTTGATAATTTCATTGGAATGGGTTATTTTTACAGGCAAATGTTCTTCTGCCTCTAGAGAAGTGTCAATCTGTTTACTGAAAATAAAAATTGGAATGCAGCAAAGACAAATTTCAAAATTCAACATTGTTGAAGTAAGGCACTTCAGAATATCAATAAATATTCATTTGAGGAGCATAATTTATTTTAATGGCTTTTTGTAGTCTATTAAATGACCAAAAAGACCTCAGCTTTTCCTGATGTACTTCAGAATCAAGCGTTTGTTGATTCTTAAAAGGTGGTACCATAAAATAATTACAAGTGACTTGTATTTAAAGAGCAACGAAGCTAGTGAGGGGTCTGGAGAACAAGTCTTAGGAGCGGCTGAGGGAACTGAGGTTGTTTAGTCTGGAGAAAAGGAGGCTGATGGGAGACCTTATTGCTCTCTACAACTACCTGAAAGGAGGCTGTACTGGGGTGGGTGTCAGCCTCTTCTCCCAAGTAACAAGCGATAGGATGAGATGAAACGGCCTCAAGTTGTACTGGGGGAGTTTTAGATTGGATATTAGGAAAAAATTCTTCACCGAGAGGGTTGTCAAGCATTGTAACAGGCTGCCCAGGGAAGTGCTGGAATCACCATCTCTGGAAGTATTTACAAGATGTGTAGACATGGTGCTTAGGGACATGGTTTATTGGTGGTTTTGGCAGTGTTAGGTTGATTGTTGGACTCAATGATCTTAAAGGTCTTTTCCAACGTAAATGATTTTATGTTTCTATGATTGTTCTATGAGAGCTTTCTTGTAAGAGTTCACTTCTTCTGGATTGAACTTTAACTCTGCTCTTATAAGGGCTCATCATGTTCTCAGCTGAGTTAATAGGTGTTGTTTACAGACCTCAATGAAGACAACCCTAAATGATTATTGAGATTTTTGTTTTGTCTTGCCTTTTTTTTTTTTTTTTTTTTTTTGCAGCTACAGTCAGTTGGCTGCATATATTCAACAATAATAATTGTTAAACAGCCATTAGGAATGAGTGACATGCAGCAATTTTATTGATAGTCAGACAAGAATAACAGTTATAACTATTATATACCTTCAAACAGCCTTAGTAGTATAGTACTATAATTATGGAAGCTTTCTTAGCAACTCTGAAAGTCTACTGGGTATTATAATAATGTGAGTTTATTTTTATCCTGGTTTCCTAAGAAGAAATGTTTTATGCAATCATGTTGTCCGTGCTCATTTATCTGTCTGTCAGTCAGTCTCCCAAACAACTTTCAAACCCAGTGTCCAATTTCAGCCAAATTTGAAAGTGCAGCTGAGGACTCAAAGCTATTAAGTTCCTACAAGCTTCATGAAAACAAACTATTGCATAGAAGTTGAAGGTTCAAATTAGTGTTCCCTCGAGTGAAAGATCACATTCTGTGTACAAGAGGTTTGTCTGACAACTGGCAAGTTAGTATGTTCATACAAATCAGCTGTAAAGCTAGTTACAGCACTTGCTGGCCAGATCAAATTATTTCGGTCAGGGAAAGAGAATACAGAGCCATCTGACACCAATCCATGCAAATTCACCCCCTCAAAAAAAAAAAAAAAAAAGGAATGTGCTTAATTTCCTTTGTCCTTATTCTGGATTCTAGCACAGAATTCTCATTGCTTTCCTTGGAAATTTGTTTTATGGATTGATATTGTGGTATTGATGAGTTTGCCACAGTATTTTGCCTCATTTAAGACTCCTTTAAAAAAAAACATTTCTTTTTGCAGTGAGCTTTTTATGTGCTAATTAATTCTCAGTATCCTTATGAGACAGCTACATGTTATTATCTGTGTTTCACAGAAATTCAATTCCAGTACAACAGCAGGTTGAATCTATGTTGAGGAGCAAAGTTAGACCAGTGTTGTTCTGATTTTTGTCAAAAAGAAGAAAAAAGAAGTACTTCACAAACTTACTATCCCCCACACAGCTATGCTTGATAGTTATAGCATAGAATTTATATCAGCATTTTCCATATTTTTAAATAAATTAGCATTTTTTTTTTCCCCATAGTAAAACTTGGTCAACAATTACACATCATGGAATTTTCTTCTTTGTTCATCTGTTGCAGATAAATTTAGTATGTAATTACAGTATCATAGGGATTGTTGTGATTTGAGATCGTCATAGAGATAAAAGTGTCGACAAATCAGAGAAATGATTGGAGACCATTACTAATTAACTATACTGCTACCCATAATCTGGTAATGCTGTGTTTGATATTTGCCAGCTTGAAATAATCCAGAAGGAAGAGTCTGGAAAATCTGGCACATGATAGAAGCACTTTTGATAATTTGGTCCTGAAGACTCAGTTTAGAAATGTTTCTGCTTTAAAATTCTGCCTAGAATTTAACTACAGAACTACTCACCAAGCATTTAAGCATCAATTTCCCTTCCTCTTTCAACTGAAAACTTGTCCTAGTGATATTTTGTGGCAAGGAGTTCTTTCAGTGAATGACACACAGTAGCACCACAGTAACTGCCCTTTTTTGTCTCCTAAAAATGTCAAAGGGATTTATAATTTTCTGCCTTTTCTTCTCTCTGGTATTCATTTTGTTTGATACTATAATGCATTTTTATTCTTTTCTAAAATAAACAGACATATTTCAGAAAAGCTTCTTTTGTGCTTTTCCACTGCTTTTACTGATACACATTGACTTTTTCTGACCCCGCTCCCCATGTGCTTTTTCCCTTTTTAGTTAAGAAGACCAGAGCTGAACACTACTGCAACCGAGCTGTGTAATGGTACCCAGTTCTTTTTCCTGAACGGCTGCGCCTGAGCAACGGCATGTACCCCGCAATATGCACAAGCAACTCCTCTTAACCCTTGTGGTATGCATTGCTTTGTGCTTGTTGACGTTATCTTCCCATGGCAAATACTTCACAATCTCTTGCCTTTGCCTAGCTGCCCTGAAAACCTTTACAATGTGTTCTACTGCTGCAGGCCTAAAACCTTTTTAATCATTTGAGATCTGACTCTTTTCTGCTTACATTCTGTTCTAAATCAGTAATTACTGCACTGGATTCTTCCAGTGCTGGCTTGAAAACCTGTGCCTTTCCACAGACAGAAAATACTATAAATGTTTAACATTTCTTTTCTTTTTTTTCCACACTGAATTTATGCACCTAGTTATTTGATAATTAGAGCTAATTATGCAAATTAGATCTTACAAAATTACATTAAATCAACATTACATTTAGGGGCACGGATGTAGCTGTGAGATGGAACAATGGATAACTCTGCAGCTGTATCCAGGCCCTCACTGCCATTGCAAGGCTCCAGAAGTTCCATTTCCATCCTGCAGTGAAGCGCAGTGGGCAAAAGAAGTTATCGCAGTAATTTACTGACAGCATATACCGACTGAGACTGACAGCCATTGCCTCTGTAGCCTTTACTCCTGTTCAGCTGCACCTTGTGGGAGCAGTGGGAGCACCCTGAAAGGTCCTGTTCCTTCATGCCTAGACTCATGACCTTGTAATTTGCTTTGAAGTTTAAGGAAGTGGTGTGAGCTCTTCTTTCTCCTGCTGTGCTTAATCACAATTCAATTATTTGAGTTTATATTGATAAAACTGGAGCTAAGTTTCCATAGCAACCATAATGATCAGAACATTGTAACATGGTATACAAATACTGTTTGGTTTGGTAACTTAAAATGTGATGAAGCCAATAAAGAGCATAGGATAGTGGCTTACATTCACCAATTTAGAATTCGAAACATCTTGCTGACCTTTACTTAAGCACCAGCTCTTTCCTGGTGCTTAAGACTACCTTTGCACCTCATGAGTGGAGGCACGACCCTTCGAAGAACAGTTCATTTCTCTCTAAAGTAGCTTAGATCTCATATATGAAGTTAAGCAAGATTCATCCTCAAAAATTCTTCATCCCATTTACAAATATCCTTGGGTTTTACACTGCCACATCCATTGGCCTCTAAATGATAATGCTACCTTACCTCTATCTCCTTGCATTTGGACTTGGCTGTTCCAAAAACCATGGTGAATAACATGCAAATAAATATCATTTTTTCCCATCTACTCAATCACCACAAAGGAAAAAGCAGGAAAATAGCACAAGGAAGAGGGTAGTTGCTATATTTGAGAGCAGAGCAGCACAGGATCCCAGTGGGAACCTATATGAGAATAATCATCCCAAATGTTAAGTGACTATAATAAGATAACTTATATAAATATGAAAATTTACATTTTTAAGATGTGATCTTCATTAGCTCTTGATGTCTCGGTTTTCCATGTAAGTGGCTTAGACTGGAGGAATTTGTCAAAGCCATAGTGACTTTATCTAATTTTAGGATAAAAGCCCTTCTGTTAGTTGCCCTTTTTCAACTCATCTTAGTTAAAACACTCAGAAAACTAAATTTATGGTTTCTTTTAGCATAAATATACTCAAGAGAAATGACGTTCACTGTTTTGTGTACTATTCCCCATCTTTTTGTGTCAATTGAAATTCCTTCCATGTTCTTCTTCTCTCTCCATGACCCTTGTATTCATATTTCTGAATCTATGCTCTTTTATCAACAACAAATCCTATATTTATGCATAGACTTTTTATTACCCATGTTGTACTCTGCTCCTTAGAAACTTTTATTTGTTTTAAACATAAATATCTATAAAAAGTATCTGACTCCTCCTTCAAAATACCTGTGGATGGTCAAGTTGAAAACTTGTGAATTAAGATGCAATTAACAATAACCTTACACCTTTCTGTTTATTTTCTACATTAGTTACATTTAAAACTGGTAAAAAATCTGAACTTTCTTGACTCCATTGAAAAATTGGAGGTTTCATTAAAAGTAACTGACACTTGATTTTTGAAAGAATTATTGTTCCCTTACCTGTCATTTCCTTTCTTATTTTTTTCAGGAATGCTTCATGTAAGCATTATTTCTGATGGCAAAACAAGGGATGTTTCAGGGTTCTTAGCACAGAACTTGTGAGTTCTGAGGTGTTAGTGTCACCATTCTGGAGATTAGGCTTCATAGACATATTTGCTCAGAACTGCCTTGATTTATCAAGGAGGAGAAAGGAAAATGTGGAAACTTACAAATTGACATAGTTCATCATAAAACTTTACATCAATAAAATGAGAATTCAAAAGAGACAACAAAATAATTAAAGGGATTAGAACAGACGAACTATGAAAACATTGAAGAAATTAATTCAGCTTATACATGGTGGAAAAAAGTTCTATTCTAGTTGTCGAATACATTTGAAAACCTTCTGACAATAAGTTTGAAAAATCTATTGACAATAGTAGAAAAGAATGGGAATGCTAATTGGCAACAACATGCTGTGTGAAAAAGTTGAGGCATGAAGCTTTCTTTTTTTTCTGAAGTAACCTTTTTTTCTGACTCATATGATACAGAGAAAGTACTCTCTAGAACTTCTAATATTCCCTTGTTAAAATTCTCCTAGAAAATCTTAAGGAAATGTCCAGCTGGGATAATTTCTTGACTCCAACAGGGCATGTACATGCTTTAGAGAATTCTAAATCATTCTGATTAGGAAAGATAATTTATGGACACTATTTACTTGTAGGAAAGTACCAAACAATACAAATTATCAGCAGCGAAAGAAAATATCTTGAAATTTTACACCTCTACTCACAAACAACCCCCAGTGAAGAGTTATGCCAGCTGAATATTGTCTTATGCTCATTTTAGTGAAAGGCAAATTGATAGGGTCCTTAGACTTTTACTGTGTCTCTTTATAGCATACATTTCCATGTAGGAGAACATTTCTGTTTTAAACCTTGTTAATTCTGCTGATGGCTCATCATTGCCTTGCAAAAATTTTTCCTTTTGAAAGACTGTTAAATGCGATAACATATATAGGAAAGAACATAGCAGAGGAAGGTAAAACTGTATTTTACAGTTTGTTCACTGAGACAGCCCAAGATGACTCGAAAAACAAACAGATTTACACACATATGCATTTAGTTTTCCAGCAGAAAAAGAAGAGCTGGCACATCAGTCCTGGAAGAGTGTCTGACATTGGTTTTTACTTTGAAAAGATGACATAAATATGTTTCTTAAAAATAAGCTGAGGAAAAAAAAGGAAAAAAGGCAATCCATTCCTCAGCACGCAGCCAAACAAAACCAACCAAAAAATGATAAGCATAATTGAAGTTTTTATCTGTCTCTAAGGACTGATGTGTGGGTATTTTGCACTTGTGTTCCAATAAAGAAAGTCTTTATGAACGAAAGATATGGAATTTGTACTTTACTTTCCTGTAAGGCTTAAATTTTGTTGCATTATAAAAAAAGTTCTTGTTATGAGAGCCTAGAAACATGAGGAATTGTTGAAGCAGATAGATTGATTACTGCTGTGAATGGTTGCATTCTGATTCAGGCAGCAACACTGAAAATATATGCACGTCCCTTGGTCATGTAGCTACAACAACATCTGTAAATGTTTCAGATTTTACATATGATGGAGGTAGCACAATTGGTTTCATTGTGTTCTGCTTTATTATTTCATGCTGTTCCAAAGAAACCCTGTTAAAATATACCAGACGCATAGCAACTTCAACTATTATCTAAGACTCTCATCATAAAACTTACGTAAATTTGTAGGGGTGAAAAAGTAAATGTAAAAGAATAGATGCGAATAAATGTTTTCATGCATTACCTAAATCTCTGTGATAGTCTTCTCCAGTATATGCAGCAAAAGCATCAATCAATATTTAATAGAATTGTCTGTATATTACGTGCGTGGTATATGCTGTGTACTTGTGTACATTCTACTGGATGTATTCTGTGAAGATAAATCCAATATTATTTAAAGTCTGTTTCAGTACCTGTGGGATGGGAGAGGAAAAATCCTTACAGGGTATATGTGAATAGTCTGAAGCACAGCTAACCATAGGGAAACAGGCACAATGTTCGCTTAAGTCAGTTTGCTTGGGCAGAAATTAAATAATTGCTCAGAGAATCGTACTTCATTTCTGGACTTAATTAATTGATAGTGTGATATCCAGATCACTATGAGACTGCATGACACTGCTGAAAACTGAATGTATTCATTTCATATGCAGGCAACCATAAAGGACTCTGTGGAAATGGTACTTAGTATCAGCATTGAAAGACAGGTAATTATGTTTAAGCAAAAATATTCTTCACTTCAGAAATCATGTCATGTCCCTGTCCCTGACATTGTTACCCTGAGAACAGATTATTGCATTTTACCTTCACCTGTTCACAAAATGCTTTCCTGTTTTGACATCTGGCCCTGGAGAAGGACAGCCATACTCCACTGACAGGCTAGACTCCAGCTACGTTAGTCCTGCTTACGTCTAACTATGCTACTCACAATGGTTTCAGGGTACTCAGATTAAAAGAAGCCAAGCTGCATTTGGCCATTACGTTGGAAAAACACACATAAAAATTTGATTTACCTCAATGTTTGCTTTCATTAGTGGACAGGTGAGACAACAATTTTTTAAAGTGTTTGCCTAGACTGTAGTTCAGTGGACTGAACCTTTTATAAATTTTAGAATTTATAAGCTTGTATTTTCAACACACTTCCATAAGACTAGTTCTTGTTTGTTTTAAATTCATCTTCAAATTTCCAGTAAAGGTATTTTAATGCATTTTTCCCTTCTAAATTGCCCTTTTTTTGGGTGTGCTATCATATCTTCTTTAGTCACCCAGATCAGCTTGACATTTGGAAAAACCTTTAGCAGACTATCAAGGGAGAAATGCTTCATGATGTTTCCTCTTAGTACTTCCATTAGGCAGAAGAGCAGGAGACTGCATGGAATACGAAATATTAGAGTTCATCTTCAAATCCATGGATCTGCTCAACGTGTAAACTTCTGTAAAATCGACCAGTGCTTCCAAGGAGGCTTTCTGAAAGTACGACATTAATGCAAATGTGCAGACAGGGCTTCCCTTGCGTCTACTACTAGCCTTACAGAACCAGACCAAAAGTCAACCTGACTCAGTAGCTTTTTTTGGGCAGCGGTCAGTGAAGGAGGCCTGGGAAAGGGTGTAAAAGCAGAGCCGTTCTACAGTGATACTTCTCCAGTGTGTCATCCTAGACCAAACAATCTGAAACTCAGTGAAGATGCTGAAGGTTTTAAAACTTCTTTGTGAAGCCTGAAAACTTTTCATTGTGCGTGGATGGCAAAGTACCAGAACAGAACTGGAGGACTGGTTTTCATCTATAATTTCATGTAATTTTCCTGTCCTCCTCTTCTGGGGTCTCTAGGGACTGATTCAGTGTTAATATAATTTTATCTACAACAGTGCATACATCTGAAACAGCCTTGAGGCCATAGGATAACACCCCTTGCCCATATCTTATTCCAGGCTTTTAATCATGTATTTCCTGTAGTCAGACCAGAAGCGTGCTGGGAAGCTGTGAGGAAGGTGCTATGCCATGAGGCCCAGAAGCAGTGCAGACAAGGTGACACGAGGAGGCTTACCCTGCTAGCAAGCAAAGGCGTCTGGATCCCTTTGGTCCACCTAAGGGTAGAGGCAGGTTCACCACATTTTTTACGGTAAGAACAACAGTTCTGTTTTGCTGTCCTGCCCCGTGTAAGGTAATCAAGCACAAAGTCCACCTGACTGGTCCACCTAGGTAGACCCAACCGCATCCTCAGCTGCTGATTTCTATTCCCTTTTTCCTCTCCTAGGTTCTTCCTTTTTACCACTGTCCCCCACCAAACAACCAACCTGTCCCTAATTACTTTTCACCCCATTAGTCCCTGGTCTGGTACATCTGTACCCTAATGTGGTATTTCTGATACTGTTAACCAGGTAATCTCAGCCACATATGATATTGCTGACATGATTTCCTGGGTTTCCTAGGCCTTGCAAGATTCCCCTCCTCAAAGATCCCCCATACTCACCTCCTGTGAAGTCTGGCTGACTCCTGTGTATCTCCTCCACTGTGTGGCTCCTCAGCCACCAGTGAAATCCAGCCATCGTCTCATGGCACTTCCGTAACTTCCGTGGGATCCCCATACATCCATCTTATTACTTCGAGGAGTTTCTCTTGTCCAGCAGTTTTCCATGCCCATTCAGCTAGCTTAACCCCAGGCCAAGACCTAGGCAGTGGTCAGCCTGCAGCCCCAGCAAAATGGGGATAGCCTGAATGACAAAAATAATCAGCAGAAGAGGATACGTTTTCATATACACAGAACATCAGGCTGAGCTTCAGAAAAATTGCTTAAGAAGCATGAAAATACCTGTTTTAACAACAAGTATGGCAATACATTTTAGACCCTAGTCTTGTTTAAAAGAATAAGTAAGAATCTCATTTGTACTATGCTCACGAGAACAATCCCCACTGATGGAATAAACAGCCTACAGAGGAATGATGCAGATGTCCTTGCTTACTGAAAGGAGAGGATAAAAACAATGTGCTTCACTGCCTTATTCATGATGCATCACTGCCTTCACGAATAATAGCCTACGTGATTTAGTAATTAAATATCCTTTACTACTTCCCACCTTATGTAATCACATTTAGTTTTAGGACTATACGCTCAGGAAGACCTCCTGACCCATCAAATCCACCCAGCTGTGATTACAGACAGCCATTTAATAAATATCTCATCTAGATGGGGCCATACTGACATACCCTGCATCACAAAGCACTTCAGCGCCTTAGAAATTAAGATCTTTAGTATAAAAGATCACATAAAAAGGAGGAGGGCAGGAACAATCAAGTGTATCAGCAATCCCCATGTCAGTAGATAACTTTTTTTAGGTGAATGTGCTCTGATGAGCCTGGGAGACAGATGACACATGATGATACAGAGGAAGATAAAAATAACTTGGTCAACACAGCAGCAAAAAATACAACCTCATCAGAATGATGAGCTTTTCCATCAATTTTGTATCCATGTAGGTGACTATGCAAAGGTATAATAATACTGTAGAAAATTATAGTGTGTGCCCTAAAGTGCAGAAGTAAAATTGTGTGAGGATTTTTAAATTGCAATTTCTTTTCTTTTAAATTTACTACAAGATCTTTTTACTATGTCTTTTAGGTTTTACTTTTTCTTTAAAATTATGATGGTCATCTTTTTGTTGAAAGGCATTAGACTGCTTAGTCCTCAGTAAGGATATATTTATAAAGGTAAACATTCTGGAAATACTAATTCTTATAGGGAAATTTTAAACACTGTAAGCATTATTTGACAATATATTTGTGTTTTCAAAAGACATTCAGCAGTTAGTAATTTGCAGTGCTTTTGAAGTGCATATAGAGTATGGATACCAGCTAAACTATCAAAATAATACATATTAAATTATTTGAAATTTCTCTGAGCTCTTCTTAAAGACAATTTTTATTGGAAGTAATCACTATGTTGTAATTATGCTAATAGAAAGGTTAGATTTGTACTAGTATGTCAGGCATGTAGTGGAGGACAGTAAATGCTAATATCACAAAAAGAGCATGAGAAAGAGATATAGCTTTCTAAGAAATATGTTCTTTTTGCATATGATATACATTTTCAATTTTTTGCAGGCACATATCAGTTCAGTTTTATAAAGCAGTTTCTTTACTGTAGATTGTATCATTCAAATGCAAAAAATTAGATTATCTTTAAGTTACCTTCCAACTCTAAAGATTCTATGATTCTATGAAAAAGCAACAATTAATTTTAAATAATTAAATTAATATAGCATAAATTAATTAAATATAAATTGTTGGTTTCAGTAATGTGTGTTGAAATAATGAAAAACCTTTCCAAATATTTGTACCTATCAGATCATTTCTTATCACAAGAACAATATGACTCCTCTAAGGGGATTTTTAGGACTAGGAACTTTTCAATACTTAAAAGAAATGCAGTTTCCTAATAATTTTGCAATACTTGATAATAAATGTTAACCATAAGGAACAGGATGATGGTGTATTAATGTATAATAGTATTCTGTGCTGTATATTGTTTAATGTCCCTCAACTACATGCTCATCTGGGCATTTCAAAGACTATCTTGCCTCATCTCACTTTAATTATATATTTTAATTACTCTGAATTGTTTTCAATTAAACACATTTTGTGTGAAAAATTATTCATCTCCCAATTTTCTCATATAAATAATCTGCAATTGTTTTCACCATTGTTTATATTTATCTTGCAAAGATTCACTTAGGCATGGGACCAACTGCGCGTTATCTGTTTCCTGTGTTTGTTGTTGAGGGTTTTTTCTCTTTCATAATGGACTTCCAATGCTTCTTTTGCTATTTAACTTTAAAGTGTTTAAATAACTCATTTAAGAATGACAGATGAATATTTTATTTCTCTTTGGAATTCTGTACTGAAATATATGAAAATATTGTAAAATATTGGAAAAAAAATAGCCCTACTTGGGGATATTTTATCACTTTAATTTGAAATGTAGACCTACCAAGTGTCTTTAGGAAGAGAAAAATTAGATGCTTGGCTTCTGTGAGGTCCTAGAATATATCCAAGTCTCCAATGACAAGTCCTTTTGCAAAATTCTCAAGCAGCAAAATATGAAGTACTCTACTGTACAGGTTTCCTCTCAGTCCAAAAGGTCAGGTGGTTTGAAATATCTGCAAATCCATGCAGTCACAATGGTTAAATTTGTAAAGAAAAAAAATCTGAAGAGTAAGCTAAAGAAATCTTAGTTATGGATCTGAAGGTCAAGCTCGTTACATCTGATGTAGCTTTAGAAACCTGTGAAACCTACTCATCTTGTTCAGTCACATTCTTCCAAATATGTAATAATGAAAGCATGTAAAAATCACTAAACATTATATGGAGAAGTGTCTATGCTCTCTAGATCCTAACAGTTCTCTTGTGCCCGTGACATTTCTTATAGATAAGAGTAACACCTTGAGGAGGATGCACTGAGAATAATAGCACCAGAGCCCATGATAAGAGATTATTTCTACGGAGTCATAACAGTCTATACACCATCAATTAATTTTTAAAGTATTATTTAAAATGCAACTCTGATAATTCTCTATGGCATAATATTAGCAAGGTTTTTCTTAGTGTGAAGAAAGAAATGTGAATTATTTCCCTCTCCCACTAAACTGATTTCTCCCTCCCCCCAGATATGAAACATTTCCTATATATATATATATATTTTTTTTTTTTTTTTTGCCAAAATTCTATTTAAGTCAAAAGAAGCTTTGGGAAAGTAAGAAGCCATATAAAGAGATGGCCAGTTTTCTCTTTTGATATAGAAAGCTGTATTTTAGCAGCAGTGAGCAAAAAGAAAGGATGAGAGTGTAGTGAAGTAAACATGGGTGTGAATGAGAAAGCCCAAACAGAAAAGACTATCTTGACTTCACTTTTTTTAACAAAAGGAATTATCTCACAGGTGTACTGTAAGTCAGCTACACAATGACTTAAGAGCCAGAAAGAAGCAGACCAACACAATTCAGGCACCAACAAACACTAAATTGGCCACAGAAAGGTGTCATTTAGAATATAAAGTAAGATGAGTGCTGTTTCACTTAGTGAGTCTGGTTTATGTCTGAAATAGTATCCGTGTGTATAGCATTTGTGCTCACAATCTGTAAAAAGCTGGGATTTTTAACTTCACTAAAATGTCAGGCTATAACCCAAACTTGGTTGTATTATCAAGTACATTAAAAAACAGACCAGAGGCAGGCATGAAGAAAACCCACCTAGCTAATGATATGAAAAGCTGCTGGTCGTATGATCAGAGGATAACTCAGGTTGGAAAGGACCTCAGAAGGGTTCTAGTCCAACCCCCTGCTCAAAGGCTCAGCTGCGATATCAGGCCAGGCTACTCACATCTTCTCCAGCTGGGTCTTGAAAACATTCAACAGTGGAGACTGCATAGCCTTTCTACGCAACCTGTCCCAGTCCTTGAAATTTTGTTTGCTTATGTCAGACCGGATACTCTCTAGTTTCTGGCAGTGTCTGTGATCTTGTGCGCTCCCACCATGCACCACTGTAAAGTGCCTAACTCCAGATGTATCTAGGAGAATGATCAGAAAACAGTACATTGCTAAAGAAAGATCCATGATGCTTTCATGCTACATCCTGGCTAACAATTGCATGACTTTTTCTGTTTCTTGATAGTCTACACTTCGAAACTGTCTTCAGGGCTGAGCAGAGAATCCATTATTCACACATACGCTCAAAATAAAAGTTCTGCACAGAAGCAGTTATTTGAAGAAGTCTTTTTATACTCTTTCTGCTCATCTCAGAAGAGGATTATCCAGGTTATCAAGGTTATAAGATTGAAGTAAAAAAGGCATTAAACTTTTCAAGAAAAAAAGCGTTGGCCCATGTAATTGTAGACAATACCCAATACCTCATTGCTCTAACAAAAAGCTATCTATAATTCTGACTGATAGCTTCTGACAAAGGTTCTTAAATTAGAAACAATTCCCTCCTGGTTCAAAGTAGCACCACATGAAGCATTAAAGAATGAGCTTTTAGCTTACTACGTTAATTCAACAGGTATATCAAAATTTAAATAAGTAACTTAGACTGGTTTAAAGATGCATGGGTATAATAAAGATGAATCAAAAATAACACCTGATATATTTTCAATATGCTATTAATATTTTCGCCATAATTGCTCCTGTTTTTTTTTGCAAGTATCTAAATCAGATGTAGGGATCTGGTCTTTTAAAGAACTTCAAAGTGATCGAAACAGAATGTCTTTTTAATGAGCTCTGAAATAAAACTAAAAATGGACCTTCATCCCTGCGAAACATGAATGGAAGAAAGTAGAAATTGAAATGGAAGAAAGTTAAAGGATAGCATGTATACAGTTGACATGCAAGTTAACACTGAACAAATGGGAAATGAAACTTAGAACGAGATCTCTCTAAAACAACGTAGAAGAGTTTGCAAACAGCCCTACATAGACATGACTAAAATCACATCCTATCTCATGATAATATTAAGGGTTAATCAACTTAGCTAACAATAATCCACTGTATACAGCTTGTATTAAAACAGAAGAGTAATGTTCCATGTAATACAAACTATCAAAATTGTACAGAAATCTAATTTTATTACTTTCCACTTATTTCTATGCATCAGCTAACTAAACATAAATATTAAGGAAAATGGCATAGCTAATAAGACATTTACAAGAAACAAACAAAATGCATTCTACTCTGTGAATAATCTTTAAAAGGATATCAGTTTCAGAATATGGTCATTAAAAGAATAAGAGTCAAAAAGCAACATTTTGATGATACCAGGGTTATCATGGCATAGTTAAAACCTTTCAAAGTTGTCTTTCAGTGGTTGCTTCAATAGAAGCATACACTGCAAATTAATTTTCAGCCCTTTGAAGAAGGGCAGAAGCAGAGAAAGAAGGGAAGAAAACGATTCTATTCTGAAACAGCCCCTGCAAATACAATCCTGTTTTCTGACGTACTGCTGCACAACAATAAGGACATACCAGTGATGCTAAGGGTGTTGCAAAATTTAGATGCTCTGGAACCACTCTCCTCCATATCTTTCATGGGTGGTACAAAAATGGATAGTCAACAATAATGTAAATTTCATAGAGATTTCTAGCCTCACCTCTTTCTTTTTTTTCATAGGAAAATGTAATCTGGGCCACAGAAAGAACATGAAACAGATTTATTTATCTTAGAGAAGAGCCAGTTATCTAAGAATATGTGAGTTTTTGAAAAAGCATGTAAAATAGACACACTTTCAATTTATAAAAGAATACTGTTTCCTTGCTCTTAGTGGAAGACAGCGCATCCAATCCACTGTCTTACACATGACAAATTTATTCCTTTTATTTTTCTAGTCAAGCCCTAATTTACTGGGCCCTGGAGCTATAGATCCCTCTGAAGCCCTCTCTATTTTGTTGGATAGGCCATGAACAAAGAATTTTTTTATATGTGGTTCTCTAATATAATTTGAACTAAAATAGCTTCAAGACTCAGCAAGCAAGCAAACTAACTAACTGTCTGAATAGAAAACCAAGTCCATAATTCTAACATAAACAATTGTGGAGTTGAATAAATAGACATGTAAGCAGTTATCAGAGCACTCCCAATAATGCATTTTTAATACTCTAAGAAACGAGCACAGAAAGGAATCAACATAGTCCCTCAGGCTATAGAGCTTCAAGTGGCTTTTATCTTACATCCTGTTAGATTATTAAAAGTTTGTAATTATGACTATATTAATATTTCAAGGCTTCTCACCCTACACAAACCCTCAAACAAGTAAGTATAAGGAAAACACATAGTAATCATAAAGAAGAGTGAAAGCATTAAATTCTATTTATGACTTTCTAATCATACACTTTTGTAGTCTATTATTTTTAAATGTGGGAATAGTTATGATTTTGTGGTTGTATGTGCAGTGTTTAAGTACAGAAGACAAAATGTATAATCTGTTGCTGTGAATTTAGTGCAGACATTAGCAAGATAGGTAGGCATTTAAAAAATATCAGCATTGCTTGGATGGTTTTATGTTTGTGAAATCATTGTGGAAATATCAATAGAGGTATGAGGTAATATGACAAATACGCTGTTCTTAATTCTGTGCAAGGATGTGACAAATTGGGTAACAAGATGAGCCACACTTAAAACCTGATATTCTGTGTGTGACATCAATAATTTTGAAGTCTTGTACGTATCAAGCCATCATTGTCACTGCTCAAAGTTTCTTGCATGTAGTGAATGCTGCAATACACAACATGCTATGCAGACAAGTAATTCTTCACTGTTGCTAATGTCTTAACGCTCTCCTAGAGTGTCAGAAATGAATAGGAATCCAATGTCAGCTAAAATTAGTGTCTCTTGATGGCTCACAGGACAGGGAAACTGGAAAAGATTAGTCCTGTCTCTGTGGGTGGAATGAAAATCTGATGTTAACTCTCAAGTGCTGGAGTTGAATTCCCTTGATTCAGAAGAAACTTTGGTTGTTTGACTACAGTAAAATGCAAAGTCAGGCCTGTCTTTAGTTCTGAACCCCAAGGGAAAGAACTTGCATATATGAAGGGGCAGATTTTTTAAATGGTTGAGGTATTATTTACATGTCCGAAAGAATGACCAGGTTGCCAAATAGACATCAGGTGCTAAGCTATTTTGAAAGATTGGATATGATGATCTTAGTGGGTGCTGAATACTAGAAAAAATGACTGTATTTAATTGTCTGAAGGTTTTGCTGAGCTTTTTGACAAGCTGCTTCAGCTGTGAGTCTTCAACACTCTGGAAACAAAGCACTGCCTGATCTATATTGCACTTTGTCCCAGAATTAAAAATATAACAAATGTGTGTATAAAAGCATATGCTGTTCACGCCCACTTCTTCCTAAGAAAAAAAACAACTTGCATGTATCAAGAGTTAAGCATTGAAGATTTGAGCTATTCCTTTTTTTATGCTATGCTTCTTTTACCCCAAGAGTTAGCCGAATACACTCTCTAGAAACTGACATGCAGTGTGCTATATGTAGTAATTAGACGCAACAGTTTTGCTGCAGCTTCCAGAGATGGATTCCTCCCGCTGATTTCTGATGAACACCACATTAATGGGTAACTAGATAAAGTATTGAATTGTATGTAGCTGGTCCTTTTTTTCTGAAAAAAAAAAAAAAAAATTTAAAAAATTATCCCTTTTTTAAGAATGTTTTAAAATACAAACGAGGTTCTAAGTCCTGTTTAGTAACGTGTAGAGCAAGTAGACATTCCCAAAGAAAATAGTTTACTGCAAAAAAATGTGAAAACCAAATAAATGTAAAATACATTTTAAAATCCCACAAGAACGTATCACATTGAATTCAGAGTCCACCTCATAGCTTACAGTTGTCTACAGGAATAAAAGAGAATTCCGTTCACTTTTAATCATGTGGAAGATGTGAGAAGTACACTGTAAGGTACGGCTAGAAAGACATTTCTATTACTCTGTAATTTTTTAAAAATTGAAACAAAAATTTAGTATATTGGGAGTCATGGTCATAACTCAAGGCAAATCAGAGCAGTGACACTGTTATTACAATCACCAAACACTAAGATAAACTAGAATATTGCTTTGGTAACACTGAATTCTAGTCATTCTCGTTTTCTTGGCTATCCAAACTTCATACTGGTTTCATTGAGAATTTTAAGTTTGTAAGGAGCATCACAGAATCACTGAGTCACAGAATGGCAGGGGTTGGAAGGGACTTCCAGAGGTCATCTAGTCCAACCCCACTGCCAAAGCAGGTTCACCTACAGCAGGTTGCACAGGAATGGATCCAGGCCGGTTTTGAATATCTCCGGAGAAGGAGACTCCTCAACCTCTCTGGGCATCCTGTTCCAGTGCTCTACTGCCCTCAAAGTAAAGAAGTTCCTCCTCATGTTAAGATGGAACTTCCTATATTCGAGCTTGTGCCCATTACCCCTTGTCCTATCAATGGGCACCACTGAAAAAAGACTGCTCCCATCCCCCTGGCATCCTCCCTTCAACACAATTTTCTGTGTTCCAATTTGTGCTCATTGCCCCTTGTCTTGTCACTGGGCACCACTGTAAAGAGTCTGACCCCATCCTCTTGACACTCGCCCTTTAGATATTTATAAGCATTGATGACATCCCCTCTCAGTCTTCTCTTCTCCAGGCTGCACAGACTCAAGTCCCTCAGCCTTTCCTCATAAGAGAGACGCTCCAGTCCCCTGACCATCTTTGTAGCCCTCCACTGGACTCTCTCCATCAGTTCCCTGTCCTCCTTGAACTGGGAGCCCAGGCTGGACACAGTACTCCAGATGCGGCCTCATCAGGGCAGAGTAGAGGGGGAGGCATTCTTTGTCCATTTTTTAATCTTACATTTTTATTCTGATGGCATATCAAAGAGAAAATATGGTAGCATATTGATAACAAGCTATAATTTTTTTTCTGGTACATTTGTTAACACTTTAATAGTTTATTATACAAAACAGCAGCATAAGCCTAACCACATGACTAAAAACACGTATAGAAAGAAAGATGAAACTGAGAATTTCTTTACATAGCTTTTTCCAGAATTAATGAAGTTAAGTAGAAAATTTTGTATTGTGTAATCCTGTATGTAATCTCTGAGTTAAAGAAGGAGAAACAAGGTTGCCCTGCTTTCTTCTGGCTGAGTGAATTTAAACCAATATTCTCTTTATAATGGTAGTGTTGCTGCTGCAATGACAATATAAGGATACAGACAAGACAAAGTTTACAAGCAACAGTAACACTTCTTTTATTGCATCCACTGCCATAGCTAGAGAAAATCAGACAAGGTTGCACGCAAAAAAATCCTTCTTCAGGTCAGTGAACAGAAGAAACAAACTACAAAACTAAAAGCAGATTTGGAAGAACTGATTGGAATTTAATTTTATATGTATCAGTTGAACAGGAAAAGATTTTTGGGGTGTTACTTCTGTTTCTCAAAAAAATCAATTTCTGAGATCTGATAAAGTATCAGTCTCCTAAGGGAAGGAGTGAGACAAGTAGTTTATGGTCTTTACAATGTAGAGAAGTGAGGGGAGAAAGATTGCAACATGCCATGAAACTAATATCTGTAATGAATCTGTAGTTTTAGACATTAAGTAAAATTATGAAACTTGAGGGACAAGTTTGTACAGCAGGAGGCTGCCAAGTATATGTTCCTAATTATTGATATTTTCAAATGACTTGTTGCTGCTCTTAAATTCTGGTCTACTTTCTCATTTCATAATGTAATTACTAATTGTAGGACATTGCATATTAGGTGCCTATAATCCAGATATTCCTTGAGTCTTTATTCAAAGGTTTTTCAGAAAAAAGTACTGGCTTCATAAAAGACTTATAAAGAAAATAAATATGTGAAAGGAGAAAGAGAAAAAGTACCATCATGTCCAACAATTATTTATAGGGTAGAAAACGGGAAATTAAATGAAATATTCAGCCCTCAGAATGGAGTGCAGTCAGCGGTTGAGTTCTGCAGGGAACTGTGCTGCTTAGTATGATCCCAAATACCCATGAAAGCAAGCAGTGAGGTAAGAAAATCTGCTAGTGATACCAGGTTATCCAGGACATGAAATGGGAGGGATGCTTGTAAAATTGCAGGAGGGAAATTGAGAGGCAACACAATGTCAGCTGATACTTCATGTAGATGAATATAAAGGAAAGCACATGAGGAAAGTGGTGTGAAAACTTAACTGGGAAGTTGAAATGCTGGGCTATATGCTGATTACTCACCAAATGGCCATATGCCTCCTTTGCTAGGCAGAGGTATATCTTCAGTGAAATTTTGGCACTGGGACCCCTGGTGAATGACCTTGGAGAGCGTGTCACCAACAGGGAGATGGATTCCTAGGCTCTGCCAGAATGGCTGTGCTGAGGAGTCAATGGGGTGATTGTTTTGGGGGAAGTGTCACCACAACATCAGATGCACGTCTGTCTTTATTAGTAATTGTATGGGTCATTCGGGTGCATGTTGGCTGCCTAGTTTCACTAGCTACTATGATGGCACCTAGCACACCTGATGAAGCATATTGTGTAACTCCTTTTAGTCTAAATTGACAGTAATATCACTTGAAGTGGGGGGAAAAGAATAATGGAAAGAAGCAAATAATAAAGTGCCATTAAAAGTTACTAAGGACCTGATTTTAAAGTTTCCTGTAGGCTAAAAACCTAGACAGAAATTCTTGTGGTTGGCAATATATCTTCTGATATGTACTGTCAGAGTGGTGGGTTGACCCTGGGCAGCAGCTGAGCACCATCTCAGTTGGCTCACTCCCTGCTCAGTGTGATGGGGAAGAGAATTGGAAGAGCTCAAGTAAGAAAGCTTGGGGATTGAGATAAAAACAGTTTAATAGGTGAAGCAAAGCTCACACGCAAGCAAAATAAGGAATTTATTCGTTACTTCTCATCGACAGGGAGATGTTCGTGTTCAGCAATCTCTAGGAAAGCAGGGCTTCATCACATTTAATGGTTACTTGGGAAGATGAACACCATAACTCCAAATTCCGCCGCTCCTCCTTCTTTCCCCCAGCTATTATTTCTGAGCATGATATCACGTGGTAAGGAGTATCTCTTTGGTAAGTTTGGGTCAGCTGTCCCAGCTGTGTCCCTTCCCAGTTTTTTGCACACACCAGCCCACTCGCTGAGGGGACAGAGTGGGAAAAAGAGAAAGCCTTGATGCTGTGCAAGCACTGCTCAGCAACAGGCAAAACATTGCTGTGTTATCAACACTGTTTTAGTCACAAATCCAAAAGACAGCACCATACGGGCTGCTATGAATAAAATTAACCCCATCCCAGCCAGACCCAGCAGAGTCAGTAAAAACAGTGAGTACAAAATAATGAATAATAACCAGCAGCCTATTTTTAAAGGTAGTTTTACTAAAGTTATTATAAAGCAAACAAAATGAACATACCAAGAAAAGGTTTCCCAATGGAGAATTTTCAAAAATAACTTGAGTAAAAAAGTACCATGGAAGGCACTTCTTTGAGTTACAGTTTGAAAGGTAACAAAGGGACCCAACACTGAAATTCTTATTTTCATGAACTCCTTTCCATTTCTTTTCCAGTTCTGCACAGTGATGGTTTTTGAACGTTCTTTGTGGCCACACAGAGGAAGGAAATAATCTGTCCCCAGGTTTCACTGTAAAGAAAATGTAGAAAATAGTATGGACCTTTAATTGCAGGAGGAAATAGGTTTTCTATTAGACAGAAAGAAAACTCTAAAATTAAGTGTACTCAGGCATTGGTAAATTGTCTGAGAAAGGTGTGGAATGACTGTCATTGGGAATTTTTAAGAAAGGGATTGACAAGCACCTGTTAAGAAGAGGGCGGTATGATTGTGCTTGCTGTAGGTCATTTGCTCTTTCCTCTACCCTCTTAGTTTCAGTTTTTTTGTTATTGTTCATGATTTTACTACTAGTGCTTTACAGGAATACTTCTCCCCATAGTTCAGTTGAAAGAACTGTCGTTGTCAGGAGGTAAAATTCAAGACGCACAAAAAGCTTTCCACTATCTGTGAAGTACCTACTTAAAAAATAGAATAAGTAATCCAAACACAAAGCTGTGTAAGTTCGACACATGTTCATATGCTGTATTTTACTTTTAGGTTTTCATTCCTACATTTCATGTTCCACATTACTTCAAATAACTGTCATTTCCCTTTCATGCCTTATTTCCAAGGTCTATCAGTAATTTAATTCATCCATTGAGAGGATAACAGGTGTGCTTTGTCAGATTGCAACAGTAATGTAAACATGCTTTCTTGACTTTCAAATAGGTGTTTGATTTGCAGGTGTCAGGAAAAAGTTAAAAAGATCACAAACAGCGTAATCCTCGCAATGAGAGCTCACGAAGAATGTGTTCAATAAATCCATATAAATACATTTGTGAGTAATTAAGGTCTGGAATCATGGTTTCCTTAGTCTGTTTTCCAGTGCTACATTGACAGATGTAAAGTTGAGCATAACAGTCACATGGCTTTTTAAACTGGTCAGTTCAAGTAAGGTTCGTAAAGAAATTCAAAGGTGTTTACTCAAATCAAAACAGAAAGTGCTAAAATAGTGAAATTAGCTGTAGTACTTAGTGCAGTCTATGGTATATTTTTTTTAGGTGCAAGGTTAAACACCTCAAGCTGGAATGACTGAAAAGTGTTAACAGATTATTACTTCACTTATAACTTTTTTTTAAATTTATGTCCTATGTAGAAATCGTCTTCTCACCCATGCTCTTGACATACCAAGTTTCCTCTTTGCTGCCAGCTCTAGATACTATCTCTATATCCAAAAAGCAAGGGCAAACCAGAATACAGAGCCGGAGAGAGGAGGAAACAATTGCTGCTGCTCCAGCTTTTTGAGCACACCAGAGGTATGCAGTTCTAATGGCACAGCAGGGGTGCAGAAGGACACAGAAAATCTACTCAAGACTATGTGAGGCTGCTTGAAACCTGTGATGGCTTCAGCATGCTGTGGGTACACTCTTTGGTACAACTGCCATTGATGCTTTGGAGGCCTCTTTCCCAGCAGAGCTCCATGGGAGGGATACCACTGTCTAGGTGTGGGACTGTTGCTGGAGAGCTCTCTTGCGGGAAATGTGCTTTGACTGAGGCACTGAGTCACCTGGTGAAGGAGCTGGAGGAAGAGATGAGTAGGCTGTGTGTCATCAGTGAAGATGAAGAAGAGATTGACTGGGTCTTCACAGAAAATTGGCAGAGATGAGAGCCTGAGCTACACAAAACAATCAAAGGAGGGACAGCCAGAGGCCACAGTCAAACAAGCAGTGGAAGTAGACTGTCAAGATGGAGAAAGTTGGAAGCTTATGACTTCTGGTTCCTGCTTCATCTGCAGATCTGCAGCTTCAGAACAGGTACTGGTGAGGACAAATAAGTCCCAACAACAGATGCCATCAGAGCCAGCCTAGTGTTCATATGAAGAGGAAAAGGTGAATGACAGTTATAGGAGACTTGTTGCTGTGAGGGATGGAAAGACCTATCTGATGTGGACCTGATCTGATAGCTCAGTATGTTTGTTGCTTGCTGGAGACAGGATTTGGGATGGCCAGTCTTTGGACCCTTTCCTCTTGCTGCTCTTCCATGTGTGCAACAATGATGTTTCAAGGGCTAACCGGGCAACGTGGAGTGAACCAAGAGTGATTACAGAGCTCTAGGGGTGAAGGTGAAGGGGTGGTGAAGAGAAGCATGATGGTGTCTTCTCAATCTTGCCAGTGAGGAGGAAAGGCTTGAGCAGAAGTGGGGTCATCCCTCAGATCAAGACCTTGCTGAATGGCTTGTGTTGCAGGTAAGGCTTTGGCTTGTTGTGATGATAGGACTCTGTTTGAAGAGTGATCTAGGAGATTTCTGGAATGTACAGAAGACAATTTCTTGATGTAGGTGATCAGTGAACCAATTAAGACAAGTGTTTTGTTGGACCAGTGTTTTGTTGTATTCCTTTTTAAATAAGGAGTAATTGGCTGAAGATGTTAAGGTCGAACACAGCCTTAGTTACAGTGACTGTGAGACTTGAAGTTCAAGATCCTGAGAGAAGTAAACAACACATACTGCTGAATTATAACCTTGGGCTTGACAAGAGCAGATGCTCACCTCTTCATGGACTTGCTTGGCAAGATCTCCTGTGAAACTCATCTGGATATCAAAGGCCCAGGAAAGCTGGGACAGCCTCCTCAGAGGAGGCTTCAGAAGAAGCTTCAAGGACAGCCTCCTTAGAGTGCAAGAACGGTCTATTCTGATGTACAGGAACTTGAACAAGCAGAGCAGAAGGCCAGCATGGATGAACAGGAAGCATCTAACTGACCTCAGACACAAAAAGGAAATATGCAGAAGGTGGAAGCAGGGACAGTCTGCTTAAAAAGAATAAAAAGGTATTGCTTGCCTGTGTAGGAATGCATCTAGGAAAGCAAAAGACCACCTGGAGTTGAAAACAGTGAGGGAGGTGAAGGACAGCATGAAAGGATTTTGTAAGTACATTGCTAGTTTAAAGGAAGACTAAGAATAATTGGGTCCATTGTTCAGTGGAGCAGGGGACCTAGTGACAAGAGGTATGGAAAATGTCTTCTTTGCCTCAGCTTCACTGGTAATATTTACCAGTGAAATATTTACTGTATTAACTTAGACATCTCAGGTCCCTGAGCCCACTAGCAGAGTCTGTAGGAGTGAAGCAGAACCCACAGTAGAGGAAGAGTCCAGGATTACTTCAGCCAGCTAGAAATTCACAAGTCCTTGGGACCAGATGGGGTGCGTCCCACAGTGCTGAAAGAGATGGCTGATGGCATTGCAAGGGTGTTCTCTATCATCTTTTAATGGTCCTGACAGTTGGGAGGAGTTCTTAATGACTGGCAAAAAGCAAGTGACATAACCCTCTTCAAGATAGGGAAGAAGCAGGATCCAGCTAGCAGGCTGAGCAGCCTCACCTCAGTCCCTGGGAAGATTATGGAACAAGTCCTCTTAGAAGCCATTTCCAAACACATGAAGGTCAAAAGGGTGACTAGCAGCAGCAAGCACAGATTTACGAAAGGCAAATCATGCTTGAACAATTTCATGGCTTTTTATTATAAGATACCTAGTATGACTGACAAAAGGAATGTCATGGATGTTGTATACTTTTATTTTATTTAGCAGAGCCTTTTACACAGTGTCCCATAGTGTTCTTATCACCAAATCAGTGAAATATGGGCTGGCTGCTGAGGTCAGTGGAAAATTAGTTGGACTGCCAGTCTCAAAAAGTTGTGAACATTGCAAAGTCCAGCTGATGGCCAGTAACTAGTGGTATCATCAGGGATCAGTGCTGGGACCAACACTGTTTAATATCTCTGTTAAAACCTGAATGATGGGACAGAGCGCACTCTCAGTGAATTTGTGGATGACAACAAACTGTAGGGAGTGGTCAATATGTTGGAGGACATGGAGAGCTGGGCAGGATGGAGAAATGGCCTGACTGATAGAAATCAAGGATTATTTTTTGTTTTCGACAAGGTGGGGTAGAATGAAGGAATAGGTTGTCCAGGGAGATTGTAGAAACTGTCTTTGAAGTTGTTAAACTTAACTGGACATGGCCCTGAGAAACGTGATCTAAAGAGACTTGCTTTGAGCGGTGAGTTGGATGAGACTGGGGATCCCTTTCAACCGAAACAATTATATAATTCTACAATTCTACAGTCCTATGAAAAGCAGATGCAAACAAAATATCATGCTCAGTTGCCTTTTATAGGGGAGGAAGTAGCATATAACAAAAGCACAAAAAGAAGAGAATGGGACAGCATAAGTGAAATAGGCAGTTAGGTTGGTAGTAGATGGGAGGTGTCTAATGGTCTTCCTGTACTTTGCAGTTGCAATATATGCACGTGATGGAAATAATATAAGGCACTTGGAGCTACAGGAAAATATTTAAGCCGCAGGCTGGCTTCTTGCAAAATAGCAATATAAAGCAGGATTTAACATTCCAGATGACTGGGGCATGAAAACATGCTACTTCTTAAATATGACTGCACTGCAGAAAGTTCTCTGTGCGAAAATGAGGGAAGATAAATACCTGTCAGGTATCCCAATTCTAACTTTTCATCCTTGTTTATGCTTAAATGCTATCCTGATTTGGCATTCAGTTTCAAACAATTTTTGTTGCTTCATTGTTTTCGCTTTGCTTGTATTTTTCTCATTCTTTTGTATTTTAAAGAAGGAATAAATGTAACATTTAATTACAAAATTGGCATCCTAAGTCTTCAGTTCCAATTATTTGGAGTCAGAACTTCTTTCTTTAGTAAGGAACAACACTTTTCCTTAACTTCTGCTCTGCAAGTTCATTCTGGAACCTCAAAATCAAGTCTTCCCTTTTCTTGAATTTCACATCTTGACAGCGATTTAAAGGAGAAGCTTTTCCACCATTTGCTCTGTGACCATTGAATGCATTTGCTGAATAAGTGATTGAGTCCATTACCGGAATTTACAAAGACATTCCCTTGATGCAAAGAGGGAGCCAAATTCATCTCACAACCTCTCAGCCTCAAGGGCTAAGAAGAGTCAACAGGCAGAGGTACGTAGAAGTAAATCTGTCAGTCTGGCTAGCCATTCATTTTGCATATAATTTTTCATGTTGTCCCACCGTGGTGAAAAGCACAGGTCAGGGCTAATGCAAACAAGCAACCAAGAGTGAGAATCTTAAAAAAATAGATGAGTAGCTGTCTCAGGTCAGACCCAGCGTCTGTCTAGCCAAATAGTCTGTCTCCATCAGTCATCAAAAACAGATGACAAGGGAAAAAACCTAAACCCAAGACAAGCACATAATACAACTTCCCCTCAGAGCAGAAATTGCTGAAGACTGAATGTGTGAGTCAGGGACTTCCTATGCTAAATATAGTACTTTAATAGGTAAGCTTTAGAAAGAAATAGAGAATATTAAAAACCTATCCTGCTTTAGTCACAGGACTTAGACCTGGTGCAGCAATCCTTTACATCACAGTCTGTTTAGTCAGGCAGACAACTACTCTGTAATTAAGAAAAATTAAGACTGGTGCAAAAGTCATCATTAAAAAAAAAAAAGAAACTTTCCCTTCTTCCCGAGATGTTTTTGTTGAATTATCAATGAAATATGGATGAAGCTGAGCACCTGAATTATTTGTTTAATGCTAAAACTTTGGTGAAACTTGTTGCATGTAGAAGCCTGAATTGACATTCCCTTTCATTTAATTACAGAGCATTGTGATTTTTCTACCATTAAGCTTTCTACATAATGAAGGCCTCTTTCCCATTTGCTTTCCTCCTTTAAAGGTCTTTCCGTCTCAGTTTTGCTTTGACTTCTCTTCCCGTCTTATATATTGTACTTACTTAGAAACAATAAAAATAGGATTTGTAACAGAATAAGAATAAAGTCTGTATGGTTACAAACATAAAGCAAATCTAAGTTACTTGCTACAAATTGGCAAATGCAATTTAAGTGCCAGACAAGGAAGATTTCAAACACTTTTGTGGTGCGAGTCAAATTGCTCACATTGTTCTGATAATGCTGCTGGTTGTTTTTCTTTTGCATCTTAAGTCTGACTGTAACTGCTACTTTGTGGCACCTTCTACTGAATGATTGCAGGTTACCACAAGGCTGTCATTTTTATCTTTATGTCAGGTTTTTGTTCTAGAAAGCTGTCCAACTGAAAATCTTAAATTGCTCATTCTCTCACTATGGGTTATTTTGCCCATCTGGAAGATGAAATCAGATCTTCAGGCTTAAATGACCCAGTGCCAGTCGCTCACCAAGCTAGTCTTCCCTTGCTCTAGCATTTAAGGGGAAGGAAAAAAAGAGGAGAGATCCTAAAGTTACTGTGGGTGGCAAATTTGTTGTCAGGCTAGTAGTGTAAATTCTCTGTTATTTCTAATCACTGCACTGTCACAAGAATTGTCTATTCTAATCGGGGTAGTCAAGACAATGTATGCACACTTCCCTAGATTTATTCAGTTACCATCTCACTCCTTCCCCTCAGCATCGTGTATGTGACCACTGAACACATTGTTTTAGACTGCTGCTTTGTTGCAGCTGGACAGGTTTCTAGAAATTGAAACCAGTTCCGGTAAGTCTCTGTTTCAGTATTACCTCTTCTTCTTCCTCCCATGTGTTCACACTGGTAAAATGTACTCCATATTCACTTCATTCTATAAATTATATGCATTAACATTCCTTTTTTAGGTTTTGTGCCAAGTTGTCTTATGTTGCCAGTAGGTTAAAAAAAAAAAAAGAAAGGTATTTTACTCAGTTTTGATTTAGACATCATTAATTTAAAGACATGATTTAGCTTAATATGTAATAGCTTTGAAAATCTGGAAATATATTTATATACATACAATAGATTTACTAATCCTACATCATACTTTATAATCCTCCCCTAGGCTTATAAATCCTACCTTCTATATGTAATTCTTATGACTAATTTACAATTAATCCTAAATTAAAATGAGTAGATTCGTAAATCCTTTCTTTGCACTTGAAGTGCAGAACAAGTAGATGACTTGTGAGGTCTTCAAAGCTTGACAGGTACAATTAAATCTATATCCCGTCTTATTCCTCTTCCTTCTCTGCTTTCCCAACTTTGCCTGTAAATCCTGATCATCTGCTTCTTTCATGAAATTAAGCTTTATTTAAACAAGACAGAAATTCTGTAAACTTTCATATGCTTCAATTGACTTAACCACATCACTGTAATCACATCAGCTTCAAGTCCTCCCAACGTGAACTGTACTGGAGAAAACGAATTGAACCATAGACCCAAGAGAACATGCAGGATGTGCCAGGAAGTGGTGCTGGAAATTCGGTTGAAAGCATTTTCTTCTGAAAAAGAGCAACTGCAGCATGCCCCATCATGATGTTTGATTATTCTATGACATTCCAAAATTCTTTTTAATGGCTCTCCAGAATGTTATTCCTCAAAAACTTAACAGCTTTTGTGCCAGCATTCTGGCTTTACAGACAGTTAAAACGCACTTCATTTATAAACTCAAAAGCGAGAGTGTCTTACTTCTGCTGTAAGTTACAGAGCAGCTGAGAAACAGGGAAGACAGCCGCTGTTCATGTCTATGAAAGCCATGAATGCATTATCCAAATTACTTTCATAAGTTCTTTGGGTCCACACACTTGTATAGTATTGTTGCACAGTTACACAACCCCCCAGTATGCAACGAACAGACTGCACAGCTCCAAACCGAATGAAAGAAACAAATTTACTTGAAAATCCTGTTTTTTAAAGTATGTATTAAATGGCAAAGACCCCCTTTGCTATTTTCTCAACATTGATGAAGCTAAGATTGTGTTTAAGTTTTTGAGTTTGTCATGCGGGGAGTGGGGAACACTTAATATATAATTGATTCTGTGAAATCCTCCCTTCAGCCAATACAACCACTGTGGTTGCTAAACACCTTGTCCCAAGAATCTCTTCTCTCCATGATCTCTAAACTGGTACTGCAAGGACTGTCTGGCACTTGGAGAAAAGGAACAGCTGAAAGTTATTCCCTTCTTCCACCCCTTCCACACTTAGATTTAGTCACTTTTGTTTCAACAACAAGCTGTTGGTGTACCAGAGGCAGATCATGCACAAAGTTTCAGTCAGAATAGAGTTTCAGGCAGGTGATGTCCTCATCCTCAGGCATTCTGGTACCTGGGAATTCAAAATAATTCTGTTGCTAGCTATACTAGGCAAAAATTTGTGTATTTCTTTACATGTGTGTGAACACATGTTACAATTACACATATAAAATTAAATATTTATATTAGTATATGGTTTTGCATGTATATATGTATGTGTATATATATACATACTAGCATGCTTTACTAATAGAATATATTATATTGTACTTTACTAATATATATGCTAATATATGCATCTATATGAATATATGTACACTCATACATGCATATACATACTACTGCATACTGCAACTTAATTCTCCCCCAGTGTTAGATGGAGGCTATTATCTATTCATTGGTAATACTGGCTAGCGTTAACAGCTCATCAGGGAGATGGCATTTACTCTGGGTCTTCATATGTTGAATACAAATAAGGAGAGGAATAGCTAGACAATATGTTTTACCCAAAGTGTACTGCTCTGTATTCTCCCTTGCCTTTCTGAATCAGTTTCTAATCTCCTATATGACTTCTTAATTATACAGCTACACATTTATATCCTCTCTCACACCTTCTCTTCCTCTTCTTGCTAAGACATCTTCAAAGGCACTTGTGATGGAGGTGTTCTTTGTAAGTCAATCTCTTTGCAATCTGTAGGTAGGGGTGCAATGAAGTTTTAACAATAAGCCAACTTCTCTGCAAAAGGGCTGGGAAAACCATGTCCAAAAAAAGTAAATAGGAAATTAAATCCTAGAGCTACAGGCATAAGATTAAATCCATTTAAATATTTTCGAATGATAGAAGTAGCAGCTAAAATAGAAGCCAAGAACTAGGTTTAAAAGCTTGCCTGTAATTTCAGTAAAAAAGTCTTTATTGGCCACAAGGAGAGTGTTTCAGGCCAGAAGAAGAGTAATGGGTTCAAAGAAAAGAACACTTTTCTTTTTTTTACATAAAACAGAGAGGAAATAATTTTGTAGTCCAATTTTCCTGACAAAGCCAAAGAAAGGTTAAAAGAATATATAAATGGAAGCACCACGTACAAATACATATTAATTTTTCAATAGTTAATTACTTATATAACACAGACTATCATCTAGTGATGGCTACCTTAACATCTTGGTCATAGATAAGGGACGATATTTCTATTACGGTATAATTATACCTCCAGACTAAATACGAAAAGTACTGGGTTTCCCATAGCATAATTCTCCCATCTTTTCCCTATGGTTGTGGTTAACACATTTCCAATTAGAAAAGTCTAAAAGCCCAATTCTGGCCTGAACAAATATGGGATCTTTATCATTGTGTCTGAAATTTTGTAGTAACAGTTTAACAGATCTTTTGGGTGCCATTACATTTACAAATGAAACCCTAATTAAATGCTGAAAAGCTAAATTCATTTGAAGCCAGTGAAGTATCTTACCTATTCGGCTTGTGCCAAAAGCATCCCAGCCTAAAGAAGAAACAACCTCTGTCCCACAGAACCACCAAAGCCACCAATTTAAAGATTCTAGAGGCTGTAAAGATATTATATCATTTTTTGTTTTCAGTCTGGCACATATTTTAGTGTAGCAGAAGTAAGACCAGCATTAAGGGTTACAGAAAGTAATATTTGAAAACAATCCAAGGAAATGAAAGACATTCATTAGCCTATACAATTTACAGACACAAGTTCAAAAGTTCACTGTAAACAGTGGCAAACAATGAGAAGTAGTTAAATAAGCACTCGCAAAAAAGATTTTGAAATTAAAATGGGTGAAAAATAAGTGGAAAATAACTATTTTGCTAGAAACAGAAAGCAGATGGGAATTCTTCACTTTTTCTTAAGGAATTTGCTGACATTATTTTGATATGGTGAGGAACTGGACCCAGGTTGCATTGCCTTTTCCACAACGTTATGTAGCACTGTGGGAAGCGTAAGGGCCCTGTGCTCATCCTGTCTCCTGTGGGTTTGGCTGCTGGAGCTCAGGGCCAGCTCAGAGGCAGTGCAGCTGAGGGTTACCCCCTTCCCGCTCAGCTCCTTGGGGAGAGCATTTCTAGCCCTGTCTGTCTTCTCACATACTCTTGACACGTCCCTAGGGAGGTGTCCGATGCATGAGGTTGGATCTGTCCCCCCCAGTCTGCTCTGCTCCATGACTGGGGTGGTGGGAAGGGCCCTGACTGCGCCTCTGTCTGGGGAGCCCCCAGCACATACGACGCTGTGGCAGGGAGTCTCTGACATGCCCCCATTCTGGTGTAGCATCGTTTCATGGCCTTTACATGGGTAAAAGTACTGCACAATTTAAAGGGGAGAGAGGTTAAAGGTACGATTAAACAAAGTTTATGTCATAATGCTAACCACTGGTGTGTGTGAAGGAATTTCCATCTTTTGTAGCAATAATTTGAAACATGTTTCCCTCAATTAAATGTATATCCTTATTAGGGTGTCAGACACTTGCTTCCCCAAAATGAATAGACTGCTTAGTGTCTCTATACAGGCAAAACTCAGACCTTTGCAAAAAAGATTCACTTGCAGATACTATTGTACTTTCCTGGGATGCTTGATCAGAAACATGCCAGAGGAATCGAGTGAGATCTATCCACCTGGAGAGGGACTCAACACGACCAGAAACAAAGCACTGAAACTTGGAATGAAGCCATGGTGTTCCCGAGCCATTTGGTTTCTCCCACGCTCTTTTTAACAGCATCTTTGTGAATACTTGTATGAAGAAAGGAAAAGTGCACTGGGAACCATATGGAGCCTACATTTCCTGAGCCATTTTCAGCTCAGTTAGGCCCTTTATCTGCTTAGTCATTTCATATCTCATTAATCTCAACCCATTCCTAAATTAGCTTGCACCCTGCTCACTTCTAGAACAGTCTCACCACTTTTATGTTGATGACTGGATAGTCTCTGTAAATACTTTTGCATTTTGTATTCTCTGCTTTGACTGTCGGCTTGTTTTCCACATGTACTAGTATCAGTGGAGCAAAATAAAGGTGTTTAAAGCAGCAAACTTGTAGTTCCCTATTGCTTTTCTCAGAAACCAAAATATTCTGCTTGTTTTACTGAGCAGCAGGGGAGAACTGGGCATATTTACAGATGGAAAACCTTTGACAGCAAAGCAAAGGTGTCACACTATATTTATCACAATTTACATACACTGAAGTGAAAGGTGTCATTTCATCGTGTCACACAACACTAACACTGTCTTTATGAATCCTTCTGTCACAGACAAGAATTTGCATAACTTCAGAATATTATTAATAAATTCAAATATAAATTGCCCAGTAATAAATCACAATTCTTAAAAGTCTCAGGAGTATTTGCAATTAACTTTCAAATCAAGCAGACCTTCAGACCAATTTACACTACTGCTTAACTTACAAAATTGAGTGTCACATAAAAATATAGCACTTCAGCATTTCATTGAACTGTGAATCCATGAGATGCACTTGTAGTGTGTATTTATATTCTCATATAAAAACAAAATGAAGAATCCATTCAGTGCTTTAATGCCCTAGCCACACATGAATAAAAGAGAAATAGAAGTAACTAGAGAGCAGAACACTAAATTCACCTCATTTTCTCAAGAAGGCAAATAGTTTCCTAAAAAATTGAAATATACAGATAAACAAGAATGATCACTCTCACACCCACAGCTATGCTGGACATCATGTACCAGTCTCTTGTATCTAGGAAATTAAGAAGTCCTGGCACTAGCCAAGGAATTGTGGTTGGCAATACGTGGCAAGTGTTAAACAGCAAAACCCAAATGAGTGGAAAGACTTATTTTGATTCCATTCTTATTGCTGAGCTGGCAGCAAGACACAAAGAAGCCTGACTGTCTGAACATAAGTTTTTGTTATTGAAAATAGAAAAGTACTTGGGTCACATCCTGATTGTCGCCTTTTAATATATCCACAGATGGCCGTTTCCCTTCCTATGATGATAACAGAAAGTAGTTCAAATTTTCAAAACCTGAAACCTTAGCTTTTACTTTTCCAGTCTGAAACATTTTAAGGACTCTTCTTACGAGTGAGATGTGTTCAAATTTACTAAGAGAGAGGTTTAGTTTGAATCAGGGCTAAAATTGCAGTATTGGGTGTCAAAACTGTGGAAACCATGATCCCACTGAGGCTGCTTGCTCTGAAACCAGAGGAATATCCTGAGGAGTTGGGTCTTATGCCTTGGACAACATAGGAATAACATGACTGGAACTTTGCCACTCACTTCTGTTCATAGGTTGGCAACTTTAGGTCTATCCAGCATGAAGAATTTAGGAATGGAACTCATGAGCGGAGGAAACACAGACAGCTACAGACTTTAAGGTTTAGAACTAACACAAAGGGCTCAAAACAGGCCAGAGTCAGTTCTATGGCTCTGGAATCAAGAGGCAGGTCCAAAATGCTGCACTCCCTGGGAAGCCATATGCAAAATGCCGACTGGAAAGTGTTCTTGGTCCATATCATCCCCTGAACTGTGCATTGGCGTGGACAACACTAGCTGGCACAGGCCAAAATTGCGCCAAGGAATGTGCTAGGAATTAAATGGTAAAAGTAATTTCATGCCATTCTGTCACTTTTGCCCTGGCCCTCTAGAGATTATTGATATAAATATAGATGGGTGACTAGAGGTGGGATTATACAAGACCTAGATGTGCCCCAGTTCAGAAAGCCAGAAACAAGAACTTCTTGTCAGGACAGACCCACACACATGTCCACTTTTTCAAAGAACAAAGCAGGTCTCCTGTTTTACTCTAGTGGTTACTAATGCCGGCTAATGTTACTAATGCCACTCACGTGGCTGCAGATGATTTAGTCAGTTCTTTCTCTTAAGTGAGAGAATACAAACTACATGCCCTATTTCCTACAAGAGTGCTGTAAATATATCCTATTCTGCTTGTCTGTTTCCAGAGATATTTCCCAGCAATCTTATTGGAGATGTGTCATTGTATAGGTAATTCAAGGTCTATTTCGTCAGAGACCAATCACAGATGAATTGTTAATCCATGCGTTACTTCGCAAAGGGAATAATCGGCACTTTCTGCTTCAGAAACTACATATGTTTTACATATTTACCCCTTTGCACTTAGTCATTTGTTCATACTTAAGTGTAATATAGATGCTGATTTGTTCAGCCATGACCTCCTGAGGTGTTTCACTATGCATGCAGTGAAGTTCATAAACTGTGGAACCTACTGCGAGAAAAGGCTTCAGAACTGGCAAATGAACCTGGTAATTACGAATTCAGGTAGACATCCAGGAAGGACTTTCTTGTTCCCATGATTTGCGACAATTCAACAGGGGCTGGGAAAAAAAAAATCTAAATTTTGGACTTACATATTAAGAACTTTGGATACCTAAATTCTTTTTTGATATCAGAGTCTTATTCCATGCTAATGTTCTCAGCTAGCAATGTTCCTCATGCACTTACTCCAGCCGTGTTGGACTTCCATTGTCTAATTCTTGTTGTTTTTTTAAAAAAACAGGAAACTGGTCTATTTGTCACAAAAAAACCCCAACATAGGTTCATCCCTGTTCCTACTGTTGCTGGCAATGATGTGGACAAAACAGAAATCTGTACATTGACCTGGACTGTGATATGCCACTATAGTAATAAATGTGATGTATGTGAGAGTTTTCATTTTCTGCAATAAAGTTTCATTTGCAGTAAAAACACTTCTGAGAAATCGTTAAGGGAGACATAAATGAAAATGATTCTAAACTAAGCCTATTCAAAAAATTCTAATCAGCTTAAAAAAAATAAATCCTTATCAGCCAACCTGTTTGTTAAATTCATTTGTTAGCTTGTGTACCTTGGTGAATTACCTATGGATTCCTCAGAAAAGCTGTGTTTATTCTTCTGGTTTATCTCATCCAGAACTATTAAAAGAAGGAAAAAACCCACCCAACAAACAAAGACAGAACTTAGGAAAAGTTTGGAGTTCTTCAGACAGCAAAGATGCTAGAAAGCTACTGTAGTTGAGAGTCTTGTTAACTAGCAGACCTAGATATTCACTTGAGTTTTTGTTTATGTAGCTAACACTCTTAGAAAAATAAAACCTAAGACTATCTTAATCTTAATGGTTGTTTGGTTTGCATTTGTTTTTGTTTCCATTTGAACATTAATTACTCCAGGGAAAACATCGCTTCCAGCATAAGGTAGAACAGTTCAATTATTTAATTGCATTGTTGATACTGACACAGGGACCAGCAGATATCATTGGTTTTTATTTCTTTGAATTATTACCTAATCTTGATAGAACTCTGTGTATTAGAGTTTAAACTGGGAATAAATTTTGATTGCCAAGTGCATTTAATTTGAATCTTGGTTTGAAGCTCAGATTTATTATTTTTTGTCTTAGATTTTCCATGAGTACAGGAGAAAATGTTGCTGTGATGGAGAGAGGAAAGGAGGGGCTTTTCGATTTAATTTTTAAGTGTGGTTATATAATATTTTCAGGGACCTAGCAAGGCATTTCCACAATTATCTTCAATAATGCTTTACTATGACTGAAACAAATATCACTTTAAAAAAATAATTCTATTAAAGACTATGAAACTCATGAATACTCAGTACCCCTGTTTCTGCCAAAATTTATGCAATTAATTGTGAAGTGATTAACAATAACTATGCAAAAAAAATCATATTTTATAAATTGGACACAATTACTGAATATTGGATACTGTTGACATTCAGTTCACTTACAGCTGTAACCATGAAAAAAGAGAGAAGCTCACAGGATTAATCTATATTGTCAACAGAGTACCAGGGCAATTATTTAACATGGCATATATTGCAGAATCATGGAAGGATTGAGCACGGAAGGGACCTCAGGATGTCATCTGGTCCAACCCCCTTGCTCAAGCAGGGCCACTTAGAGCTGGTTGCCCAGGACCATGTCCGGGCAGATTTTGAATGGGGATGGAGATGCCACAACCTCTCTGGGCAACCTGTGCCAGTGCTTGGTCACCCTTAGAGTGAAAAAGTGTTTCCTGATGTCCAGAGACAATTATTTGATGTATTTCAGTTTGGGCCCATTGCCTCTGGTCCTGTCTGTGGGCACCACTGAAAAGTGCCTGGCTACATCTAATTTGCATCTTCACTTCAGGTATTTACATACATTGATGAGATCCACCCTGAGCCTTCTTTTCTCCTGGTTGAACAACCCCAGCTCTCTCAGCCTTTCCTTAGAGGAGAGACACTCCAGTCTCTTCATCATCTTTGTGGCCCTTCACTCTATCCAGTAGTTCCTTACCTTGCATACTGGGCAGCCTAGAATTGGCCACATTGTTGTTCAGGGCAACTTCGTAGAAAGCATAGAAAAAATTTAATTTGGAAGGGATCACTCAAGTTTGAAATTCATGACTAGCTTCTAAGTTAGATTAGTTTGCTCAGGACCTTGTCCAATCTAGTTTTGAAAATCTCTTAAGGATGGAGATTCTACAGTCTCCAGCACACCTATTCCAGTGCTTAACATTTGTTTTTTTAAGATTTTTTTTCCTTGTGTCCAACCGGAATTTCTTTCTTGCAGTGTATGAATATTCCTCTCATCCTCTCATTGTCTCTTCCTGTGTATCAAGTGCTAGCCATTTCAGTGATACTTCCGTGGACTCTTTCTACTCTGCTATTTAATACTTAGTTCAGTATGGCGTTATGTGGTCTTAGGGCTGAGCTTGAATTTACTTTGGATAAAGTATCAGTGCTTTCTTCTTGGATTTTTCATCATCTTGACAAGTGTCAGTCTCCAAGCAAAGAAAAATTTGCAGAGGTTGAGGACTGGTCTGAACTCAAAGCTTGAACCTTACAAGCAGTAGCGATGTAACCAGCTCACATTGTCTGGCCTAGAACCCATATCTGTGAAGAGGTATCAAATCACTGCAGGCTTAGTAAGACTAGCTGTGGGGACTGTCCTTTGAGATTCTGGGTGTAAAGGGAAAACCAAAAATAGGACATGAAATTACTCCCACCACATTATTTAAAAAAATAATTAGACAGCAGGTCATTAATTGTCCAACTAACAAAAATGGATTCCCAAGAGTACCTTTTAGTCTTTTTTCAGCTGGAGTTCTATAAATGATATCTAAAGGTGTTAAGTGTAGATGATAACACCACCTACAGAAAAGATAACATAATCCTTTTCCTGATAAGAAGCTGTTTACTGTGGGTTATAACATGGCTGAAATAAAGGTTTGGGGGTTAACATTTTTATTTCATGTACTTCCCTCTGCCTTTTATTGTTATGTATTTGCTTTCATTAAATTGCTGGAATTTCCGCCACTAAGGAAAGCAAGGAAATATGCCATTCTACAGGAGTCATAGAAAAATATACTATCTTCAGCTGTTCTCTTAACAAACTGAACCTTGCTCTCAGGTCTTATGGTGATCCATGAACTGTTATCAGGTTATAGGACTCTTGCAGTACTTGGTTTCCTCACGCCTAGGAGAGCCTCTTTAGCATTTGGCAGTTAATTTTTTCTGCAAACCCATCTGCAATAGCAATGTGCCTTTCTAACCAAGAATGATAACAAGGTGTTGTTTAAACTTCCTGACTTTCACTGAGAAAAGTGAATATATATTAAAAAAGACTCCCTTCTTAGGACAAAAGGGCTGAATGAGTGATTCAGCCTTTTTGATCTGTTTTAAGTTTTGTAAATACAGAACAAACTTTTCTTTCTGATAAAAAAATAAAAAATCTTCTATGTGATATTTTCTGTAGGGTCTACTGAGACTGAAGTCTTTCATGAGTATTTGCTTAGCAGTTGTAGCTATCTCTTCTGAAAAAAATGACTCACCGTGGTTACCACATTTTGCATAGTTACAGTACAGTCAGAAGCTTCTATCAATTGCTTTTCTTCCTCACATAAAGTAGATATTCTTTGGGTTCTCTTGCCTTGAATGGAAAAAAGAAATGCTTGATAAAGAACATTGGAGCTCCTACCTAATTTTTAAAGAAAGTTATAACATATTCACCTCATATTTGGGAGTAATCACTGGACAGAAATAGACAGCTAAAAGGTACTCTTGAAGTCAAATTTCAGATACTCTAAAACATTAATAAAATTTTTCTTAAAGATAAGAAGTAGGCTTTCTTTTTGTGATAAACTGAAAAGGAAAATTCATTACCATACCAGCTACTACTGTTGATTTTCAAGTCTCACATGGCCTAGTCAAAGCTTCAGTAGGTTGTGGCATTTTGCTTCTTAACCCAGACAAAAAGAAACCCAGAAACCAAACCAAAATAAAATTAATCATAATTAAAAAAAATACAGATTTAGGGCCATCTCCCAATTAGGATAATCTCCAAAATTAAATCTCATACAGTATTTCCTAGACTGAAATAAACAGAAAGCACAGCTTGCTATCGTATGTCCTTCAACTGCCATAACACATCATGCTTCTGTAAACTGATCCAATAAAGTCTGAGGGCTTGACAAGGGTTTGCTGTCTCATTATCTGAAAAACTTTCCATTGTTTCTTTACAGGTAACGGCCTGAAAAATGATGAATATTACCTAGTTAAACAGAAATCGAATCATACAGTTTGATAGAAGAAATTAATAGTCTGATCACCTTTTAAGGTACAAATAAGTATGTGATCCTGTTTGTGGTAACATTATTTACAGCAATGGTACCAGAAAAAACCCACTTTTTAAACTTACCTTAAATTGTAAAAGCACAATCAAGTGAAAATTAACTACTGTTTCTACTTTATACAGTGAAAGAAAGCATATTCCTTAGCCACAAAATAATCATTCTATTTGGATCTGGTTCCAATGTGCCGTATCCCATAGTGGATTTGTCTGCTGTTAAAGTGTGTAAGACCTTACAGGATTGTTGTGGCTGAATTCATAGTCATTTTTAGATCTCTTAGGTATCCTCAACAGGATGCAATATGTGCTATTATCAATTTTAATTTATTATCACTGTACTGAAATATCATTAAATAAGCATTTGACAGCAACGTTTTCTAGTTTTAGCTGAGGTTTGCATTCATTACCTAAATAAAACTCCTGTCTCCATATACAGAACAGAAACCAACTGCTACTTCAGAAATGACTGTTACAAGAAATGCTATTACATTGCAAGGGGTGATTTCACTTATAAATAGAGGAATTCAGAAAGTTAACAATAACAAAACCTAGGAAAATGAAATTTGTAAGAGGATTGGATGGCATACTGTAAAACAGAAGCTCTATTTACTTGTAAATTATTTAAATGCAGAATTGAATTGGTATAGCTTACAGGAAACCTTAATAAATTCTTGGTTTTCAGTATTCCTGGATTTGAGTGATCAATACCCAACGTGACAGATGCTACAGAATCATAGAATAGCAAAACACTACTGTGCTAGTGCTACAAACAATGTACAGGGAGACAGGAACTCAGTCAGCAGCAAGCAGAAAGCTGGTGGACTAAAGGATGCTCCTCAATAGTCTGGAAAATGTTAGGAGCCATTTAGACCACATCCTTACAGTGAAACCATGCAAGTGAAAAGCCTTTTAAAGTGTCACTGTCCAAATCTCTTCCCCAAATGGAATACTTGAAATAGTTAAACCCAGTCAGAGAGGCAGAAAAGGAAACAGAACTTAAAACTTACAAAATTGGCAGTCCTGTCCTGAAAAAATAGATACTGTATGCAAATGACCAGCCTGGGACTGTGGCAGGTATAACAAGCACTAGGAGCAGTGTCATGATCCATTTAAATCTCTCGAATTTACAGGACAACATACTCTGCAAATGAAACTTTAGTTTATGAACTCATTAGGAAGGAAAACATACAAACAAATCAAACAAGACATTCTGGGTTTGGCTGGGGTAGAGTTAATGTTCTTCTTAGTAACTAGTATGGGGCCATGTTTTGGATTTGTGTTGAAACTGGTGTTGATAATGCAGAGACGTTTTCGTTATCGCTGAGCAGTGCTTACAGACAGTCAAGGCCTTTTCTGCTCCTCACGCCGCCCCGCCAGTGAGCAGGCTCTGGGTGCACAAGAAGTTGGGAGGGGATACAGCCAGGACAGCTGACCCCAACTGGCCAAAGGAATATCCCATACCATATGCTAGCATATGCTTATATGCTCAGCATATAAAGCTGAGGGAAGAAGAAGGAAGGCAGGGATGTTCGGAGTGATGGCATTTGTCTTCCCAGGTAACCATTATGTGTGATGGAGCCCTGCTTGCCTGGAGATGGCTGAACACCTGCCTGCCGATGGGAAGCAGTGAGTGAATTCCTTGTTTTGCTCTGTTTGCGTGCATGGTTTTGCGTTACTCATTAAACTGTCTTTATCTCAACCCACATGTTTTTTCACTTTTACCCCTCTGATTCTCTCCCCCATCCCACTGGGGGAATGAGCGAGCAAGCAGCTGTGTGGTGCTTAGTTACTGGCTGGGGTTAAATGACGACACATAGGCTCAATCATAGAATCAATTGTCTAGGTTGGAAGGGACCTTTAAATCACATCCAACCATCAGCCTAACACTGCCAAAACCACCAACAAACCACGTCCCTAAGCACCACGTCTACCTGTCCTTTAAATACCTCCAGGATGGCAACTCCACCACTTCCCCAGGCAGCCTGTTCCAATGCTTGACAACCCTCTCGGTGAAGAATTTTTTCCTAATATCCAACCTAAATGTTCCCCTGGTACAACTTGAGGCCATTTTGTCTCATCCTATTGCTTGTTACTTGGGAGAAGAGGCTGACACCCACCCCAGTACAGCCTCCTTTCAGGTAGTTGTAGAGAGCAATAAGGTCTCCCATCAGCCTCCTTTTCTCCAGACTAAACAAACTCAGTTCCCTCAGCCGCTCCTCATAAGATTTGTTCTCCAGACCCCTCACCACCTTCATTGCCCTTGCCTGGACATGCTCCAGCACCTCAGTGTCTTTGTACAGGCTAGTCTAACGTGAATTCACTCGTTCATGACCCACAAGCTCTCTAACTTGTAACTCACATGTCAATGAGAGAAATGGTTACCTTGCAAAGAGTGGGAGTGCTCATTCCTTATTCTCCCCCATAATGCGGGTGTCCCCCATATCACACAGGGAAGCATGAAACCCTCAGCAGTCTGGCTGCTGTTGGATTCGCTTCAAAATCTCTTTGGGTAAGCTGATGTGTTTATACCTCCCAGCTTGGAAGTTTGATCTATACAATTTCCATAAATTAGTGGATACTGAAGAAACTTTGGGCAATTAATATGCAAGGACGCAAGAGACAATAGCTGCCAGAGGCAGCAAGCTGCAGGTGACATCAGCTGCATAATAACCTTTATCCCTCCCTGTCCATCCTGTCCTGCCGACATGTTGCCCTTGCATTGACCTGGTCCCAGCACACATCAGACCTTAGCATAAGCTGTGTGTTAGGCCAAAAACTGGGCAGGAGTTGAATGAACAGTCACAGGGAAGACATTTAGATTTATATTTCCTTTGGGATATGAATAGAGCACTCCTAAGCAAGACAGGTGCTTACATCTCCTTTTCATTTTCATTTTCACTGTAATGCTGCTGTCCTGAGTAAACAGTGCATTTCTTGGTGAGGGCTCACCGATCATTAATTGAACTTATCAATTCTCACAAATGAAGAGTGCAAATACAAATCTGAAGTCACAATTGTTGAGATAATTACAGCATACTGTAAGAGAAAAATAAACCGTGCCATTCCTCCTTTTCTCTGCCTAAGGCTGACCCCAGCTACTCAGCAAAATATAACTTCACCTAAGAATCAGAAACCTTATTACAACCTTATTTCTTCATACTTCTATGATAACATGTCATAATTTTCTGGGCCTTTCTGCCCTTTGATGAGAGAGGCACACGCGGTCATCAGCTTTTCTGGCTGACAAACTCCATGGAGCTACCCAGCCAAGAGGCACTGGGGTATCCCTGCTCAGCACCTGCGCCCCAAAGACTCTGTTTCAATGTGTGGAGCTTGGTTTGAAGGAATGAGTCAAGGGTTTTTTTGGTTTTTTTTTTTTTTTTTTTTTTTTTTTTTTTTTTCCACAAGGCAGGCTTTGAATTTGTGCACTTTGGCCACAGCTTTAAAAGTTAGAAAGCATTTAACTAATTAAAAAAGCAAACAAATATTTCTGCCATGAGAAGGATCCTGCAGCCAAGTAAGGTGCCTATGGCCAAGCAGGCCCAGCTGTGCAGACAAAGACTCTAAGAAACAGCAGCTTGAAAAAGACCTCATCCAGTAAATATGAATTGCTGTGTTACTTTCTATGTTTTGCTATTGTGATTGGTTTTGCCGTGTTATAGACTAAGCTATAGTGCCAACAATGCCTGTCCTTAATTTTGAGGCTTGATGGCATGACAAATCAGATCTCAACACTGTCTGTCGGCTGGTTGAATAATGGAGCATTAACTTCTAACATGTCCTTAACCCACATTCTAGTTCTTTCATCCAAACTTCAATTAATGTTTACTCTGGGAAGTCCCATTTTTTTTCTCGAACCAATTGTTCAGAACAGTTTTTCTTACTTGCATTACTTAAATTTAAAGCTCTTTAGTCACAACTATAGCAGTACTATGCAGTATTGGTACTCTACAGTACTCTTCAGTAATCACATTATCGTTTTTTCTTGTTACTCTTTAAATTTTCAATATTTTTCAATATGATTACATTTTAAGTGTGCAGTCCCTGTGGGCATTAGGGACTTGTAGTATATATATATTTAAAGATTTCCACTCCTGTTATAGTAAATCTTTAAATATAAAGATATAAATATATGTAAATATACGTTATACTGTGTTAATTTTTTGTCATACTAACTGATCCTACAAGTCAGTTAACCTAGGCTAGGTCCAAGCTGAACACAAGTCTTTCAACTGAAGATATTCTAACAAAATACCAGACATAAATAATTCTATGACTGATTTCCTCATTCTAACTGAATAACTGTGCTGGTGATCTTTTGCCTCCTAAAGTGCCTCCTAAAAAGCCACCTACATATGTTCAGAAACGATTTTTACATGTTGTCTAGCAACCAGTTTTAACATTCATATGAAATTAGAAATTTGATGGTGGTACAGATTTGAGAAAAAAGATATGGAAAGTTGAGGAAAGAATAGTCCTGTATTTTAGAAATCCAAAAGGTTTTTACAGAGTACCATAATAACCCACCCTGTCCTGAGCCTAGTAATCATTCCAGAATGCAATAATATGACTAAATAAAAAGTGAGAAAAAAGTCACAAAGCTCCATGCTGCACTGGGGGAGGGTGTGTGTGTGTGTGTGTGAGGAATTAGTTATGTCCTTGTCTGGTTTTATTATAATTATGATGTTGTTTAAAACAGTCTTTTGTAGACAAAGCCTTAAAAAGAACCCAGTCCATGCAATCCACCCAACAGTATCACTGCTAGTGGACCGTTAGAAAATAAGAGACACTAAAATTAAAGCTTCATGGTTTTGGCAGTACATGCTAGTTGCAAGTAGCAAAGGTTATTTTAGTGTCTGATGTGGTGAGGAAACCAGCTGACTCAAAGGAGTATGAATTTGGGAGCAAGAAGAAAAGATTCGGGTAGAAGAGGAAATAAGATAAGACAGGACACAAGAAGCAAAGGACAGGGCTAAGAAGAATTTTAAGAAGAAACTGAGTAGAAAATTATAAATTTTGGAGGAAGACATAGACGTGCGAAAGATGTGGGAGAAAAGCGTTACTATGTAGAGTGGTGTTGAAGATAAGAGAAGAGGCTGGAATTTGGGTGGCTTGATCTTGTTCCTTTGTCTTCCATTGCTGAGTTTTTATTCATTCAGGATCTGCATGTGATCAGTGTAAGTGTTGCAGGCCCCATACATAACTGACCTACTTGTTGATAAAATCACTGGCTATGTACCCTTCTGCAGTAATTTTTTGTGGTGCAGTTTGAGAAAAAAGGGATGCCCTTGCATAATGCAGTGCTCAGTAACAGGATGCCAGGCCATGGAGGGAAAGCACAAGATAGGAAAAGGGGATTTGATGCAGGAAAACACAAAGGGGAGCGGAAAAGAGAGTGCTGAGAAGAAAAAGAACATTGGCAAGCAAAGATATTAAGAAGAAATATTAAAAATATGAAATACTAAAAATACTCCTCCAACCAATGATCAGCTTCCAGGAAATCAACAAGAGGTGTTGATTGTTGTGAACAGTTAGAAGCTCTTATAAAACATTTGCATTTCTGAGGTGAAGGAGGTGTCAGTTCCAAAGCAATGCTTTTGTCATCTACCAATATACAGAGCACTTCTCTAGACAGAAAAGTCAGACCAAGAAAAGTTTGAATTTCAGGTGGAAGCAGGATGCAGAACAGGATTTGCACGTAACCCCCAAGTCTCCTTTGCTTTGGCATAAGCACAGAATTTGTGCCAGCTTATCTTAAGCTTTGTGTTGTGACAATTAAATACACATATTATTTAATTGTTGAGTTTAGTTATTATAGAATTTAAACAGGATAGCTGAAAGAAAGATAAGCTAACTTCATTTAACTTGTCTCACAGGGATAGTAGATCCTTTATTAAGAAGCTGATGTGTATGGTGGGTATACAGGCAACATTAGGATCAGATCAGTATATTTAAGTCTCTCACTAGGATAGCCTTGTGAAATAAACATTTTGCCCAGATCCTCCATTGGTAGGAAATGAATGTGTTTCATAAAAATACCTTCATTTTTATGAACTAAACACAGAGGTTTCCTTTATGGATCCTGGAGAACAGGAGTTACACAATACTGCAACATATATTTGTATGGAACAAACCAAATTAAGCATATCCATCCAGCTTCTGGAAGACAAAATAAGTAGTTCTCATTTAAAGTAATTTAAAATTATAGAACTTTAAAATAAACGTAAGTGGATATATAGATATACACAGATAGATCTCACACAGATTTTCCTTACAGAGACCACTGCATAAAGACTCAGAAACTGTCACAGATGGACAGTTTAAGGAGAGAAATTACCAGGTACTGACCCTAAACCCCTGTCCCCACCTTTTCTCTGCCTTTGTCCTTGCTGAAGGAGCTGAGGGTAAACTGGTGGTAACAAAGGTGGTAACAAAGGAATCAAGAGTGAAGGAGTGAAGTCAAGCCTGGGGAAGGGGGAAGGAAAGGTGTTGTTTAAGTGTTTGTCTTTTTGTTTCCCACTACTCAAGTTAGTAATTAAATATTTACTTTATATGGCAATAAATTAACTTAATTTCCCCTGAGTTGAGTCTGGTTTGCCCAAAATGGCAACTGGTAAGCAATCTTCCAGTCTGTAGCTTGACCCACGAGCTTTCTTATTCCAGTCCTTCCTATTTTCTCTCCCTATCCCACTGGGAGTGAGTGAGAAGCTGGGTGCATGTGTGGCTGTCAGCTAGGTCAAATCCACCACACCAGTAAATCTCAGGAAGAATAACCTTTATTCTTGCAGAATAAATACTGAAACTCCCAGCAGCTTTCATGACACCCAACTTTCACACAAGTGATTTATCAAAAGTGTCCAGTTCTGGGCTCCCCAGTTCAAGAAAAACAAGAAACTGCTGGAGACAGTCCAGCGGAGGGCTATGAAGATGACCAGGGGACTGCAGCATCTCTGTTATGAGGAAAGGCTGAGAGACCTGAGTCTGTTCAGCCTGGAGAAGAGAAGACTGAGAGGGGATCCCATCCATGCTTATAATTATCTAAAGGGTGAGTGTCAGGAGGATGGGCCCAGACTATTTTCCGTGGTGCCCAGTAACAGGACAAGGGGCAATGGGCACAAACTGGAACACAGGAAATTCCATCTCAACATGAGGAAAAACCTGTTTACTTTGAGGGTGGCAGAGCACTGGAACAGGCTGCCCAGAGAAGTTGTGGAGTCTCCAGAGAAGTTGTGGAGTCTCCTTCTCTGGACACGTTCAAAACTCACCTGGATGCATCCCTGTGCAACCTGCTGTAGGTGACCCTGCTCTGGCAGGGGGGTTGGACTAGATGACCTCTGAAAGTCCCTTCCAACCCCTGCCATTCCATGATTCTGTGAAAATGTTCTGTCTGCGATGCTTTAAGGGGAAATTTTGATATGTGTATTTGACAAAAAGAGTGACAGAGTTCTAGGTAGACTTTGAGACAGGAATAAGAAAGTTAAACTTCTCATATTGTATTTTTAAATGGTTAACAATATGCTCTTTCTCATCCTGGTCACTGAATTATGGGACTCTTATTATGATGTAGTGTTTCATAGATAGAGTAATCTATCTTTTTTTATGGGACACAGTGAAGGACAATGCTTTGACAACTACACCTGTGCCAGTGATTTTTCTGAATTAAAACTGAAGATACACAGCAGACCTCTCTGTGCTACCCTACCCTGGCCCCTGCCTAAATAACAGAGCACTAGCCTTATGGCCAGCTGCTGGGCCTATTGCCCAACAGATCCATTTGCTTGGATCTCCTGGGCTTCTCATGGCTGCCAGGCTATGGGCAACACTGGGTGCTAAAGGGCAGGCGGAGCACACAGGCTGCTGCTGTGGCGCGTTGCCACAGCTCATGCAGCACACTGGTGTGCTGCGACACAGCCTGGAGGAATAACTGGCTCAGAAGCCTGAGGCGACGCAACAACACCATGAAAGATCTAACCAGTCAACACCTGTAGGATCTGGCCCTGCTTCCCTCAGTGTGTGAGCACAGCTGAGACCTTGCAGAGAAGGAGGTTGGAGGTACTCGTTATCGATTTACCTCCTTAGCTCGCCACTCCTGCAGTAACGAAAGCTTCCACCTGCAATAACCCTAACAGGCTACTCACTTTACTCCTGGAAGGGTTTGATTCTTGTGTTTTACTGCATTGTACAAAGAACTTCAGACAGCACAATTAAAAAATAATTTTTGCTTCAATATTCTTACAGGTCTCTTTTAGTTAGCAGTGGCACTCTGCTATTAAGAAACTTTGGTAGCTCTCAGTTCTATAGAATTCACAGTTATTCGAGAAGGAAAGGAATGAAAGGTCTACTCCATGCTTGGTTTTCTCTTCACTTGGCTTTGCAAAACACTTAATGGATGCAGGAAATCCCAGTGGTTGCAATAACAGGGAGACAGAGCTTATACATTGGCTCACAAAGTTTTTGGGTCTAAAACTTTTAAGTGTGAGTCCCAGTATTCTGTACTGCATTATATCTTTCCTGCCTCTACAAAACAGGTTTCAAATGTCCCCCAAAATCAGATTTTTCCATATAACTATCTTGCACTTGCTGGGACAGACATTTGCCCCCACACTGCATAACACACTGAGTCATGAAAAGATAAACGCAGAGTTTCCCTTACCAGTCCTCAGTGCTCTGTGTTTTCAAAGGCTCGCACAGACCAGGGTTACAGACCAATGCTAACACCATTCAGGATGGTTCATCTCTCTTTCCAAACATGTCACATCCTCCTTTTGAACAGCAAAGCATTGCTCTGTGGTGACTTTCCTATGGCTGATGCTTTATGAAATGAATGTGCCACAAGCGCAATGGAGACAGTTCACACTCCCTCAGCTGGCCTGGTTCCTTCACTTTTAACTGAGAATGTAAATTTCAAGCTAGTGGCTGCACAGGCTAGCCACCACTGAAGCTCTGTTATCTAGGGAATTTTAACTCTTAGCAGACTGAACAGGCTCTGTCAAATTCAACTTCTGGTTTTAGAGTGCATTTTAATGTATTAAATACATGTATTGTAAAAATATTCTGCATCTGAGAGCATGTACGTGTTTTGGGTTTACATGGCAAGGTTCTGGTAGAGGGGGGGCTACAGGGGTGGCTTTTGTGAGAAGCTGCTAGAAGCTTCTCCTATGTCCAATAGAACCAATGCCAGCTGGCTCAAAGACAGACCCACCGTTGGCCAAGGCTGAGCCCATCAGCGATGGTTGTAGCACCTCTGTCATAAAATGTTTAAGACAGGGGAAAAAAAAACCCAAACCCTAGGAATTTCAGCTGAAGAGAGGAGTGAGAATATGTGAAAGCAACAGCTCTGCAGACACCAGGGTCAGTGAAGAAGGAGGGGGAGAAGGTGCTCCAGACGCTGGAGCAGAGATTCCCTTGCAGCCCATGGTGAACACCATGGTGAGGCAGGCTGTCCCCCTGCACCCCATGGAGGTCCAGGGTGGAGCACATACCCACTTGCAGCCCATGAAGGACCCCACACCAGAGCAGGTGGATATGCCCGAAGGAGGCTGTGACCCCGTGGGAAGCCCACACTGGAGCAGGCTCCTGGCAGGACCTGTGGACCTGTGGAGAGAGAGGCCCATGCTGGAGCAGGTTTGCTGGCAGGACTTGTGACCCCGTGGGGGACCCACACTGGAGCAGTCCATTCCTGAAGGACTGCACCCCATGGAAGGGACCCATATTGGAGCAGTTCATGAAGAGCTGCAGCGTGTAGGAAAGACACACATTGGAGAATTTCATGGAGTACTGTCTCCTGTGGGAGGGACCCCACACTGCAGCAGGGGAAGATTGTGAGGAGTCCTCCTCCTGAGGAAGGAGCCACAGTGACAATGTGTGATGAACTGACCACAACTCCTATTCTCCATCCCCCTGCGCTGCTCAGGGGGAGGAGGTAGAGAAATTGGGAGTGAAGTTGAGCCCAGAAAGAAGGGCAGGGTGGGGGGAGGGTGTTTTAAGATTTGGTTTTATTTCTCTTTATCCTGCTCTGATTTCATTGGTAATAAATTAAATTAATTTCCTCAAGTTGAGTCTGTTTTGCCCGTGACAGTAACTGCTGAGTTACTGCTGTCCCTACTTTGACCCCCGAGTCTTGCGTTATATTTTCTCTCCCCTGTCGAGCTGAGGAGGGGACTGACAGAGCAGCTTTGGTGGGCACATGGGGTCCAGCCTGGGTCAACCTACTACAGTATGTTTTCATCCCTTTTTTCTCGGATGTGGATCTGAAGCTCATTTTCCACATGGGATATAATCAAAGGCTGACTTCAAGCATCCAAATATCTAAAAAGCAGAGGACATTCTTCCTTCAGAATTTTCTTGGAAAGCATAGTAAAGTCGCTGGTTGTATTTTTCTTATGAAAAAAATGTATCTTTATGAAAAATGGAAGCACAAGGGACTATGGCACCCATGAATGTGTAGAATCCTAAGAAAATACATGAATAAGGTGTAAGCAAATATCAAATTTGATCATCAAACACTCATCATATACATTGACATAACAAATGCACACTTTTTGTTTTTTTTCACCACAGACAGCTAAAGAAGTCAGAAGTTAGAGTAATAACCTATTAATTAAAGAGAAAAATTCAGAAATGAATCTATGGAGAGTAGATGTCTAGTATGGGGCAATAAAAACCTAATGTATATATACAGGTAAAATGTAGAAGTACACTTGTAAAAATGAAAGTTGATAGAAAGCAATATTGCATTTACAGCAGCTGGGAAAACATAAGAACATCCTCTCATCTTTAGAAAAAAATAAGTGAGACACTGAGGATTTTCAAAGTGTCAGAATGATTGATTTCACTCCAGACGAAGTCAGTTGAAGTTGTTACATTTAACTACAGCATTAGGTCAACTGTTTATAAAAGTCTTTTTAACTGCAGCCTGATATTTTTAAATTTTCTGGCAAATAAATAACAACAAGAGAAGATGAAATGTATACTAAAGAGTGGTGGAAAATAAAGCAAGGAGAGAAAAAAAGAAAATTTTACGAGAAATGGGGAAGTAATCAACTTACTGAGTAAATAAAAGAGACAGAAAGTCAGCAAAACCTAATTAAATATACCTACAGCTAAGCTGTAGCCAATTTGAAAAAAAATAATAAAAGGATTAACTCAGATTTAACTACTTAAATACAAAAAGAAAACAGCAAGACTAATGTTAAAACTTGCTTCTCCCACATCTTGACTTCTCCATCACCACTTGCTGAAAGTAGAGTTTATGACTCTGTCCCATGCTTTTTAGAGAAGAAATGAAGAACTGTACAGATAAAAATCACATTCTGATGGATGCATTATGTGCTGAGAGAATGTGATGACTTATGCTTGTACCTGTCATTATCTTGATGTACTGCATCTTTAGTAATGAGAAAACTGTTCTTTACCATGAAATCAAATATATTCCCAGGAAAATAATGAAGTCAGAGAGGCAGAAACTGAAAATAGAGTCTAACTTGTACATATTATGTATAACATGAACTAGTAGCTAAGCTATACTCAAATACAAATATTTTCTGCAGCTGTGATTTTCAGATCTTTAAGGGGCATGCTCGGAATGGAGTTAAGTCTTCAGTTTTGCCCTAGGCCAACTGAACAGTTTTCCGATTTGAAACTCATCTTAAGCTCTACCCACAAAATCTAATATTGTCTTCACATGCATGTATATAAAATATTAAGGTTTAAAAAACTGTCATTATATTAAAAAGAGCAAAGAACACTTCACACTATGAAGTACTGCCTCTCATTTTCATTACATTTCTTTTTGTAGGAGTTCATTACAGAATAAAACTGTCCCTGTCACAGTAAATCTTGAGGAGTTCAAAGCTATGCTGCTCCATAATTATTAAGATTAGGCCTCTAACTGCAGCCTGACTTCAGCATTTAGGAATTGATGGCTAAAAGTTAAGACTTCTTCTTGCCTTGCATTTAATATATAGTGAATCCTAACAATTAACAAACCCAAGAGTTCACTGAGTGGAACAAAAAAAATTAGCTGCTCTCTGTATTATTAAAGATAACCTCATTTTCTTAAGTATCTGGAAGTGGCTATAAGTACACTGAAGATAAGACACCTTATTGTAACTCAGAACACCTCATATTTTATACAACTCTGCACAAAGTCCTTCTGTGACCACTGAAGTAAAAATTTATTTCCAGAATAGGTCTGTTCTCCAAAAATATCATTGTATGTATTCAATGCTTCGCTATTTAGACATCGTTTATTTCCTACAGGGCAAAGCAAATATTGGTTTACACCATAAATATGTAAATATTTGTTTTACAGGGCACTGAGTCTAGGCTGCCTTATCCCAAAACACAAGTGATGGTGAGCAGAGCGGGTAATGGATCACATAAGGGTGAACTGAGAGGTTTCTATGAATTTTTAGAGGTAATTGCTACAGTATCAGATACTATCATTTATACAGAAGAGGTGTTTCCATTGCTTATGGTTAATTGTCAGAATGCCAGCAAAGTGTATCACTAAGCTGGCTACAGAACAGCTTCTAACCACTCTGGGGCTTTTTTTCCCCTCTTATGGCTAAGAGTACCAGCTAAAACTGAGTGACAGAAGCAACAAAACAAAGTCAGTCAAGATAAATCAAAGGACTGTTAGTGAAAGAATAAATTAAATTATCACTGAAGATGTACCTAAAGCTAAACTACAACATCTTGGTAGGACAATGTATTCACTTCTCTTCTATTTGAGAAAAACAAAGACTTAAAAATCGCATGTTTTTTCTCTGTGGCAACTGTTGCCACAATCTATGGGTATATTTTTGCATTTCTGACAGTTGGTCATTATTACTGTGTTGGAAAAAGGAATGAACTATTTCCTGTTTGATTGTTTTATGGACAGAAATTAAACTCTGTTAAGACTATTTGACAAAAAAAGATATGTCACAATCAAGTTATTTGAAGCTTGACACTCTGCACAAGCTCTGAGATTTGTGCAGTGCTGAGAGTTTTTATATAACAGCTGTTTTAAGACCGAGTTCACAAAATCAGAAATGTTTGGCTAAGGAAAATAGAGACATGCATTTAAGAGGAAAGAAAAAAGGCTCTACTAAAAGAAAATAGTACTACTTCCAGAAATGCTGAAAATGTATTCAAACCCTTGTGCTTTATTTTTTTATTATCCCTTGTTTCCTCCAGTAAAGAAGGTTATCCTAAATCATTATCACTGTTCTCTTTAGCTTTATCCTACAGACATCCTTCTGTGAGGATAAAGGATTGAAAGACTGTGTGTGAAGATTTTGCTGTCTGGGTAAGAGCACTTTGAGGGGAAGTCCCATTAAAAAAGATGAATGAATATACAGGGTTTGTTGTGAGGAGTCCTCCCCTCGTGCAGCTCTTCTGTGATTCATGCATGATGTCACTGATCTGTTTTTATTCAGGCTGAAACCTATTCTCATTTTGCAATGGTTAGGTAAGCTCTGCAGCCTAGGACAGGAGGGCTTGCAAGACGCTTGATAATGACATCTTCCAAGTCTGGCTCAGCTTTCCTTTCCCAGACTCACTCTTTTTCCAGCAAAAAAGGGCAATCATATCCAAAGCAGTTCTTGCCAAATTAATAGTTCTACATAACTAAACAATCACTAGAAAATGACAAGGAATGATCTATGTATCAGTAGTTACAATTATTTAACATTTTTGAGATTTAAACATAGCTTCTGGCTGCTAGAAATTGTCATCAGTTCAGACCCTGTATAGAGAAATATTTTAATCCAAACAATAGAAAATCTTAGATAGATATGTTGTTTTAGGACACTGGGAGAATAATAACAAAGAATAGAAATTGTTGTCCTTGCTATTGACTCTCCATTAAAAAAGAAAGATTAGAAAGATATACCAGAAACAAAAATTAACTTCAAAGGTTACTTGTTTGAAATAGATGTCTGAAATAGTGTGATACCTTGTGTAGAAAAAAAATACCTATCTATTCAGAGCAAATAACATGCTGAGTCTATTGAAAATGAACAAAGGCAATCTTGAAAAAAGGGAAATGAAAAGAATCTGGCTTCCTCATATTAAAAGGCAGAAAGACAGAATCTATACTACTGTTGATTCGGGGATAGTAAAACCAGGGAATGACTGCAAGAAACTATTAAGAACACTTTGTTTGAGGATATTTTTTGGCCTTGCAAACAATCTTAAAACATCTCTAAATCCAGATTATCCATGTTACAATCTGAATGGTCCTGCAGTACTAAAGATCCCAAGAGTTGACTTTAAAACAAGTTATTTCATGAAGATCGGACTGCAGCACAACACAGGGTTTTCAGAGAGGCTGTGAAGAAAGAAGAAAGAAAAAATCTAAAAGAATTCTAAACACACTTGCCTCAAAGGGACCTCAGGAGGTCCATTCAGTCTGTCCTATATGAAGGAAAATAAATATACCTGAACCCATATTCTGAAAGCTGTTTGGCTTCCTCCTTTTTACAAAAATCTGTGGTGAAAAAGATTTTATGAACTCCCCAAGAAAACTTTTTTCCTGTTTATAATTAGCCTTGCAGGCAGAAAACTGACGTTAATAACTCATCACCTATGATAATTATATTTCACCAGGCCACTCTCTAGACAAACCAACCAACCAACAACTATAGGGAACAACTGACTGACCATTTTTAGTAAGCTTGTTTTCTAGGGAAACTTGTGTTCTCTTTGAGTGTCTCCTTTTCTGGTCCTAGTAAATCTTGATCTTTTGACTCAGTCCTTACAGGTCAATATACCAAATAACCTACATCTCTTGGTAGGCTCCTTTTAATTCCCTCTGCTGTCAGTCTCTACATTCTTACCAACCTAGACACAGTATTTTGGCAAGGTTTCAGCAATGGCAAGTAGAGCAAATCAATTATTGCACACTGTAACAATGATTCTGATACTTTCTAGAAGTCCAGATGCAATTTTCCCCCATCATTTCTTCTAATATCACTTTAATCTAACGCTGGGATATATGAGGTGGTGCTCTCTGCATGTTCCCCAGTTTCATCTCAGCAGAGTCCCAAGTGCATAACAGGATTTTGAAGAAAATGTGACGAAGGATAAATAATTAATGGGTTTGTGGATAAAATATCTTTAAAATTTTTAGTTACTTTTCTCCTTTGAATGCTTGTCTGTGTATGGAGTCACAGTAGGGGTGTTTTTTTTTTTCCTTTCTCTTTTTTCATTTTTTATTTTAAGGAGCATTCTTTGGGAAAGACGTTAATAGAGATATCACTCAGCAAGGCACCTGCAATAATATTGGCTCTGGTGGAATATACTTTGATCAATGAAGGAAGATCCACGTGGGCATAAGATATTTTAACACAGTCCCTGATCCAGTTTGTCTTTATGCAGAGATCTCTAACTATTGATCCAAACAGCCACTGAGGTTTTCAGAACAGTCGGCTCCTTTGCAGTAGGAGGTAATTCCTGCTATTTAATACCTGTAATCAGGCATAAACCCTTTGCCGACAAAGGAAGAGTAGACTACACACAGTTTGACAAAGCAGAGGTTTATATGTATAAAAAAATCCAGATCTGTGCAGTTGACAGGCTGTAGCTTATTGCTTAGTTGTTGCTTACATCAGAAGGCTAACCTTGTCTTTGGATGGGTGGGCTTTATGGGATTGTTTTCTCACAGCTTCTTCTTGCTGCATTTCAGGGAAATCTCAATAATTTTGCCTGTGCTCCTGAATTTAAAAAAAACAACTTTCCTACGTGGAAAGTTTATATTGACCTTATCTGCTAAATTAATGGAATATACTATTGGACATAAATTATAATCTAATCACTCAGTCCGAACATCACGAGAAAAAACTTAGTGTCTTATTTCTGTTCTGAAATAAATAATGTCTATGTTGCTTTTTTGCTTCACACAAGTCAAATTTTGGTACAAGCCTTTGCAGTATCAGACACAAATAATAAGTCAGAAATTTATTGCAATGAGACTGAAGATTAAGCCTATGCAGAAAAAATAATGACTTAAGATCAGAAATGTAAAACTAGGAAAATGGAAAAAACCAAACATCCGGATTCCATCAGACTTGGATTAGTACCAAGTCAGTTATTTCACCTTAGATAGAACCTGGGATAAACTGTGACAGAGATCTTATTCATAAAGGAAACAATGTAAGAGGGATTGATTACCACCATGTGAATCTCTTACTTCCTAGCAGAAGAAATAGCCTCCAGAAAAACTGTCTTCACAGACAGAAAGAGTAATGAACAGTTTCCAACGGTGCAGAGTATCAAGTTTAATTCTGTGGAGAAATAAGGTTTCTTGTTAGCAGGAATAGCTTCACAAATCTCTAATAATCCAGTGAGAATAGCTATGAAATGAAATGAGGAGGAAAGAAAGGAAAAGGAAATGGCTGACACAGGAAAAAGAATTTGAGGCTCTTACTCTAAACTTAATTTTAGCACCTGAAGTCTGAGGTCTGTGGCAATCAGTGGGCCATACCAGCTAATAGGTGTTAGTAAAACCAGCTGATAGGTATTAATAAAACCAGTGATCTAGTGATGATCTTCCCTCTCGCTGGTCCAGGGGGCAGCTATTGCAGTTGGGATTTAGAGGATCTAAATTGGTATTGTGGCCTGTTTTGTGGTATGAAGGACAGAACCTCTGGAAACCATTGTGGTGTGTTATCATTGACAGAATGAAGAACTGAATCAAATCTGCAGTTACACAGCTCTATTCCTCAAGTTTTCAAACAATAAAAGCAAATATACCTTGGCTTTGCAGAGGAAGAGGAACTCAAACAGAATCTACAGACAGTGCTTTTGCTGGAGCCAGGCCTGGAAAAGGAGAGTAAGCTTTTACAACTCAGAAAGACATAGTGAGCTTTTGATACCACAGAATCAAGAAGAAGGAAAGATTTTCATTTAGACCTGCCTTTTATTTTTCTAAGGGAGTCACAATCGCTGCAGTTGCAGTTGGCACTGGCGTCATTGGCAAGGTCATCCCCCTCATTGGCAGGGATGTGTTCTTGCTGTTTGCATTCACGGCGGTCCCCAAGCGCAGAAATCCACAGAGCTCACTGCTTGCTGCAGAGAAGAGTGTTCTCTCTCCGATGGATTGCCTGATGTCTCCTTTCTAGCAAAGTACTTGCTGTTTTTTATTTATTTTGATTTTGTGAATATCAGACGCATTTTGAAGTCTCATCTTGTTCCTTGAACTAGCGACTCCTCTTAGACTGGTGTTTTCTGCAAATGTTAAAAACATATTCTTGATTCTTTCTTTCAAACTGTTAACGAAAATATCAACTAGAACTTGGCCCAAGCCAGATCCCTACAGGTATCCATCTGAAATATCTTTTCAGCTCATCAGTGAACAGTTACTATTTACTCTAAGAGCACACAGTGAGCTGGGAATTTGGCTTATGGCCATAGTATTTAACTTGATCTTCCTAATGTTACAAACGTCGTGTGGGCTAGTGCCAGCAAGCTTACTGAGGTCAAAATATATCACAAGTATTGCTTCATCCTTATCTTTTAGGCCAGTTATATTGTCAAAAAGGAATGACCAGAAACAACGCATGTTCTTTATTGTTGTTGTCATTCAGTTGCTTATTAATTGATTACTCAATGATTTAGGAAGGGAAGTTGAAGCAATAAATCTATAATTCATCATCTGTGCTTTTTTCCATTGATAGAGTTTCCTTTGGGAGGGTAAAATTCCTGAAATATAAGACAATAACCATTTCTTCAATAATAATTGTGAGATGGTTTGGATTACTTATGAGATACTCCAGGATGAATTTTATGATTCTCTGCACACTTGAACTTTTGTGACTTACCCTATTCAAAGTCACCCTCCATACATTTTGTAGGACCGTGCCCTACATACTGTTTTCCAATAAATAATTAGGTACTTAGTCCCGCATTGCTGTCATCCTTTGGTTGCTGCTGTTGCCTGATCAAAATTTTCATCTACAGCTTCTTTTTGATAAGGACATTTCTTTTGTTCTTTTTCCTTTTATCTTCACCCAGAGAAATGCAACAAATTTGCCTCTCTCCTCTTTCTCAACTTCAGAGAGTGACATCAAAGCATTCTTGATCTACAGTGTAATATTGGTTTCCTTTTTTCCTGTTTGTGCTTCCTGAATAAACTATTTCTGTTTTACCAGCCTTCCAATTCTATTGATTTGTTTCACCAGCTTTCTGTGATGTTGAATAACCAAGTTTTTTGGTTGTAAAGCAAGATTTCACATCCTTTCTCTTCAGTTCCTGTGCTGTTTTGAGTTGATGTGTAAGTTATGGGTTCAAACTGACTCTTCTTGATTTAAAGACAGCAGAAGAAAACATCTTCATACCTCTTTATAGCTATATACAAGATCAGCGTCGTGGAGTAAGCCATATTGCCTCCATGAGGCTGCATGATCACTGATACTGAGATGATGCAACATTAGGAAACTTGGCATGACAAAGCTACCTGTCTTGAAGGTTCACACTAAGAAGGCAGCCTTCTTATCAGAGGTGATTATGAATACTGCTGTTGTTGCCTTTAGATGGTTATTTTGAATGCCTTAACTTTACGGAAATCACATTATTAGGTGCTCCTTCATTTTGTAGACCCACAATGGTGTGATAATTTGGGGGCACAAGGGAGAGGAGATTATGAGGCAAGGTCTTGTACATCTGATAGTTCCACCACAGTGCTCTCAGACCAGCTGATCTCTACCATCTTGTTTACTCATTTCTGTCCATTTATTGAGTTCTATCATTCTTCCCAGTTAAGTGATCTACTCTAACTGTTCAGTCTAGCTTCCTGAAGGAATACTAGTGCAAACATTTAAATGTCCAGTATGTTCTACCTGAATTCCTTCTGTTGATTAGTTCACCACAATCTGATGAGGTTCAACATTGTTTCCCCTGAGCATGGCGTTCACTCAGCCAGTAACGATGCTGGAAATACTTTCGTTATACTCAAAATCCTATTTCGGTCAAAAGGGAACATGCCATACATATGAAGCCATGGATTCATTGATAAACTAATTGAAATCTTGACAGTCTAATAAAAATATGTCAAGCAGTTATTCATCATAAGGCCAGTTAACAGCACTACTAACATGTACAGTCCAATTAATACAGAAAAGCCTTATTAAGACTAATATCCCTAAAACAGTTACACAAGAAGACCTTCAAATATCTGCTCCTTTTCTTGGGTAATGTGCTTATGCTTGCAATGTCCTAGTGGGTACTGACATCAATAGTGGCCAACTTCCTCAAAGAGAGAGACCGTGGATGACACAGTGAGCCGTCATGATGCCAGATTCTTCACCATGAGACAGACAACATTTATAGGTGGGATTCCTTCCTCCTCAGCCTCAAAGTCAACTAGGTGCTTTTTTAATGTACTGTCTTGTCACACTGTCCCTCGTTCTCACTGCTTCCCAGGCAAAGTTAGTTAGCCACATGCTACACTTTCCCCAGCGCAGTTGCCCCAGAGAGGCTGGTTGTCCCCCAGTGACTAGATGTACTTTGCAGTGGTTACTCTTCCCTCAACCCTCTGTCCCAGGCACCCCCAGAGCGAAGCCAGTGCAGGGAGGCAACAAGCACACCTCCACCAGGCAATTGCTGCCATGGCTAAATCCTGCTCCTGCCATGGCAGGCAGGCAAGTCTTGAGACCCTGTGCTGCCAGCTCTGAACCAAGCTTGTGGTTACTAGTAATGATAAAGACTTATTTATTGGGCTTTTTATTATTAATTGCAGTTTCCTGATAGAGATTCTGATCACAGCACTGGGAATCTGCTTTCCTGTTTTTAATCAGCTAAAAGTTATCAAGACAACTCCTACTTCAGCACATCAGGGAAGAGTGTGCTTCAACCTAAATGCCACATCTAATATGTTGTCTCTTAAAGTAGTCTTGATGCTTTCATTGAGTATTGCTGTTTATAATGGTGGATCCCAATCTGCTTGTCCTTACTTATGTGCCTAAGCCAAACCTTAAAGATACAAATGAAATCCAAACGGACAGTGAGTCTAAGGAAAGATACATTTGTAAGATGTTTGTAAGATCAGGATCAAATTTTTCCAAGGAGCTGATGACGTCAAATTTAGGGGTATGAACTTAGGGTGATCTAAAAAGTGATACAACGATTGTCTGGAGTCTTTAGTCCAATATCACCAATCAGTGAGTGCCCTTAACCCTCCCACTAAAATCATGAGTGTTAAGGATGCTAAACATTTTACTATATCAGGTTTTTAATAATTTGTTTTGGTGATTTCACAGGCTGTGTTTTTTGTGAGAGGTTTCACTACATCTTTTAACTTTTATAAAATATGCATTTGAAAGTTTTATTTATGATTGAACGTGAAGAGTAGAGATACAGAGGTATATGCACAACCCAGTTGAAACTCAAAATACGATTTGTAAGTCCTTAACTTCTGAACGTTTGGCACCAGAATACAACTATCACTGGTGAAACTCTGTTTCTAAATGTCCAAGCCTGCAACCATAATACTGGTATTACACTTGTTTGATGCATATTATAAATCAGGGCATTATACCATCATTGTGGAAACCTTGATCCCAATTTGAAATTCTCTGTACTGTAGATAGCAATTTTAAGAACTGCTTTGACCTCTCAAATTCTTCTAACCTACTTCATGTCCTAAATCTAAATGAAGTGATACGTTTTTTTTAGGCCTAAATGCGACACAGCTTAAAAACTTTTCAGTGGCAATCACTGGTGCCAGAACAGCAGCAGAAAAACTTGGATGCCTCAACCAGATGGGGATATCCATCAAATAGTTTAAATTTTTATACTGAAATTCATGTAAAATCTATGTATAGTTTAGAAAAGAGTAGTTAGGCAATGCAGTTTCATTTACGAGCTGTGTAAGACAGAAGTTCAGTTTCATGACTGCCCTTTGACTAATGAGTTGTTTTCATATCATGCTACTTTTCTAGGTTGCATGCTCTTAAAAAAAAACTTGAAAGATGAATTTACCTCTATAATCTCATTCACTTCAAGCTGATTCTTTTCAGGTCTTACTTTCAAGAAGTTTTACTCAGGTAAATAACAATTAAGCTTATGTGTAACTGTCTGCAAGAGGAAGGATTGATAAAATTGTGGATAAATCCTAGCGTATCCTGTGTCAAAGGCACACATCTCTCTTTGTCTATAGCAACAGCAATTTTAAAAAATCATAGAATCATAGAATGATTAGGATTGGAAGGGACCTTAAAGATGACCTAGCTCCAACCCCCCTGCCATGGACAGGGGCACCTTCCACTAGACCAGGTTGCTCAAAGCCTTATCCAACCTGGCCTTGAACACCTCCCTCTTAGGGAGAGTTAAGAAACCCATGTATAATCCATGGTTTAGATACGATATCCAAAACCACCACCCCTCAAGTGTGCTTCTGATTGCCTTGAAAGTTTGCTGTATTTTTTTTTCCCCCTCGTTTTGCACACTGCCCACCTCCTTTTGGTTTGCCACCTCCTTTCCTGTCTCAACTACATGGGAAAGCAGATGGAGGTCCAGTGAGGCCCTGGATCATAAGTAGAACCAGAGCAGATTTGGCACAAACCCACATGCAGATTTCCCACTAAATGTCATTGCAACAACTTCTTTTAAAAATGCTGGAAGAAAATGCCATCATGGCTGTAGCAGTTGCCCAAGGGCTTATGCTCACCCGAGTTGGAATGGGTTTGAGCTCACATTTCTCAAGACAATTTCCTGTGGTTCTGGAGAACTCTGAATGGTCAGTTTTTTTCACAATTGCTGTTATGCTACTACCGGGGAAAGGGCATGAAAGACTTTTCAAGCTTCGTAGCATGAGGCAGAATAATGGTCATGAGAGCCTGCATCTATAATCCAGTAATGAAGCAACTGGCTTTTGCAATTTGCATTAGGTAGTTCCTGAATAAAAATGAAAGTAAATTAAGGAACGCTCCTAAAATATGTGAGATCTCAGGTTTGATTCCTGGGTGGCTCAGGAGGGGGAGTGTTCTGTTTCTAACAGTGATATGAAGGGTAGGCAGAAGTAATCAGGCCATTGGATGCTCTTTAAGAAAAAATTGTTAATACTGTTCAGTTACATTTTCCAGGTTAGGAGCTGTAACATCATTCAAACAACATTGTTTGAATTCCTTCCTAAGATTTAAGCATTAGGTGTTGCAAGTCCTGGGTTGCAAGAATGTGGAAATTCTTCTTTGCAAATGGTGCTATGTTTATACCAAATATTCATAGGATCATAGAATCATAGACTAGTTTATGTTGGAAGGGATGATCTAGGTCCAACTTCCCTGCCACAGGCAGGGACACCTTCCACAGGCCAGGCTGCCCAAAACCCCATCAAGCCTGGCCTTGAACACTTCCAGGGATGGGGCCTCCACAACTTCTCTGGGCAACCTGTTCCAGTGCCTCACCACCCTCACAGTAAAAAAATTTCTTCCCAATATCTAATCTAAATCTACCTTCTTCCAGTTTGAAACCGTTACCCCTCCTCCTATCACTACACTCCCTGATAAAGACTCCTTCCCCATCTTACCTTTCAGTACTGGAAGGCCACAATAAGGTCTCCCTGGAGCCGTCCCTTCTCCAGGCTGAAGAACCCCAACTCTCTCAGCCTGTCTTCATAGGAGAAGTGCTCCAACCCTCTGATCATCTTTGTTGCCCTCCTCTGGACCTGCTCCAACAGGTTGAGGGCTCCAGAGCTGGACACAGTACTCCAGGTGGGGTCTCAGGAGAGTAGAGTAGAGGGGTAGAATCATCTCCCTTGACCTGCTGGCCACACTTCTTTTGATGTAGCCCAGGATGCAGTTGGACTTCTGGGCTGTGAGCAGCCTCTCAGCCACCAACACCCCCAAGTCCTTCTCCTCAGGGCTGCTCTCAATTTATTCTCCACCCAGCTTGTATTTGTGCATGGGCTTGCCCTGGCTCACGTGCAGGACATTGCACTTGGCCTTGTTGAACTTAATGAGATTTGCACAAGTCCACCTCTCCAGCCTGTCCAAGTCCCTCTGGTTGGCGTCCCTCCCCTCCAGCGTGTCGACCACTCCACATGGCTTGGTGTTGTCAGCAAACTCACTGACAGTGTACTCAATCCCAACATCCATGTCACCAACAAGGATGTTAAATAGTACCAAATATACCAAACAGCTCTGCATCTTATGCACAGATGATCTTATCTTATTGTGGAAAATGTTTGGCAAAATACCTTATTATTATTGAACATATCTGTATATATGTATTAAATATATGTGTATGTACATGATGTATATATGCACATATGTATCTCTATCAGCTAGAGAAATGTCACAATGTAACTGTTTAGAAGAGTGGCAAATAAGGCCAGCTTTAGACTGTAAAAATAAACTTTTACTCAATTTGTTCATGAGTAACAAACTTGTTAATGATCAGATTTTAATATTAATCGTCACCAATAACTATGCAAAACTCATCTTTTAACAGTCACAATCTAAATTAGCTGTGAATATATAATACCATGGAGCATATGCCACATAGTTAGTACCAATAAGTACGTCCTTGGTGCTTCTCGGTTGCAGAGGTCCTGCTGATCAGGCTTGAGAGTCAACAAGTCAGAACAGAACTGCTGAAGTGAGCTTGTCTTCCTTCAGTTCCTCCAGTTCTCCTCTCGTGTTTGATGTGTTTCTGCTAGTATCCTCCCATCAAAAGAAGAAGGGGGTCCTCCTTTACTCCCATTCTGTTATATCTTGTTCTCTTTGTCTTGCCAGTCTTCCTTTTGTATTTGGAAGGATGTCCCTTGTGCTTATCTTGTTATCTGTCTGGCAGCTTTAGCTGTCTGGATGCCTACTATGTGCAGCTATACCTGGCTTTTTTGGCCTTCTTAGTGATTATGTTACTCACATTTCAGTAAAATTGTGTCTCACTATGCCATCACAGAGTTATAAATACATACAGCTGTTAAGTATAGCATTTAATAGTTTCATAGTTTAGTAATTATAGTACAGTTAATTATATCCTGATTAGTCTATTTATAATTTATTGGCATTACAGGCCTTTGCACTGGCTACAGACTCCTTATTTTTCTTTAGTTAATTGTTTTCACTTAATTTTTTCAGTCTATTGTGAAAAAATGTGACAGAGATCTTTCAGAATGAGAGAGCTCTTATGGAGGGAGACCTCTGCTTTCTGACTGTCTGCGGATGACTCAGCCTCTTTTACGCAGTGAGCTGGCCATGGGAAAACAACTTTGCTTTTGCTGTCGTCAGTTATAGTGTGACACCCAAAGATGAAGATGCCATTTCCTATCTACGATTGTATCACTGTCTGTATGGAAGAAAGTATTAAGTTCCCACCATTATCAGCATGTTTGATATTAATGCCTCTAATGCTGAAGTAGTTTACTTCTTTCTTTAATCAAACAGCCAAGAGAAAATATAATTATAAAGTACAAGTCTGAACGCCAAATTAATCAAACCTCTTTAAAGCTCTTATTTGGCAGCTGGAATGTTGCCTGCTCTAGCTTAAAAGCGTTTTGCCAAGTACTTAAGGTGCTCAAAATTTACAAACCAGGAAGGATGTGCATTTTCTTGGCAAATGTCCTCTGGATCTTCTTCAGCTATCCTTCTCTTAACTGTCACTCATTCCACAGTAACAGTGCTTTGATAGTTCTCACAGTATATGTTTTGCTACCAGAGAAGAAGAAATGCAGTCAGCTATTTCTGGGTTCAGATGTATTTCCAACTTGCATGTTCTGAATTGTTAAATTGTAGTGAATAACAAAGCTTATCCTAAGCAAGGGCTCAGTAAAAACTGAGAAGCAAACCAAAGTTTGCTTCAGTTTTATAAATGGTTACTTGGTGAGAACCAGAAAGAAATCCATTTTGTGAATATTACCCTTTAGGGTTTGATAACCCTAAAGCATTTATTTGGACTTTACTTAGTTTACTTCAACAGCATTTCTACCTTGGGAAAGAATGAGTGGTTGTGAGGAGACTTTCAAAGAACAGCCCCGAGTAACATTTTTACCAAAGCAAACCAAGTGAATGTCAACAACGTAATTCAGTCTGGGAACAACTCACCGTACAGTTCCTCCCTGACCCACCTCCTCTCTTAAGGTGGGAAAGTGAGTGTGTCTGCCCCAGAGAGGAGGATTAACCTGCATTGACATTGTTGTGGCCACAGTGTTAAATTCTCAATCGTTAAAAGCTGGCTTGGACCATTGCTGCCAGCAGAGTGAGACAGCAGGTATCTACTCTCTTCTCTCCCTCTGCTCCTCGTTACATTCAGTGTTCAGGCTAAAAGAGAGAATCTCTTGACTACAACACTTTTCAGATGCCTTGTTACAGTCAACCCCCTTCTTCATTTGGGTATTGCTCTTTTACTTGCTTTGTCTGTCTCTACACAGGGACAGACAGATGAAATTAATAGCAAATCCAACCTAAATTAAGATCAATTTGAATCAAATAAATCTTATTCCTGCTTTCGCTATAGTGTAAGAAAATAATATAAATTGAGAATTTGAAATCTGTTACGTAAAGCAGTTTGTTTAGTCAGGCATTACACAGCTACCTCAGACTATTTTCTGCTTTTGGTGCTCTCTATGCAGGAAAAAACAAAAATGCATGGAAAAGATGCATTGATCATTTTATTTGATTAAAAACATATATAACTTAGCAAGGGCCAGAAACTTGCAAAGGCTAACACCAAAGTACTGAAAAATCAGAGTGATTAGTAGGCTAATACTATTAAAATGAAAATTTGGATGAAAAATACCCTTAACATTCCTCTGTAAAACAAGATTTGGATGATATAATTTCTATTAGTTTCAAGTAAAAACTTTCTTGAAAAGTATATTTCAGATAAATGAGCTTCATATAAATGCATGAGGTCAGATTGAACTCGACAGGTATGCTATTGCATTACAAATATCAAATCTCATGCTGGATTGACAAGGAAAGATGGGACATGGACAATATACATTAACTTTTTCCAGAAAAAACAGAACCTTCCCCAGTTTTTTCAAGAATAAGTCAACAAGAAGAGACACCCATAAAATTCCCAAATAACCAGATGCTCCATAGTTACTCACCAAAGAGCTTGGGGTTGAAGTGGGGAGGGGGGCTGAATGGAAATGTCATCTGCACGTAAATATTCTCAGCTATTTGAAGGCAGGGTGTTTCCTTATATTTGGCAATACCAAAAAAAAAGATGAAAATAAAAGCCGAGCAACCCTCCTGATCAAATGACATCCGTACTAACCTGTTTAAATCTTTATGAGTTCTGCAAAAAAAAAAAAGATAACAGAAATGATGTTATACTTCCAGTAATACATACACAGGGGCATTGGTATCTGTGCTCACTGTACCTTTGATAATCAGCCTCAGACATGAGTTTTTCACAGCTAATCTTCAGCACACACACACAGAGCCAGTCACACATTACGAGGGACCTTTTCAGTTGAGGTAGATACAAAACATAAATACCGTATGGTATTGTCATCTCCATGAGTTAATAAAAATACTTTTTCATTCATGTTGTGGTGAGAATCTAATGACCAGCGCGGACTGTCTGGAAACTCATGGAAACACAACAAGTACAGAAAGAATTCAAAGAGTATAGCGTTCTAGAAAGTGGTCAGAAACTCAATCAAAGACAAAACCACACACATATGTAATAATTTCAAAACGGTGCTGTCCCTTTTGAAAGAAAGTGGCCCATTGGAAGAAATCAAGAAATTATATCTTCTGCTGCATTAACAGCAAAGCCTAAACCAACCAAGATGTGAACTGGAATCAACTCCTATCACTGGTGTCCAACTTCACAACAAATTGACATTATATAGTATAGAAAATGACTTGCATGAGAGATGATATGTGTGGACATTAAGTGGAACTCAGAAAGATGAATAGATAACAGAGCTTACTTTTTCCAATATTTGTCTATTTTTTACAGCCCGTGAAATTCTGAAGTGTTTCTGCAATGAAAAATGATTTATAAATAATTTTATGATCCGAGTTGTTAATGGCAGAAAAAAAAAAAGATAGTTGTATTATGCCAGGGCCCCAAAATCGTAATCATCCCTGCTTGTAAGATACCAAGAATAGGAAGAAAACAAGGTTCACCTCTGCAACCATGTCAACCATGGAGACTTCCTTCCACAGATCTCAGGGGACCTATCCCTGTCTTATCAGGGATAAGAAACAGCATTAAAAACTGTAAGACTTGGCAAAAAGTCAAGATCTCTTTTTAGATGGGTTGTGCTGTATCCTACTGTCATAGGTGCAGTAAAACACAAGATATGAGAAGAGTTCTGTAAAGAAAACACAAGCCTTATCCTTTCCTTATTTTGTGATCCCTTTTTAGGACATCTCAATGGGAAATTGCAATAGACCCAGTATACTTTCTCCGTTAGCCTGCTTAATTGTATACTCATTTCAGCGAGACTGACATGCTTCACAGGCTTGCTGCACTTCTACAACAAAGAAAACAAGTCACATTAAACTTTGGTCTTTAACCTCCTTTTTTTTTTTTTCCTTTTCTACTCAACTATAACAGGCACTGTTTGGCAAAAATGATTTTGCCTAGAGTGAAAACTGATGGAACAGGACAAGAAACCTTTTGTGCAGTGCTTGCAAATCTGGCACAGTGCCTAGCTTTGCTTTCTGCACTACATTTGTCACTGCAAAGACATATCATACTACTGAGGTGAAACAAAGCTAGCTCTCTATATCACCTTTTGCAATCTCATTGAAATAAATACAATGCCTTCTCCCACAAAAACTAGATTAATTGTTTTAGGCAGGCAGCATAATGTAATATTCATGTAATGAAAACTATCTTAGTCTACTCATCAAAAATATAACTACGGCAGGGAAACAGACTTTTCATTATTTACATAACACCAAAGACATTAATTTGTGTCTTTCATTTATCTATTATACTCTGCTAATGAATAAATGACTAAACTGAATACCTCAGTCTAAAATTGCAGTTAAAAAAAGGAAGTTATCACTCAGATACTGCCAGAATTAACCTTCTTCTGTGTTTATTTTAAACATATGCCATACAAATAATCTTACTTGAAGCAGCTGGACAGCTCAGAAACATTCATTATGTTTACCAGCTTTTGAGTTACAAATATGTAGATGTATATATTTATTCTGCTGCAGTTAAATTGAGAACTTGTAGGTCTCACATCTTACTATTACATTTATTTTCTATTTCTTTAATCAACAACAAAGGATAACAAATACACTGACCTCACACACACACGCACACACACAATTGGCTTTAACCTAAAAGAGAAATTTATTTTTAAATAAACCCCCCCTATTTGGGCTAAAGTATTATTAAAATAACAGAAGCAAAAGCAGTTTGTTTTTTCTAGAGACACCATGTTCCAGATCGTATTGGAACCCCTACACAGTTCACCTTGTTCTGAGTCTAGCTCATTACACAGTAAAGGTCCTGGGCCTCATGGTTTGTATTTATGTTCAAAGCAAAAGCTCTAATGACTCAATTTCTGAATAAACCAACGGACTGCTACTAGCCGCTTTCTATATCAAATCAGTTTATGAAGGGAAGTCTCTTAGGACCAAGTAGGATCACAGGAAGGCCCATGGCGAGCACTATTTTAAATCAGTCATTGGATCAATTCTGAAAGGCGCCTGGGAGTAGGGAGCAAGGCTGAGGCTCTCTCCCCCAGCAGACACTTTAATAAGTAAGCTACAGTAATGTAGGGTTCTAGCTTTCCTGAGCGTGAACTTCTCATCTCTCTCTGGCCTGATGGGAGAGATTCTTCACTGCAGAACAGCAGAGCTTTAGTGGGAATGGCGCAATTCCCTGGTGCAGGTTGCCGGCCACGTGGGTACCCACTTCACCCACAAAGGAGAAGGGGGAGGCATGGAGCTGAAGTGAAATGCAAGAGTGGTGAGGGGGGATGACAGCGGGACTGCTTCTGTTAGCTCAGCTCTGACATACACTGACTCAAAGTGCTCACAGATGTGTTGTACAGTATTTCAAAATGGTTTTATAGGACTTGAGTTTTTGTTGTCTGCTCAGCTAAGGTTTTGACAGTCCTATCCTGGTAAGTTTCTCAAAATATGGTTTCCCAAGTAACAAATATTCCTTGTTGTTTTTTTTTTTTGTTTGTTTTGTTTTTTTTCAAGTCATCTGCTTTGTTTTACTTGGTTGCTTTTCGGTTTTGACATATTTTTTATTTGTTTCTTTTTAACTGCCAAGGCATCAGTAGACTGTTGTTTAATGTAAAGCACTTGATAATATACTTAACAAATTTAACCTACTTGGCAATGTATCTTCCGTTATCCACTCCTATATCTTTCAAATTCAACGATGAACAACGAGTGGAGCTTTAATCCCCTAGAAATCAATTGGTTTGTCATCAAGCGTAATGGATTTGTGACTGATGCAGCATCCTAAAGCAAGAAAGCTTCTTAAAATTTCATTCTTTTCTGATCAGCAAGTATCTTGAATTCTGTCATATTTTCTCTGTGCCATAACCTCTACATTGCCTATATTGGATTCATATTCAGAGCATGTTTCAGGATGGAATATGGACTGGCATCAAGTTAGTAGAAACAAATTACAGTTTCAGTGGACTCAGGATTTCTCCAGGTGCATGCAAAGATCGATGCTGATATACAGCAACCTGATATTTGCCCCCACATCTTACAGGTTAGATCTTTATTCTGACAAAAATGTAACATAATTTCCACTGAAGTCCAGATGAACAGGTTTTCTCTCAGTGAAGATTTTAAACTTTCATTCAAGATAAAACCAAGTATTTTTTAACTCTGAACTCGAATTCTGGAGTTTTTGACCATAGACTTTGTAAAAACAATTTAAAATTAACAAAGTGCATAGCACTCCTTTAGTAGTCCTTACAGACAATAAGGAAAGTAAAGGTATTTATGATGCACCAAAGGGGGGGCACAATCTAGCCCTTAATCATGACAGTAAAAGCTTTAATCTTTCCATTTTGTGTTTCTCTATCACCTGCTGCCTGCTTGAGTACAAAATTATATACGTGACATACAATATTAACAGGAATTAGTGACATAAGTAATTTGAACGATTGTTTAAATAATATAGCTAAGCCAGTACTGTAACCTAATTTTCACCAATGGGTTTCTTCATATTTGAACAAACACTTTTACTTTGATGCTAGAATCTAATCTACTACCTCTAACCTGCAAAGACCTCTTTCTTTATCAGCAAATTTATGATGATATTTATACAGGTCTGTATCTTATGCACATATTACAGTTTGAAGAATATACGTTATATGATGAGAGAACAATTTCTTTGAAAAAACGATTTCTCAAACTCAGTCACCCAGAGTTTATATTTATTATTTGGAAAACAATTAATTTTATTTGTTTTTTTTAGCACCTCTGGCTATGCCATGATCTTTTTTAGTTACACTTTAAACAGGGAATATGGAATACATCTTTAACATTTGAAGGTGTGCAGAAACAGGTAATGAAGACTGTGCTGCACTGAATAGTTAGAAAGACTTACTCTATGGTCAGAACAATATATTTCAGACCCAGTTCTGATTTTCATCGCACCTTTATATTGTGACACTATATTTTAGAATGAGGGCATTCTTTTGTTTTGAGGAATGGGCATGTTAGTGAGCAAACAGGAATGAGCTCCATCAAATCAAAATTACTCTTTATAAGCTAAAGCCCAGGATTTAGTTCTCTATGCAGATGCAGTAACTGTCTCTTCTTATAGAAGCAGCCTGGTGGGAGCCTTGTGTCTTCTTAACAACTGATGCATGAGACTAAGAAATTCCTCGGTTTATGTCTTTGTTTTTTAACTGTCAGTTTGTTCTTTAGGAATCTAAGTATGCAGGGAACCTTGGGAAGCGGGTAATGGTGGCAGGAAAGGAAGATAATGGAACTTCTAAACAAGTAGAGGAACAGAAGGGCAACAGCACAAGTTTGGATGTCTATCCTAACCAGACTTTATGTCCCATGGACTAAGAAACATACTGGAAACTTAGTCTGCTCTGGTAGATCTTGGATCTAAAGAGCGGTGAGATGTCCTTGCACTCTGACAGAGGAAGACTGGAGTCAAATAGGAATCAACAGCGGGGGCTGTACACATAGGACAGGGCACAAATGTGGGCTATAACAAGCTATTTGTTGGCTTCCCAGTGTTTTCAGAAACTCCCAGAACAACAACAACAAAGGTAAACTGTGTAATTCCAAATTAAGTTTCTAAGAGCATGAGCTGTTAAAGCATCCTCTTGTTAGGCTGCACAATCATCTGAAATGTATGCACGATCTCCTAAGCAAAAACCTGACACAGGGACCTTTCCAATTCTCTATTGTAAGTGTTCAAAGCTAAGCCTTTCACTATGCTATTATAGTATGCTTAAAAGAAGTCCTTTGGTTCAAAAGTATCCCTAATATATACCATTCGGAAAAGTTTAATAGTGCTTGTTAAGGCTTAAAACACATCTAAAGGTAAAAGCACCTTTAAAGATATTCAGTTTTTCTGTCTGTCTACATACATTGTCTACTAAATAATACAAAGTGTTATGCACGATCAATATGTCCTGGAAAGACATTGTTGCTGGTCTGTTGTCAAAGTTGAAGTTTTCATTTCATCTTGGAATTCAATCACAGAATATTCTCTCTAAAATTAAATCTCTTACAGTGTATATATAAAATACATATATATGTATATGTATAATATATTATATATGTATAATTCATATGTATCTGTATAATAGATATGTATAATATATATGTGTGTATATATACATGTATAATCATTTCTCAGTGACTCTCAGCTGTATTTTAATTAGGTCCTTTAAGAAATACATGGGCTGTTGTCGGAATATTTTTTCTGAGTTATAATAACTGAATGATGGAGAATGTCAAACTTGTTACACAGAGCACTGTAATGAAGCAATTACTAACAAAAGACTTCAATGAAAAAAGGAAAGGGAACGTTATTTGGATATGAATTCCATTTTTTAAAAAATATTTTTTTTCTTCTAGTAAGAAAGAATTCTGAAAATGGTTGTCCAGGGTTGAGGATATTTTTTTTTTTCATTTTTGTTAACCTATCCTGAATAACTATATAACAATTTTGAACAATGATGTAAGTTAATACATATACATATACATATACATATACATATACATATACATATACATATACATATACATATACATATACACGTACACGTACACGTACACGTACACGTACACGTACATATACTAACATGCAGTAGTACGTATTTAAGTTAATAACTGTTCTGAGTAGTGTAGCTAAGTAAGATGGCATAGTAAACTCTTCAGGATGAAACTTTTAAATTTTAAACCATTTCCAAAAGGGCTTTTACACTTCTATATTGCACCTTCTTGTCAAATCCATTCAAAAATAAGATGTAAAATATTTGGCTAACCTGAATCTGAATCTTTCAGTGACAATTTTTTGACTATGAGAAAATTTTTCACTCCTATCCTTATAAATTAAATTCACATGTGCTAGCTAGACGTTGACAGCTTGCTTTTTTATTTATTTATTTTTTTAGGAAAAGGACTAGTGGGTATATAGGTTTATGTTTCAAAAACAGTGAACAATAACATTTTAATAGATGATAAGGGGTTATTCTTGGGTCCTTTGCTTTAGCTTATATTTTACACTTCCATTTTAAAGTAGAAAATGTTGTAGAGACAGCTCTCTTCAAAAGTGGATGCATAAAGTCTCAAGGAAAAACTGCTTGACAATCTACAGCAATCTAAGTTGGGACAAGTGTAGTATTGCTCTCAGGCTTTCCTCTTTCCTCCCTGTGTGTTGCCATGCCCTCCCCTAAATATTGCCTTTCTGTCCACTGTACTAACATTCATACTCATAAGATCAAAGTCGCTTAAGGATTTTGTTTTATGAAAAAAGCCTTTTTTTATTATTTTGCAGGTAGTTTTGTCTGGATGACTCGAACCAGTTCCCCTCCTGAACACAAGGCAGAGAGGACAGGATTTTATCCCACATTCCCAAGAATACCATTTTATCTGCTGTGAAACAGGATCTTAATTTAGTCAGCTGCAATCATTTTTTTGAGTACAGTGTGTTGAATTTGTCTTAGTAGTGCACATATACCAGCTCAAAATTACACAGGAAGCTTGCCGCACGTAAACTTTGGCTGATAAATGTAGTACAGCGTAAATTCCATTCAATGTTCATGCACTTGTAAGAGTCATGGATGATATCACCAGGATATGTGTCCCTTTCATGTAGTTTCTGAAAACAAAGAAAGAAGAAAGTATATTCTTACATTCATTCTGTATAGCACGGTTCACGCATTCTAATGTTACAACTGTCATAGGAAAGTATGAGGAGCTTTTAAACTTGATTAATATTTAAAACTTCCACAGAGGTATTGAGTGTTCTGTAAATGATGTTTCTTTAAACTAGATTCAGATGGTAATTTTTGTAAGCTGTTATACCAAAAGAGTTTTAATCCACTTTCTTTACTATAATGAACATTTAACAGTTAATATTAGCTAGATAGAAGTTTAATAATTAATACATATGTGTGCAATTTGTATATGTATACATGTAAGATCAGTATATCTATTAAAATTCAAATTATCCTGACTTATATCTCACCTCAACATATATTTACATTGTTTCAAATAAGCAGTTCAATTTTTAAGTCCGTTCAAAAAAAGATTGTCCTGCTAGCACAAAATTATTTCTTTGGAAATTCTAGAATTTATGTATTGATAACTGCTTTAATTTCAGAAATCCTTTTAGCATTCTCCACCACAAAAATTAAGACCTTGAGAGATCCAAAAAAATTACAAACCTCCTTCTTATGGAGTATTCTACCAGCTAAAACACATTTTTTTCTTACCTATTCCTTATCAAGCTATGCTTGCAATATTTTTTATGACACAAATACCTAAACAATACTTGTAAAGGAAGACTTCAAAAAACACCCATGGATAAAAAAAATCCATGTTATGAAAATCTGCAAATTATCTGCTTTTATTTAGTGCAAACAAACATAGTGACAATATTTTTATGTTTCTTTGTTTGATTTTGCACAAAATTCGTTTCATGAAATAACAAAATAGAATAGAATAAAAAAAATAGTTTTATTATATATATCATTAAAAAAGACAGTATAACAGTAGTTAGAAACTTGAAAAATAAATATATTTTTAAATTTACTGTTTCAACACTTTGAATTTGTTCCTCACTTTTCTTTTGAAAATCAATTACAAGAAAATTAACTTGAAGGGAGGAAGGTAGGATAGCTTGAGGGATCTCCAACAGGCCTTTATCAAAGAATCATGTTCTCTTATCTTTTGTACTTTTGGCACAGTTCAGCTGGACTACTCACCTCCTCCTCAGTCTCCCATGTAAAGAAACAAGTTAATTCTTGAATACACTTTCTGCTTAGCAGGCTTAGCAGATTTTCCATGCTTTTCACTTTACTGCCTTTTCCCAGCCCCTTTCTATCAGAATAAACTGGATCATGCACTGCCATTGGACAAGATGGCACCCGTCTTCTTTACTCCATAGTTCGTTTATGAATTTCGTATTTGAAAAGTGAAATGAATTAAGCAGTGACTTTGATAAAGACAGTGCCTCCAGGAGTAAGCCTGAATTCAGCTAGATGATCATCTTTGACCAACACTGAATAAAAACATGAAGTCATATTATACTTATTTTTAAAGTTGTTTTCATTTTTTCCAAACTTGGTGCAGCCCCAGAAATATCATCTCTGTAAACAATATCTAGATATTTTTGGTAACTGCCATTTGCCTAATAGGTCCAGTTTCCCGTTCCCCCCTCTCCCCCCCGCTTAAAGTAAGTGGCACGTCTGATATTTCAGACTGCTATGTCTAATAACATATAGTAAGATATGTCTGTCTTTCCCAGCAACATCAGCTGAGCTAATAAAAGGTACAACTTTTCTCCCCAATTTTTGTTGTATTCAACTAGCGATTAAAACACATAGCTGCAGAGGAGTAAATGCTTGCATTGAATTTTTTTAACATACGTATATGTACTTATAACATTCTTCTGATTACTATACTTAAAATTAACTGTTCTGTGCAGTAACAGTTACATAATTCAAAATGCTCAGGTTACTCTGTTTCTTACAAACCACCATCTGATGCCTGTAATATTATGGAAATCTATGCAATTAATGTTTTTAAAGGTGCACTGGATTTAAAGTCATCTTCATTAATAGCCCAGTTTCATTTCAACTGCCTTTCATGTTTTGCAAGTGTGATTAATATTTCTGCCCACTAAAAAGGCTTCTCATAACCATTCATTGCAACAAATTTGAAATGCAAAGATTCAGTTACACAAGAAGACAGGATGAAGAATGTCACCATACTGGTAAATACTCTCAAATCGCGGAGTTTGAATATTGGAGTTTCTCTACTGAATATAGATCAGTTTGCACTGTGGAACATGTTCTGTTGTTTCCCTGCAGAACCGGTTATTCAGCTATAATGACTCCTGCTTCTTGCAACCCAACCATGTTGGAAAAATGTGTCAATGGTGGTAGTGCATAAAGCCATCTACTACAACGTCAACTGTTATAAGGAGAAACCTGAGCGCTGCCCTGCCTATGACATGTACTGTTGTGAGTAACTTTATTGGGTTTCAGAGCTTTAAAACATACTAGGGGAACCTCTTAATTGAATCGAAGGTCTTGTGGCTGTTATTCTGACAAAGCCACATTAACTATGGAGAACTAAGCTTGAGTAAAAGAAAATAAGGTCTGTGGAAAATCCTGCATATCTGGCAGCTAAGGAATCTTACTTTCTTTCTTCAAAGTTTAAAAAACAACCAAACCAAAACAGTATGTTTTATTTCCTCTCGCTTTTGTCCTACACTTACCTATTTTGTGGTCTGAAGGAAACACAGATTTTAGATGAGAGATGAGGTTTTTTCAATCATTTCCACTTAAGTGTCAAGATATTTCTAATTTCATGGTAATTTTACTATTACTTATGTTAGATGAGTTTTCCGAAGTCTACAGTCATCCTTCCAATAAAAAAACCATTTGCTATGTCACTGAAACTGGAAATTGCAATCCTCTTAGTCTTAACTGCAGGTATTATGAGATAAGACAGCCACTTGCCAACCATTGTCAGACAAAGTCTCTATTTTTACAGAAACTTCAAAACAGATATTTGCTACTGGCAAAGTACTGGGTTTGTCTCATAACAAGTACTCAGGGCCTTACACCAAGTAGAGCAGAGTACTATAAAAGGTAATTCTGTTGCTGTGTTTTACTGATAACCCAGCTGCCACGGTTTCTGGATGAGCATCAAAACTCTTTGAAATTCTGCATTGTTTTGTCATTGTTTTGGCTTGACAGCTGGGGTAGTGTCTGTACCAGGCTAAAACAGCCCCCTTTCCAGAATTTCAAATATATTCTGCACTCTTATCTGAGAGCAAGCTGCTTCTCTGCTGTGTGGATATGAAACAGTTCATATGGGAACACTCAGGGAATGTGGGAGACTCAGGGGAGTCATGATTCCTTAAAGAGGTACTTCTCCGTATGCATTCATGCAGACATTAAGCATGCAGAAGGCTGAACGTTGTCAAAACAGGTAGTGCCAAATCTGCCTGATGCCACTGCCAGAGACTCCTGCCAGCGCTAACATTTTCAGTACATCTCTGTGCTCTGGCCAGTTTAGAAAAAGGTTTGAAAACAGCTACAATACTTTCTTGTTCTGAACAGTTTTGAAACACTTCGGCTTAAAAGGCATGATAGCTTCAAATAAGTTCTTGATTAATTTTTTTATAGTAGCTGGCTCCTTGTAACAACTGTGGGTACAGAGGGCTCTGTTCAGCTAAATAAAAATAGCACAATAAAAAACACAGAGACAATTTTCTCTTTCTTTCTTTCTTTCTTTCTTTCTTTCTTTCTTTCCCTTTTTTTGTTTTTTAAAGCCATTTCAGTCCTATCACTCTCATATGTTGTAGAAGCACCAAGAACATGCTCAGCTCACAACTCTTTCAAGGGGCATTGCTTTGTTACACCTTTAGACATTTGCTGAGAGTTTGATTTCGGAGAGACATCATAGATCACCTAGTCAAACTTAAACCCATTGCCAGCCACACATCAGTGTCTCCACTGTGTTGTCCAATTACGTTTGTCATTGAAGAGTTGTAGCGACCTTTCTTTCCAGAAGAAAGGCTACTTCCCCCATACTGTCTCCACAGACTGCTACATGAATCATTCTTTAAAACAGACAGATAAATATCAGTGATTCTGCTTAAATCCTTTAGGTGCAAATCTCAGTGAATGTTGTTCTTCACTAAATACAATTTTGTCTAGACAGTCCTCTTAGCCAGTTGTGTGTCCTCATTTTATATTTTATAAAAATCCCAGTAACATTTTAACTATATGTCATGGTATGGGAAATTTGCCATTTATCGTAAATTACAGTACCAATCAGCTCATTCTGTACCAGTGAACCTTCAAGTTTTATTGCAATAATTTTGTAAATTTTTTGAGAAATCTTAATGGTTCTTTTTAAAACCTCTGTATCTCTGAAAAATGCATCTTCACTTATAAAAATGAAATGCTCTGGAGTCTGTTGTGTTTTATTGTTGATAATTTCATTTGTCATCTTTGATTCTCCTCTTTTGTATAATTTTACATCTCAGTTATATGTATTGGCATTTTCCAACTTTAACTGAGACATTGGAAAACGTACTGAGCAGTGGTGCCTGAGTTATTTAGAGTATCTTATTACCTGAAGACCCATATTGCATGTGTCACATGCTAGGGGAGAAAGTTGCACAAAACACCACTTTCTGTTCACATTAAAAAAAATAAAATCACGTATGAGAGGATATCCTGGTTTAAGTACCACTCTCCACAGAATATAATGGACCTGCAAGCTCCAGCCCTCCTTTGCTGCCTGAGCCCTGCAATGTTTTCTTCCAAAATTTCTTTTAACCTAGCGAGCCCAAGGCTTCAAAAAACTATAAACCTCAGGTCTTGCATGCTGGGGAACAACTGTTTCAGTATTTGGTCCTGCAGTGCATTTTGTTACTCCTTACAGCTGCTACTCAAAAAAAAAAAAAAAAAAGGAAGATATTATAATCCCAGTCCTAGAGCACAGAAGCATAACCTGGGGACTGCTGGAATAAACTGAATTTTTGGTCTGATTATGCTGGAAGAAGAGTTGCTGCCTGGACAATTTCCCAGTAGGGACACATGGAGAAACATGGTTGAGTAACTTCTGACAGAAACATAGAATAATGCTGTTTCAGGAAAATGAAAGCTAGTTGAATGAAGGTCAAGGACAACAACCAGTGTCCAAGAAAAGTTTGTCTAATGTACTCATAGTGTAGTAGAGGTCACCCAAAACTTAATCTGAAAAGACATCGGTGTACAACACATTGTCCACATACACTAGGTATTGTGAGGCAAATAAAGACAGTCTGCACTCTGGGCCAACATTGAAATCTGGGGTCAAACACAATAAAGTGGACAAGGGACCACATTCCAGGGACAGTGCATTAATTTTTCACACCTCCCTTCCCTGGCTACTTGAGAATGCTTGTCAGAGCAACCTAATGTATCACAATTTGTTCCTTTCTAGCTCAGAGGAAACCTCGCAAAAAAAATCTATGACTATTTCTGGAGAAAATGAACAAAAAGTTGCCCTTAGAAGAAATCTGTGCCCAGCCACACACCCAGCATTCTTACCATTACCGGCATTACAGACCTTGTGGTGTTAACAACCAAAAAAATCCATGTAGAGGGCAAAATGCTGCCATAGGGAAAGACATGCTAGAATGACAGATCCCACCTCTCCCTAACACTGCAGAGAACAATGCAATCGGCAAAATTAATCTCTCAGGTGTAAAATCTCCCTTTCACAATGCAGAGATTTGCTTAGCCACAAGTTACAACATGGACCTAGTACTGTGTAGGGCATTCCAGCTGCCCAACTGGTTAGCATCCCATAGGCCAGCAAGCATCTGACCTCCAGCCATAATAGCAGTGGGAAGTTCATATCCATGCTTTTCTGGTGGTCTTTCAGAGAAGACTCTTATGGTTTGCACAGCAAGAACAGAAGCAGTGACATAAGATGCAATGGGAAAAATGATCTCAGAAGATGTGGTAGCAGCAGTAAGATAAAGTTTCCAGAGCATCCATTTTCTATAATAATTCCTGGTGTAATGACATAACAAGGTATACAAGTGAACAACTGTAGAACAATTTAAAGAGATTTGCATCATGTAGTTGAAATGGCCATCATCATTAACTTGTGTGGAAATGTATGCAATTTAGCAATGACCAATTCAGCCCACTGGCTTGCTTTAAAAAATGAAAGAAGACTAAAGTGTAAACATATCCTACAGCAATAATAGTCTATTTCTCATCCTGATTTTCAGTGGCTGTTAACAAATTCAAAAGTTGTTGTAACAATTTTGTCTCTAAGCCAAAAGTCTGGAACCACTAGTCTAGATTTTCAGTTGTAAATTTCCTTAATTTTGTGCATTTCTTGAAATACCCCTTATAGGACACATTTCACTCAATTAGCAATATATATTTCTCTTTCACATTTTGTCTAAAAATAAATGAATAAATAAAGGAATCACTCAGGGCAAAATTAATTTCTCAAATATATTTCCACACAGAATTCCATATGGTGTTTTGTTCTTGGCTCTATAGAAGCATATTCCTCTTATATGTACCACTGGAGACTAGTAGGCACTTCAGAAATGGTCAGATGGGGTGGGGAGAAAGAATGCATTTTCAAGTGGATTTTCACTCGACAAAATATTTCCTTCTAATTCTAACATTGCATTGTGAAAGGAATATTTTCTGCTAATCAGCACTGCACCACAAGTTGAGATCATATTTATTCTTTCAAGGCCTTGCCTTGCCAAGGACTTTCTGTCCTTGTGTCAGCCTCTCTATATCTCTGACTTTCTGTGGGTCTATATAACTGGAACAGAAGTAAGGAGACCTTGGGGAGCGAGAACATTATAGATCTGGAGGGGAAAGGGTGGGTAGAGGCACACAACTGTTCCGTGTGGCTCACTGACAATCCTTGAAAATGTAATACACCTTTAAAAAGTTTAAACTTTGCCACCCACTTTAGCACTACTGGATTTTTTCCAGACAGTAAAAAAGATAGGAGAAAACAACCTTGTATCTTTAAAACACAGTGTAAGTCACACGGTAGAGTCAAAAACAGTCATCATCAAGGAACCAGTTGATCTTTCAGCTGATGTCTAAATTGATGTCTAAATTTTACAGCACTCAGAACACTCAGAAATGTTACTGTTTAGTGGAATGGAAAGGCATAAAGATGATATTAACTGCTAATTGCTGTCATCTCTGGAATTGGGGAGTGGGGAGAAGAAAAAGAAAAAAAAAAAACCTTAGTATGAAACATCTACCACATTTAATTATCATTGCTTGAACAGATGTTTACTCTAAGAATTGTTTACTTAACATAAGATGAAGTTTACCTCATAACTTGTACTAATTATCACTGTAGGGAAATGAAATAATCTGGTAGTGTACACAATACTAAAACCAGTGTTTGGATCAGGAGGAATTGTCTCCATGCATGCCATTTAACAAATATTATTGTGATGCAAGGTAGTGAAGCAGTGTCATCTGTAAACTTGCTGACAGCATACTCTGCCCCATCATCCATATCATTAATGAAGATGTTGAACAAGATTGGACCCAGTGTTGACCCCTGGGTAACCCCAGTAGTTACTGCCCTCCAGCTAGACTTTGTTCAACTGATTATCACCCTCTGGGCCCAGCAATGCTGCCAGTCTTCAATCCACCTCATTATCTACTCATGTGGCCCATGCTTCATCAGCTTCTTTATGAGCTTCTTTATGGCAGACAGCTTTGAAAAACCTTATTGAAGTCTAGGTAGACAATATCTACTGCTTTTCTACCAAGCCAGTCATTTTATCATAGAAGGTTATGAAAGTCGTAAAGCATGACTTCGTGCTGGTAAATCTGTGATGACTACTCTTGATGACCTTCTTGTCTTTCATGTGCCCAGAAATGGTTTTCAAGATTAGTTGCTCCATCACTTTCCTAAGGATTGAGGTGAGGTCGACCAGCCTGTAGTTCTCTGGGTCCTCCTTGCCCTTCTTGAAGATAGGAATGACATTTGCTTTCCTCCAGTCCTCAGATGTTTCTCCCAGTCACCACAATTATTCAAAGATTATGGAGGGTGGCCTTGTAATGACTTCGGCCAGCTCCCTCAGCGCTCGTGAATGCATCCCATTGGGCCCTGTGGACTTATATACGTTCAGTTTGCTTGAATATTCTCTGACTTGATCTTTCACCAAGGGTAGGTCCTCTTTGCTCTAGTCTTTCTCCCTGGTCTCCAGGGGAAAGTCCTATCCTTCTCTTTCTTATTTAGAAAATGTGTATAGGAAAAGAGAGAACTGACATGCATTTTGCACTCAGAGGTTCGTGTGGTTATGGTTTTACACATTTCAGGTTAAGTATCGCTTCTTTGGTCACACACAATGCAAATGCTAATATTCAGGTAGATGTAATTAATTGCTGTTATTCTGGTAAAACAGTTTGAAATAATGTCTCATTTTAATAAATAAGCAAGGACTGTGTGAATTAATCTAATTATTTCACAAGATTGTATACACGTTCTAAACATATATATATATGTTAGGCGAAGACATTCTGTGCTGGGTTGGCAATGTACGTATAAACCAGGAAAAGTTAAAAGCAACATGTGAATTACTTTTAAGATGTCATATGCTTAAGGGTTATTATTTCATAAATGGGGACAGAACTTACAGAAGGCTCAGACAATGCAGAACAAAGGGGAAATAACTGTTGATGAATACTGCCTCAGTTTGCAAAGCATGTCTGGAACTGCTTCTGGCTACCTGAGGGAAGAGTGACAGTGCAAAGCTTTACTGGCTTGCAACATCACTGCTATGTCAGTACATCACTGAGCTTTGAGACAAAGTGTGCTGCTGCCAGGTATCCTCGCTGCAAAATAATGTGCTTTGCAGAGAGCTTCAGAGTGGGTAAACTCACAGGGAGCCTGGTGACATACGGGGACACTGTTTGGTGCACTAGTATTCTAATAGCTCAAGGCTCCATTTCCTTTTTTCTTCTTTACCTGTCCTGTAATTAAATACTAAAAAATTTCCCATAGTTCATCAAACTTTTTTTTCTTGCTGTCATTTTGCTGTCAAAACCCCATGGAACCTACAGAGATCCATCAAATACTTATCTCAGCCTTTACAGAGATGTTCCACAGAGACCATAATAGAAGAGGTAAGGGTTTGAGATTTTTAATTATCTTCTCTTCTCCTATGCTTTCAGTCTCTGCTTTAGCTAAATTCTTGCATTGTTCCCACTGTCTCCCTCTGGAAGCTTTCTTGTACTTAACTCATCAATGTAGCTTGCACTACCCTTTCTCACCAGAGTTTGAGGAGGTCTTTAACTTCCTTCATAGTCTAGGAATTACGATGAAGTTTAGCTTTTTTTCCCAGAAGCTCCTATTGACCCTGCTGGACTTTAAGGGTGGATGGAGAAGGAAGGGAGAGAAAAAACTTCAGAATAGGGCCAGGTTTGGCTTACAGTCTAACTGGAAGGAGCAAGCCTGTGAAAAGAAGTCAGAGAAATTATTCAGCTTCTGTTCCTGCCCCATTTGAAGACTATACAATATGTTAGCAAATGAGAAGCTGTGTAATATGATAGATTATGAAATGATTATTTGGAAAAAAATAATTTCAGTTGCACACCATCTAAATTAATTTTGCTTTTCATTAGGCTCTTACATTTTTGACTGTGCTTTAGGAAGGTATGTGTGCAGATACGTGCTCAGTAGAGAAAGAATATTTTTCTGTGTTACTCTAATCTAATTTCTTTGTAATGTGTGTAATTTTCTTTTTTTTCTAAGTACATTTTTGCATATTATTTGTAGGAATTAAAAAGCATTTAATAGTTTAAAATAAGATCTTCCACCATACAAAGAAAATACTAATGAATCTTTAAAAATGAGCAGTTAGGAGAATTTTCATACATTGGAGATTACTGGGCACAAAATGGAGGTGTATAGTAACATTCTCATTCTCCATCTAGTGAATAAGCATCAAATTTCATCAAACAAGAACCAAGATACAGAAGAAACTTCCCAAAAGACAGGCATTTTCTAACATCCTTTAGCTTTCTTCAGCAAGAAACAACCAGCTGATTGTACACTTTCGAAAGTTGCCATTAAACATGACAACAGGTCAGATGATATTGAAGAAAAGAAATTAAACAACTTTAATTCATAAGTTTTCCTGAAATGGGGGTGGAACCCTTGAAATGCTGAGAACAACACTGACCCCCAACACAGGATTTAGGTCAAACAGTGCTCAGAATACAGGAAGTTTGGTTTGCAACCTTATTCTATGACTTTCATGAGCAGAGGGTTGGAATATATGACCTCCTGAAGTCCCTTCCAGCATGAATTATTCTGTGTTTTCAATTTTTACATTCGAGAAGAAGATGCTGATTCAGAAAAAGCTAGTTGTTCCAGCTCCAGTGAGAGACCCCATACGATAAGGAGCAAGCACATACCGATAATCTCACTGAATCAAAAAATAATTTTAGAAAAAATTCAAACATTTGGCATTTCTTTGAACTGATACAGAGTTCAGATAGAGTTAAATTAAAAGTTAAACAGGATTGGTGCATGTAGTGACATAGTCCATAGCTCCATTTTTGTTAAACTTTTGTAAAAGTATCAGAAAACAGTAAAACTTCCACAGAACTTGAGGATGAACCAGGTACAGGAACCTCAAAACACTTTCATCCCAAAAGTACTTAAGAGCCACAAAAGTTATAGCAGTGAAAAAGAGAAAGCTATTCATTTTTTGTTACTTCTCCAAGGAAAAGTTGGAGAAAATCAAGCCTGATTACAGAGGAAAAAGTCAGCCTTTCCTGTGTGACAAATGCTGATATCCGTGAGCCAGATAAAAGTTGTTCTTACCTTATGATATGTTGTTTTCATATAGAAAATCTGTGTCCTGACCGGGCAACTTCTGTGCACATTACTTTCTTGCCGTGTAGGGGTAATACCAGTTTCTTAGTTGATCTTCTTTTTATTTACCAGATGGTCCTTTGTGCCTCTAAATTGTCATAGGTCTAGCAGGTAATGAATACAAAACATGACTTCCATTTTGGCAGGAAATGCACTGAAATTAAAACTGTCAATAAAGGAAACTAGAAAGAGCAAAGGGGGCATATGTTACCATTATGGTAAAGCAAGCATGTATTTTTCAGGTTGCTCTTTCCTGAGATACAGTGTATAAGAGGCTCACTTAGTACTGGTGAGATGCAAGAACAACTCTGCACTGAGCATCATCTGAAAACCACCTAAGATGCTGAGAAGGAAAACACAAAAAGTACAGTATAAAAGAACTCTGATTGTACACCAGTGCTGGCATCCAGATTTATACTCCGTGTTTTTCTTTGATTCAGTGTTGCACAACATCAAGCATCATGTTGAATTTCCATCAAACATCTCTAGATCAGGCTGTTCACTGTTGTAATTTACTAGCTCTGTCCCATACTGGAGAGCTTCATGTAGCTGATGATAGTATTTGATCTAAAAAAGTACTGATGTACAGTAACTGATCTTTAACAAAGATCTTTGACTAGACCAAGCAAGCTCTTCAAAGACAGTAATGCTTTCTATTTTTCTTCTCATACATTATTCATGAATAATCTGAGTGTATTAATTGGCTTATTACTTGAAATAATCGGAGACCTTATATGGAATTGTAGGCCACTGAGATCTTCATATCACTGATATTTATAATTAGTGAAAGGATTTCATTTTTCTTCTGACATGTGATCAGTTCTCAAGCATTTAGACAGTATTGAGACACATCTGCTCTGAAAGAATGAATAAAATGTTGGAGGGAGGAAGTTAGAAGTTCTAGTAAAGCCTTCTATGTGAATATCCATTTTTAGAATTCTTTTTTCAAGTTCTGAAAAAAATTGAGTGCCATTTGTCACCAAAAAGTCATGAAAGTTTGTTATATCTCTGAAGAAGATACATAGATTAAAACTGTAGCTTAAGAGAAATCTGTAAAAAAATCATCATGACTTCAGCAGAACCCAGGACTTAAAACAAGTTTAAAGATTTACTGTATTTTACCATGTCAGCTGAAGAATATATTATGGTCAATATCTAGAATAAAGGTTGAAAAATAATACTGAATATATTTTTGCTACTTTATTCTGTGCCATTATTGCTCAATTGACATAATTGCTCAATAAAACATGAGATTAAACTATGTCATACGGATGGGAGGGAATATTTGAAAATAATGTTCCATATTGTCAAAAAGCTAAAAATTTTGAGTCAACAAAATAACAAATAAATACCAAGAAGGTGGGTACAGCAAAAAGAGGGGGGATCTTTAAAGTAATATATAGGGTTTTTTTAAGAGGCATGGATTATTCATGGCTTGCAGAAAACAAAATAGGAGATTTCTATATTGAGTCACAAAGTTTTGATTATATAAAAATTATAAGACATGAGATTTTCAGTCACATGATCCTATACAAAGGATTTAAGGAATGTTTTTTGAACAATTCTGACCTCAGGTACTTGAAAAGTAAATAATTATATTGAGTGTAGGTGTCAAAGTTTTGGTAGTGGTGAGGGACTGCAGGGGCTGCCTCGGTAGGAGAGGCAGTGAGGGGTGAGGGATAAAAGTGTCAGAAACAGCCCTGTGAGCCTCGAGGAGAGAGCGGGAGGATGGGAAGAGGTTCTCCAGGCACCCCAGGAGCCCCAGCAGAGATTCCCCTGCAGCACCTGGAGACACCCTGGTGGAGCAGGTGTTTCCCTGCAGCCCCTGGAGAGGACCCATGGCAGAGTTGGTATCCACACTGCAGCCTCTGGAGAACACCACTGTGCAGGTGGATATTCCCTGAAGGAACACCCTGTAGCAGGTTTATCCTGAAAGACTGCAGCAGATGAGAAATATTGTGATTCTCATGTCAAAGGTCTGTGTCATGCATCCTGGTTTTATCAGAGTTAAAGAAAAGGAGAAAAATATAACTCAATGATCCGTTTGGTATGACTTAATAGCTTCTGCTATTCAATGGTTTAAGGGCCATCTAAGCAGAAAGTAAATAATTATTCCTTACTCACTTTTTCTATATTGTTTATGATTTTATGATATCCCTCAGTTTTCTGCTGTTTGGACAGAAGCATTGCAATTGGTTTCTTCTCTTCTGTGGAAAGCACTGTATGCTTCTGACCCTCCTTGTTATCTTCCCTGTAGTCCTGGACAATGGCGAAGTTGTGCAATTAAGAACTGCAAGCAGTACACAAGATGCGGTAGCCATGAATTTATACAGTGTGATACCCCTATTTTCTGTTTTGTTCTCTGTAATGATTTTGAACACCCTGTGAGCAGAGAGGTGATATCCACAATGATTAAGATCTGTTTCCTAAGCAGTAGTAGTTACTTTCGAACCATAGTGGTCTGTGTACAATGTTGCCTGTGCTTCCATGTTTTGTTTTTCTTATGTGGATATAGCATTCACTGGCAATTTTTATTCAGCATCATAAGGTCCTGATGAGGTTTTTCAGAGTCAGATTTAGTCTGGACTGTCGTGAGAGTGATTTTTTCACTACAAACTTCATAACCTTGTTACCCACCCTCTTTATCAAGCACTTGTATGTGCAGTATGGTGCAGTATGTTAGCTGCACCATTTCCTCCTCCTGTCCCGCTATTATTATCCTTCCATGAGGCAGCCTTCCCTGCTTAGCCAGTGCAAACCAGTTTCTAAAGAGAAGAGTAAATATTTATTGCACTACTGAAGGCCCATGGGATTATTCCTTGAAAACCGTGAATTACTTGCTCAGAGGCACTCTGATAAGACAGTGAAATATCTACCTTATCAAGGCTACAGATTTTGGCCTGCACTTCTTTAAGACTGTAAGAAATTCTTCTGCATATATCAGTATTCCAAATATGTAAGGTATAATATTTTTATGAAATAATTTATTATTTCCAGAACCTCTTCTTTAATCGTTCTCAGAAAAGTATAGATAATAGTACACTTTTTTGGATACACTAGTGATATAGATAGTCCTTAAGAGAAACACAACAGTATTTTTTCCTCATACATTAGAGGGATCTCTGACACAATTACCATCAGAATATGAAAATAAACTAATAGAATTAAAATACAGAACTTAAGCACATATGGAAATGAATGAAATGCTCTACTGATATTGACTGGGTACCTAAACCTGCCAGAATAACTACGGTTGCAATATATGGAACATCTAAAATAAAAACATTTAATTACTCATCTATTGGACTATGATATACGGAGGGAAAGTATACACTATAACAGCTCCCCTTCTTACAAGACTGTCTCTGTCAGTTTAAACCCCACACTCTAACATTCACTGAATACCAGCCATTCTCTAGGAACCCCCCTTCAAAGGAAACCTTAGGACTTTCTTAAATCCAAAGAAAACATCAGGAGATTGCTACATTTCTTTTCCAGGTAGAACCAAAGCATTGCAAGAAGAATCTGTTTATACTGCAGAATCTCTTCATAGAACAGAAAAAGCTCCACATTTACTTGTAAAAATAAATATTAATAGCAGCATATTCTGAGCTACATAATAAGCTTATTACTATATCATGTTACAAATAACATGCTGTATCCCTAGGTTCAACTGAGTAGTGTTCAGTGGAGGACTTAAAAAATCTTTCTACTTTCTTTTCCTCTTTTCCTCCTCTCCTTAAACCCAGGGATGAACTTGACCACAAAATGCAGTTAGGAAGAATTCTCTGAAGAAAACGAGGCTTTCCACAGATTCAGGAATTTTTCACATCCAGAACAATTCTGGGTCAAAATATTTTCCTGGCTATGTTGCACATATTTTACACCAGTGTTCTAGCAAAGAAATGATTTCCATTCCCATTGCCAATTCCCAAAGCCAGATACTCTTTTTATCTTCCCTGGTGTGCCCTTTGTTTGAATTTCCATAGCAAATTAACTATATTAATAATTTATGTAGAATAACTGAATAACTAAAAACATTAAATAGATGGAGGAAACACCTAGCAAGAATAATGAATTCAGAAGATAATATGAAATACAGAAAACTGAAGTTCAGATATTTCAATTCTGAATGCCTGACAGAATAATTTGGGCTCCACATGAATGGCACATGCTTTGGCGACTCATGCTATAAGGCAATAATACAGTTATGGTAATTGGACTTATGTTGAGAATCCACAGGTTCGAGCTGTTAATCAGAAAAAATACACTTTAGTAATTTTAAAGAACAAGTACTTAAAAGTGAATTTTTAAAGACAAGCTACCAAATTACCTAAAGAATCCTACATGGAGCAGTCTAGGTACCTAAAAAAAATCTGGTCTGTTACTATGTCTTTAAACCCAGTTATTTAAGGAGCAAAAGAAGCACAAAGAAACACTGATATTTTACAGTAGATAATTAATCTCAGGGGCCTTTCTGTGTGTCAGAGCAATGACGCCAACTATAAGAGCACATCATTCTAATTGTAAATTATTTTTTCTCATTGCTGTTTTAGGAAATAGCTGTCAGAGTAAATTTTATTTTCCAAAAGAAATCCTATAATGTCTTTCTAGCTTTAAAATATTTTTTCTATCAAAATACATTCATTCATATCTAACAGATGACTGGGACTAACAAGCATAACCGAACATGTATATGATTTAGTGAAATCTGTTCAGGAATATTTTTTGAGCTTTATTGAATCAGTCTGAACAGCCCAAACTGTTGAATTAGTTGGAAAAAAAAATAATCTCATTATAGTAGCATGTTAAAAAAACGGTGTATATCCTGCCCTTGGGGACAGAATGGTAGTATGAAAGATACAAGCAAGCTTCCGAATTGTTCATCTAAGTGCATCCATTTTCAAGTGCTGATGCAGATAAAAAATGAAATCACGCAGTACATACTATCTTTGACTGAGTCTCCAGAAATGGTGAAATACCTGAAACACCTGAGTTAATCACCCCCTAAAAGTCAATGGGGGAGGTTAAAATTCCTTTTGGTTATCTGCATTCTGAACAGGCAGCTACTCATATAATCTTAGGTGCTGTAGCACTGTCATATGACATGATGATAAAATTAGTCAATTTTCTCTCTTTGCCAAGAAGAAAATATGCCCATTCAGCGAATGGCTTTCAGTTCTAATTGCCAGTCTTAATGAATAAAGGTTTACAGATATGTTCATCGGTATACTTAGAGAATAATAGGGGAAAAGTTTACACTTAACAACTGGAGTGGATCTTTTTTTTTTTTTTTTTTTAATAATGGAAAAAGAGCACTTTTAAACTTTTTTACTTTAACCAGAACTACAATTTCTAAAATTTCATCAGGTCTCTTTGTCTTTACAGGTTAGCTATTTCCTACTAGCACTTTTGTTCACTGGAATGACAGTAGGCATGCTTTTTCCAAGGCATTCAATGTCCTTCCAGACAAGTACTCCAACACAACCAATATCCTTTTACAACCTTGCTTATCCCAAGAAATAAAGATGTAAGTCTATTTAACATTTAATTTAGCAACTTAAATAATTAGGGCAGTAAAAGTTTCTATTTAAGGAAACAAACACGTGACACTTTCCTGGTACTCATGAAAGCACAAACTGAAATTAACAATGACAGGGCTCAATAGAAGGGAAATGTCAACACAGATTCTTAAAAAACCCAAAGAAACAAGAAACACTGAACATGTTGGTTTACTGTACCAATGTTTGCACTGGGCTGCACACGTGTAACATTCCCAGAGAAATATTCAATTTTAGCTGCTTATGACTCTAAGATTTGTGATCAGTTAATCATAAATCCTGGCAAAAATTGCAACCCCCAAAACTGAAATGTTGAAACAAATCTAATAATTTTAACGTTCAATAATTTGGTTCTTTGATGTTTTCCTTCTGGCTGCAAAATAAACAAAATCTAGCTTTTCAGAAACTGTTTTCATTCATTTCCACATCCTTGAAGCCTAAGTAACTGCTCCCACAATTAGTGCTGAAAGAACTTACAATGGAAATTACTTGTTCAAAATGTGGAGAATGACTGCAAAACTTCCACTTCTTAATGCTCACAGCAATCATTTGTAATTCCTGTTTACCACTTTAAGTCCTAAAGCAGTGTGCATTTAAACAAAGGTTAATAGTTTTCTCACAGGGGCTAATCCTGATGGGTTTATTTTCTGCTGATCTTACTGAGTCAGAAAATCTTGTTGATTAAATCCTGAAGTACCACAAAATAAGGTTCAGTCTTGTTCAAGGTAACTTCTTTGACTTTTAAATTATTTGTGATTGTGTTAATGGCTTCATTTTGAACACAGTGGTGTTCTGTTGGAGGGCTCAAGAAACTGAATGTCACCAGTAAAAGCTTGAGAGTTTTGCAGAGACTTGTGTAGTTTCTTAGCAGAACTACTTTTGCAGTTCCCAGTTTAAGCTGACCAGAAATTTCTGAGCTGTCTGGCATTTACACATTGCGCTGGTAACACCACTGCATTAGCAGTGGCGTTATCCACTTGCAGGCTTCTTGGGAATTGTTTGCTTGTGAGAAAAGAGCATTACTCGATAACCAGTAATAATAACTCTCAACAACAGAAATATCTGAAGAAGGGTTCCATAGGATGCTCAGAAACCTCAGCTAAAAGACAGTAAAGGGGTGTAGAAAATGACAAAAAGGGAGTTACACCTCTATGACAATCTAGCAAAGCAAGTACCAAACCACTGATTTTACATATAGGAGCTAGAAGCTCATCCCATTATAGAGGGATCATTCCTACTCATGTGTGTGAGTGTGTGTGTGAGGGGGTGGTAAGACAGAGGGAGGACGGGACGGAGGTAAAAATCTGTCTAATAAGCCTTATGAGTTAGGTTCCTAGCTGTCAACTTTTTGATAAGTCTGAGAATGCCACACTGAAAATGGTGACAAACTGAGGGCTGAAGGGAAATCCCAGACCGAAGTCTCCCGCAGTGGCACAGTCACGACTGTGGTAGGTTTTATCGCGTATATAAAAACCGAACAGAAGGGAAGGGAGAGCGGGAAGTGTAGGCACGATATACTTGGCCAGTGGGTTTAGTCTGTACATGATACTCAGATGCCTATCCTGGAATGTCAAATTATTGCAGAGCTAGTTCAATTCAGCTTTTCTGTTTTGATCTTTTTTTTTTTTCCCTTCTCCAAAGCAGAATGCATCTTTCTCTCCAAGATAATCCATTAGTTTCACAAACATTCATAGCCTTTCTCAAAGGTTCATAATCAAGAAACAAATCATAAATTAAGTGAAGCAAAATATGCTTACTGGCATACAAAATTGGAAAACAGGTAGCTTATGTTCTGCTTTATCCTTGAAGGAACAGAAGTCATGGTGATTTACATACTTAATTTTTGACCAATTAACATTAAAGTGCTTTCTGTTCTACTGATTCTCACCTGATGCAGCCATATTCTTTGTGCAAAGTGATGAAGTGATGTTAATAGTGAAAAACATGGCTGAAGTGGCAAAAATAGAGAACATAGATCATACTGATGGTTCAGTAAAATTGCATAAATTCTGAAACTGCCTTGTAGTTCATGTTCTCTCTCCCTGGCCATTGCAATCCTGAGTTGGTTAAAATTTTTGTAAATATATTTATGTCCTCTCAACTGATTCTCTGCCTTTATCTCTTGACGATCTTATAGCTTTTCCCTGATTTTCTTATGAAGGGCAGAGATTTAGCTACTGTAATCTAGATTTCATTTATCCTGAATTGCAGAGTCCAAATAAGAAACTCAGTGAAAGGAAATTACACTTTGAAGTTTAGCTGTATTTTTTGTGTTGTAGGCATCCTGATTTTGAAGTTCTGTTCAGTCTGACTGTTTTTGCTGCCACTTTCTGAACTGCTATATTCTAAAAAAAATGAAATCTCATAAGATTTCCTCTATTAGTCGTTACTTTTAATTGCTTGATGTGAACTGAGAATTCGAAGAGTTCGGCTACATGCCCTAAATTCTTTGGGGCCCAAAGACCATTGTCAGAGCATGCCACATAAAAACCCAGATTATGATTTAAAAATATGTATGTATTTGATATTCAAGACAATATCTGTGTCTCCAGTCCTATGTGGATATGATATTACCTCAGAAATTACTGTGATAATAAATTTCTGATAAGACTGGGAAGGCACTTTCATTCCAACCCAAAGTGCCACAGGTAACACTGATTTACCAGAAATAAACTTTCTTTCAAGGGGGTATGAGCAAAAATGCACTATAATGACTTGAATTTTGCTTATCACAATACTATTATTAAAATTATAAAAGTTAAAAATTTTAGTCTGCAGGACTGATGTTTAAACATACACACAGAGAGGACATATATGTGTATATACACATATATACACATAAATGTTATATCATACAAGACCTATGCACAACATATATGTAATATATATACTATACCTGTGTACACACATATCACATACACATATCTTATTGAACATATATTATACATAATACATATGACATGTATAAAGTAAGTATTATTTGTAATTTTTTTTTAATTAAAAAAAATCTTCAGGATTTCAATTTTTTTAGAAAATTAAAAAATACAAACGTTGTCATGGTTTGGGCCAGACCGGCCACTGAGGTGAATGACAAATGCTCTTCCTCACCTCTCTCTTGAAGGACAGGAGGGAGACAGAGAGAGACACTTATAAGTTTAGAAGGAACTAAACTACTTTAATAAAATATTAATAATAAAATTATAGAAAGAAAATCATGAAATACATGCGAAACTGTATCAAGCTCTCAGGATGACGTCACGTCACTGGCTGGCACTGAGGAAGTCCCACACTGGACTCAGTGACAGACGGGAACTGGATTCTGGCTCTGGATTCAGGAATGCACGGATCTATTTTATGTATTTTATGCATTTTCCCATCTTGTGAGGTTGGTTTTTTTCCCTAATTACTCAACAGAGGAATGTTGTGTGCTTAATTTTTTTCCCTGAAAGACATCTACATCTTTCCATGTACAATTATTTATGACTAGAACTTGAGCTTGTAACTGGTAATTATTTTGGTAATCAGAATAATAGATATTATATGAAATTTGAATGTTAATTGAAAGTTAATATCACAACTGATATTCTCATTGCTTTGCTATCTGGTAGCTTGTTTTCTTGTTAGTTATTCTAACTGACCATTTATGATAGCTACTGTAAAAGATTAAAAATTTTAAAAAATTAATGCAAATAAAAAGACAATACAAAACAATTTTCCATGACAATAAATATTAATATATGTAAATATACATTACATATAGAATATGTATATATAGATATTTAGCATTATTTCTTCTCCTCATATGCAAAAAAAATCAGGAATTGTTTAAAGGTATGTAAGACCCTCCACATTATTCAGACTTTCTTCATAGAACATTTCAAAGTCAATTATGGAAAAAAATATTAAAGAAAAGACACGACTCTCTCCTTGTGATGACTCCATCTCACCCTTCAGTGAGACTGAATGCTGACCTGTCCATTTCAGGAGAATGCCAAACTAGGCAGGCCAAGGCCCTTGAATGCCCTTGGGAACCTGATCTAAGCTGCCCTTCTCTGAGCAGTGAGAGGGGCCAGATGACATCCAGATGTTCCTGGCAACCCAAACTCACCCAGGACTCTCTCCTGTGGTTCTCAGGAGAGGCAGCAGGACACCTTGCTGAGCTGGAGACTGAGAAAAGCCTAGGAAATACAGTAAATCTTAACAACTAATAACATAAACTACTCAGGATGATGAGAGGCAAGTCTCTATAAAGGAACCATCTTTGTCAGTGTTACACTGACAAAATACAAGCAGCTGGTCTTCAGCACATAGATATACTCAAAAGAAATGACTCTGCTACATAGTGATAATAGAACGTCAACTCTTTCACTTTAAGAATAGCAGTTGACATGCCAGACTCACATCACCGTTTTTTCTCAGCAGGAAGCCATCACAAGTGCACACTGTACATTACCAATAAATAGTGAATATTCACTGGGACACAAAAGTGTAAGGGAATGAGTGCAATCCAAACGTCTTCATACTTAGGCTGTGAGCTTTGGCTTTGCAATGCAAGTTGCTGAGGTAAAGGTGGGTAAGAGGATGGGTGTACTCTTCTGTGTTTCCAGATATTAATCAGGAAGAGGAAGCCTTTTTTATGTGTCTTCCCAAACACACCCAAAGGAAAGTCACCAGCATCAGGCAGTTCCAGACTAAAATTGACACCCTGTGTAACACCCTGCGTACTGGAGAGAAAGGGAAGGAAGGGGAGAAACTTTTACAGTAGAGTGGAGTTCATCTACTGGGACCAAGACCATTGCCAGGAACATATGCAGGAAGAGCACTGAGCTGAAGGATAGGATTGTTCCAGTGTAGTTGTTGAGTAAGAAGGAATTTGGGACTGACACCTGTGGTAGGGGTTTTCCTCATCACCCTTTTCCAGAACCTTCTGCGTTTGCCACACCTGTGATATTACCTGTGGGTAATATACCCAAGATAAGTAAAAACCTCCTCCTGATGCACTCCTGGTAAAGTTGTTATGCTGATACCTGCCACATTAAGAAGTCTACACAAGAGCTCACCTCCCCAGTGCTACAGTGCTACAGTCACCATGGCCAGGATCAGAAATGTGGCCAGGGTCTGCAAAAGTGGTGGCTGTACCTTTGTTGTTGATAAATTTTGTTTTGATGATTTGAATAATTTTATAAGGAGAGGTTATTGTTTTGTCCTGATCTTTGTGTTTTTTTTTTAACAAGTAGAATCTAAAATTGATGAACGTTTCATAAAACAGCATAAGGTTGTGCAGTTCCTCAGTCCCAGTGTTAATATTTTGGGTTGAGGAGACAGGCAGGGCTGAATCCCAACTCCTAAAGCCATTTTAAGTGAAAAGTGGTATCAGTGGTAGCTTTAACTCTTTCCATTAGGAAATGAATTCATATTTTTTCCAGGCTTCTGGCCTCTGCAGAGTATGTATCCTGAGATAAAGCCCAAGATTCAGGAAACAACATGACACTGAAGAGTGCTTTTAAAAGGGTAAACTGGCATGAAACAAAAGGCTGCTTCTGCCAGAAGACTGAATGGAAGAGATAAAGAGAGCAAGTAGTAGTCTAACACACTTTCCAAGCAAGGAGAGAAAAATAGGAAGGCAAAGCAGATTTATTTGGTTTATTTTTTGGGCCAGACAGCTTAGCTGCCACAGTGGTTGAGGTGCCGCTGCTGCTCTGGCGTGTGGCGTGCAGGGAGCAACGGGTGGATGTGAGAGTGGAGCCAAGGAGGGGCTCAGCAGTGCCAGAGAGCCCACTCCTGCAGGGAAAGCTGCCACAGCTTCCATGCATGGTTCATACAAGGTCTTGAATAATGCAATGAGTTTTCAGCGCACTGGCATGTGGCAAGTCCTGCAGGCTTCTCCATCTTGTAGCCAGCTGGCCCAGTGCAGTCATGACTCTGCAAGACTTCAGCGCTGATGTAAGCGGACATGCCAACTATCTGTCTCCAGCAATATTGAGCTGAACTCATCTCCATCCTTTGCAGAAGTGGGAAGGGGATGACACCAAACCCCAGTAGGACCAGGTAGAGTTACAGATAGTGAAGCACATATTCATTCCTTCTGCCTACTTACCCTTATGTGGGATGGACACTCCCTATAGAGCAATAAAGTTTTCCACCCAGTGAAAGAAATGAGTTGAATTCATCACACATCCCAGAAACACAACTCAGATGGTGATAACACTTCTCAGTTGCAGAAGCAGCAGAAGCAACAGCATGTTATCATCCCAACACAAGTGTCTTGGTTTCAGCGGGGATAGAGTTCATTTTCTTTATAGCAGCTGCTCTGTTTTGGGTTTAGTATGACAATAGTGTTGATAACCCATATTATTTTAGTTGTTATGAAGTAATGTTTACACTAGTCAAGACTTTTACAGCTTCCCATTGAAGCTGAGAGGGAGCATAGACAGGAAAAGCTGGCCAAGGGAATATTCCATACCACAGACGTCATGATCAGTATATAAATAGGGGTTGGCCAGGGGGGCAGGGATCGGTGATCACTGCTTGGGATGGGCTGGGAAATCGATCATCAGCTGGTGAGAGCAACTTGTGTTGTATCACTTTATTTTGTATATTCTATTATTATTATTTTTTCTTCTTCTTCTGTTACTGTTCTATTAAACTGTCTTTATCTCAACCCACAAGGTGGTTTTGTTGTTATTGTTGTTATTGGTTTGCTTTTTTTTTATCCTTTTCTCCCTCTTCTCCCTACTTTGCTGGGGGAGGCAGAGAGGGGGAGTGAGCGAGTGGTTGTGTGGTCCTAGTTGCTGGCTGGGGTTAAACCATGAAAATGAGCTAAACAGAGGTTGCAGCCAGCAAGCAAGATGACAGAAAGTATTTCCCTTATTCTCTAAGATCATGGTAGCATATTTAATGGACTTAGTATCACCTCATTCTTTAAGTTCTCCCTAGACAGGTCCAAACAAAGAATGCAGGGGTGGGGGTAATGGATGGATTAATCTCTTACTTCAAGAATGGTGAAATTCAGTCCTTTGGTTTCATTAAAAATAGATGTCAGTTTGATGCTCTCATCCCTGTCCCTTTCACATCTTTTTAGTTTATAAGGACAAACTTATGTATGCTTTTAAATTAAGGCAGTTGGGTACTGCAGTGCCGAACTGAAATGTAAATCAGAGCTGCAGACATGCATCTGTCAGCATACCTGCATCAGTTGGAATAACACATATACAGCAGCTGAATTCCATTTGAAAACTTTAATCTTTTAATGGTCTTTAACATTGTGGCTAAGAGGTCAGTCAGGATTTTTCATTGGTCATCTTGATCATGACAAGACTTCATCACTATGTAGAAAGGAAGATCCAGGTACCAAATGGGGTAGCAGATTTCCTTTTTCTAACAGACAATGAAAAAAATAACTGTAAGAATCAGAGGAATCAGTTTCTAGCCTTATGGTTGAACCAGTTTCATAGAGATAGGAAGGGCTTTGCTTCTCTTGGGAATATCCAGAGAAAAAATATTTCAAAAAACATGCCCAGGAAAAACGTCTTATAGAAAATAGTATTTACACATGTGAAGGTGTACTCCCCCCCCCAAGACGCCAACCTGATCTTTATCTCCTGTAACCCTGCCCACGTGATAAACATCTGTGGTGGTCATAATGGGTGCATGTAGTTGTGATGGCAGCATCTGAGGTTCAAAGTGGTTTCAGGGAGGCAGATAACAGCATAGTAGCAAAGGGCTAACTTGAGCAATGCTGGTACTGTGGTCAATATGCAAATATGACTGTAGGTCAGTCATCTTACCCCTGCCCACGAACCCTTTGAGCTCTCCTGAACAGCAACGGGCTGCACACCAGGATATCCCCTTGAGTAGGGATGCCTCTCAAGGTTACTCCTCGAGGTTCAGAGATTCCTTGCCACAACAGATCCTTGGTAAGTGACAAATAGCATGCTAAAATTTGAAATCTTAGCTAAGTGAGATAAAGGATTGATTGCACATATATCATCCTTTAAACGTAAACCATTGACCAAGTCTGGGACTACAACTGAATCCAGCCACACCTAGACTCCTCTCTGAGAATGAGTTTCGAAAGCAAGGGGGTCTTTTCTGAACCTCATGACTCAACAGGAGGGTCTCCCTGATAGTTCTGTCTGACCTTGTCCTCTATGAAGTAAATAAACAAGTGTGCCTTGCCATCACGAATCTTGTTAAAACACTGTTGCATTTACCATCAAACTTTGTTAAATCCCTGTTTTATATCAATAAATGTATTGCTGCTTCTCTCTAGGAGTGAAATGCATCACTCCATCCATGACAACACATAACTACTTTTTTCTTCCCGTACGTTTTGGAAGGCTTATTAACATGTTCCAAGTTAGAGATTCTGGCTTGAATAAAATATTTTTTATACTTTAAGATTGATGGCACTTTTCTCTAATTGACCAGCTGGCTGTTCTCAATGTTTTCAGTAAATAGCATGATGTACTGCTATTTTCATGTAGCGTGATTACTATGAAACAAGTACTGGAAAGTTGTACAAAATATTTGCATTCAGTAATAGCTAAAATAGGATTTTCTTTGCTGTTATAATAAAAGGACAGGTAAAGTTCCACTGTATTATTGTAACAGGAGCTTATTTTTAATTTATTAGGATGCAATTTATTCTTAGACTGCAGTACAGTGCGATGTCTTGGAGATAAGATGAAGAACTAGAATGTTAGGCAGAAAAAGATATGCCTTTGTTAAGTTGAGAACAGATGATACAGGTAATTTTCAGGATTATCAATTCTGAGAAAATTATGTCAGAAAAAATATACTAATATTGAATGAATTTAAGACGTTTAAGATCTTTAAGACATATTAAGATGTGTGCTGCTTCATACATTAAAAGTAGGTAATTATACCTCAACCTTACTTTATAGAAATATTCCAAGTCACAAGATACCATCAGAGAAAAAAACAAGTTATCAGGTAAATGAGCTCCCATCTAGGAAGGAGCAAACAGAGATTAAACATCTCAATGAAACATAATTAACAGATGCTTTTAAAGAAGCTGTGAATAAACTTGTAATTCTGACCTCCTTAAAGTGAATAGAATTTTGCCATTGACTTTTGTATGTGTTCTTTTTTTCCCCAGAAACTATTTAGGAACTTCTTTTAATGATCTATCAAGGAAGAAAGTTTATAATTTGCTAGTAGATCATTTAAAAAAAATCAATTTATTTATTAAGGAAATAACTTATTGCATCTCACTTGCATTCCAATTTTGGGCTGCCTTTTTAAGTTTTACCTGTTAGCTGAAATTTTCTTGCAAAGATCTCCTCTGTTTCACGCTGCCTGTCATCAAGGTACTTGCCACCTATTTCTGTTTTCAAGAATCCTGTAGACACAGAATTGCTTTTAAGGCCCAGATCTCATTTCCACATGACATTGCATGTGTCCAGCATGCTGAGAGGAGGGAAGTGACATTTTGATGTAGCTTAAAGGAAAACTGCTCTCATTTCACGAAGTCCAGCTCCAGCTTTCTAAAAGTTCACATGTTAAGAATCGTTTGTCATCTGAGATACAGGATGACATTAAAAAAAAAAGTGTTTAGTATCATTTGGCATTGCTGAATGGCCATTTTGTAAGGAAGTAATCTGTGTAATATATCTCAGTGCAAGAAACTACACAAAATTTTCCAGCATTATTTTCCTTATAGCTTTAACAGAGGAAAAAAAAGCAGTAGCCCCCCCCAAGCATTTTTTTCCTAATAAAATTTATTGCATAATAAATGGCTGTGAAGTTTCTTTGTGGTCCTCTGAAGCAGCGCTGTAGACAATGCGCTGGACTGGACAGCTGCCTGATACAATTTAGACTCGCCTCATATGTCTGTATGTGAACAGTGAACAGTCCTCTCTAAATTTTCTTAAGAAAAGATCAGGATCAAATATTACACCCACCCTCCATTTTTTATGCTACGTGAAAAAGTAAGTTAACACTATAGAAAATCTGTGGCAAATATTGAGTGGGGATGATGTAATGAAGTTTTTGAAAAAGTTAAGGTTTGAGTGATTTAACTGCAATTTAATTTAGAGGTAGATTCATTTCAGCTATCCCTGGAGTTAGCATAAATCACAAAGTATGCTGAAGTCTGATTTTATATGATCTTTATATGTGGCTTTACACTGTATTTGTAATCATGTTCTCTTTTCAATTTTGATGCATGAACCTTACAAACATTTTGATTCATCTGGTTTAAAGCAAGAGGTAAAAGCAATATAGAAAAACTAATAAAGGCACCCCACTTCACAGGTAGAATTTCCTGGAAAAAAAACATAGTTTATATATGTGGTTTTATTTTGGAGCATTACTGTTACTGAGAATATTGAAGATAGATTAACTGGAAAAAGTAAAGTTATTTCACAGGGGCATGTACAGATTTATGGCTCTCTTTAATCTGTCTGGTGAACAAGTACAGCTTTTAAAATATGTGTTTAGATAGACATTAAAATTCTGTGATTTAAAAACTTTGACCTTAATTAATTAATTTATTTTTGTCCAGGATCATAAATTCAGGAGGCATAGGAAAGAATTCTAGAAAGAAGGATTAACAAGATAATGTCTGTCTTTGAGAAGAAAAGAAAGGTTAATAACAGGATGAAGAGGCTGGGAAAGGAACTGCCTTAATATAATGGGAAACAGTGAAAGAGAAGCGGAGTGTTACATCTAAAAGTGTAATCTCTGGTGGGGTGATGTGTGTGAAAGAAACAAAAGCACCAGCACTGAATAGCAAGATGCAGATAGAAGAAATACCAGATTAGAAATTAGGTAGGCAGCAGAACCTGTAAGAACTTTCTTCTTAAACACAAAGGAATAACAGAGGAGTGATTCTTGCATATCATAATTTATCCCTGAACGATACAAAACTACTCTGCCCATTGAAGACTGGTTTCATTCTGATATTTCTGTGAACAAACATTCAAAGATATTTGGCAAAACATTTCAAACATTTCTGTTTGTAAATATCTGACAAAACATTTTTCATTTAATTCAGTGATAAAGCTTTTTGCCCTCTTCTCAAATAGTTCATGAACCTCCTACCACATTTTTATGAAAGCCGGTACTATGTTAGGATGTGTTAGTGCTTTGAACACTATTTTGCTTTATCAGCCATGGTTAGCTTTTGCAGAAATTAGTATCCCAGAAAGTATCCTAAGTTGATATTTAGCCTGAAAGTTTTTTTAAAAAAATACTGAATCCTCAGCAACTACCTTCAGTGACAAGCCCCTTGCAAAGCAAAAAAATTTGGCAGTGGCACAATTTTGAAAGATACAAAATTCATTTTGATATCAGGAACTTAAGTACTATTTTTAGAATTGTTGTTTGAAACCAACAACATTTTATATGCATATATAGATGCACAGACACACATCTATGCATATACCCATGTTGTCATGTTCTCAGTGTGCTCGATAATTGTTAGAAAGGTGTAAGTTCTATTTGTATACTTAAATCTCAGCTGTGATATATGAGAAACAGGAACTAACTATCTGATGATCTGATTTTTTCTTGTTAATAGGAATAATACTTAAACTGAAAAGAAATCTAATTTTTTCACCCATGTTTTGGGCACCTCCATTCATCACAAGTGCTGCTATTGCATCTGTGTGACTGCTGCACATAAAGCCAATGAACGAGTTTCAAGGCATGGTGCTTTACAGACATGAATTGGAAATATTTAAGTAGGTCAGACAGAAATCATTCTGTTTTGACAAATAAACTACCTGACGGAAGCCTGCAGATTGATGGGCAACCCTAAGGGCCCAGGCTGCAGATGAGTCAGCCAATGATGTCGAGTGACACAGCACTACAGGTGGATCAGAAATGAATAGGCTCAGAGATAGCAACTAATACTTTAGAAGTACTATTTTGAATTAAGATATAAGTTAATGGAATTTAAGTAGTACTGGAAAGATACAGTGGTAGCTAGTGGAGTTGAGAGCAACTGATTCTTGTTTTGTGGCTTATGTTCACGGTGTCTTCTGTCCACTCAGAACAGAGAGACTGGTACCAGGCAGAATGCAGTTTTTTGAAAGTATTTATGTTGTGTACTTTTGGTGGGGGAGCTTTAAACAGGCTTTTACCTATCCTTTGCCTTTGCACTTCTCACAAAATATTAATGGTATTGTATTTCAGCCAGTTACCTGTATTCTGTCTGCTGAAGTTTCAGAACATGCCTCAACTATTTTACAAAAGCAAGATTTTGAGGGATGAAGTATTCCTATGATATTTGACTGAGCTCAGGCACTGAGCTTTGTGGAAGAGCTGAAAATATATCTGACATATTTCATCTTCATTTCTGATATCTACATCAACAGTAAGTTTGGCTTCTGGAATCTCTGTTTCCTTGGTATTTTGCAGCGTGCTGAACAGAAAGACACAACAGAAGTCTGACCTACCCCACTCCTGTTCTTGTGACGTGTATGTGAAAGGCCTAGGATACTCAAATCAGATGTGATCAGATACTCAAATCAGTGTATTTGCTAATGCAGGTCTCTAAACAATTCTGAAGATAATCATTGGGTGGATTATGATATTCACTTCAAAACTGAGTAAATTCACCTGCCTTTCTCATCCAAAAGTGGTTTTTATTAGTCGAAGAACGAAGTGCACTGGCAATTCTTCAAAATCAAAATCTTAACACTATTTGTTAAACATATGGATCCTTCCTACTCATTTACTTGCCACTTTACTGACAATTTGATTATGTAACGGAAAATTGTTGGCAATAGAGGAAACCTTACAAATACATCTCAAAACTCACACGGATTGTCTTTTAGCATATAGATTTAAGCCAGCGGCTACTCACAGAATCACAGAATCACAGAATAGTCAGGGTTGGAAGGGACCTCTGGAGATCATCTAGTCCACCCCCCCCGCCAGTAGTGTACTCACTACAAAATGACAGTATCCAAAATATAATGCTGGTAGTATCCAAAATATAATGCTGGTTTCAGTGTAAAATGATGGATACTTATCACTATTGGAAATGCAAAAAATTTGTCAGGAACCTGCCCCTTGGCTGCTGCTTGCTTATGCACCTTCTGGATTTCAATATGCAATGAATTTGAGGTTAAAATGGAGCATAGCATTGTTCTTCAAAGCTAGTAATCTGTGTGCCCACTTGAGGAAATTCCTCACCTCTTCTGAAATTTTATTCCCTGTGGTTCAGCATATGGGCAGAAGTAAGAACCAAAACCTGTAGGGACAAGTGGTGATAAGCTAGCACATCTTGTAAAGTACAACTAGAATGAGAGTTTAAAAAAAGATGTTGATCATTGAAAGCAAGTGAAACATATTCTTAGGTTTCTTCAGGGTCAAAACCAGCACAAAATACATCAGTTGTAAGTAAAAGAGAATAATTCAAAATCAGAGTACCTCAAAGAGAATCAGTCAAAATATCGTATTGAAACTAACAGTTACTTTGGCATTTTGTTATTTTTTTTGTGTGTGATGCCATGATGGTACAGGCAAGCATATTTAGTAGTCAGACAACTCACTAAGACCCTGCAATCACATACATCCAGCTAAGTTCTTTCATAATATGGCTCAAACACCCTCTTAAAAATAGATTTTTTGGTCCTTTTTCATTGATTTGAGGACTTTTTCAGAACTTCTTTATTCTGATGGTCAGGCATCTTGCAATACTTGTGCTAAATTTAATTACAGCCAGTCCATTCCCATTTGTGTTTGTGCCAACACTGATATTTAGCTTTAACAGCTCCTCTCTTTTCTAAGAACTTCCTTTATGATGTATTCCAAGACAGTAATCATACCCCTTTTCAAGCCTTGTTTTGCTCATGCAAACAAGCTGTGCTCATCTACTCCTCTCCAAGTACAGGCTCTTCATTCCCCTGATGTTGCTTATTGCCCTCTGTGTACCTCTTTCTATTTTGGTAATTTTTTTCTTGAATATGGCTAACTAGAACTTTACAGTTTTCTCGATGAGTTCGGAGTGGAACCTTATACAATAGCACTAATACTTCCTTACTTCTTGTGGAATTGTTTTGCCTGGAGCATCTTAGGATTGGATTTGCCTTTTTCACAGATGCATCACATTATTTCAGGAATTTGATTCCACTGAAAGGAACAATTAAATTAAAATGACATTGAAATAAGCTCATTCCCACCCTGACACTGTGTTGACTCAGTAAACAGAGTACATTTCTTGCAGACGTCCTTCCTTCATTATGTATCAGATTCCATTTTTTTGTCATAAAAATAGACTTTTCGGTTTAACAGTTTTATTTTCCCCAATAGATCTAACATGATGATCCTCCATATGTGAAATTCAAATGTGGTTTAAACAAAAACGTTTAGAAAGCATAGAATAAATTTTTATGTAGCCAATTCAGTCTGTTCCAAAGCATTATGTAGGATATCTCACCTCTCTGGGAAGTACAGTTTTCAGAAACATATTGCAAATTACTTTAGGTAGATAAGAACATAATGAAAACCAAGGGAGTTTTCAATTGATCAACATTATTATAAGAAACAATAAGAATAGGACATGAGTACCTCCTTTGCAAGTACATAAATACGTAAATATCCTATACACATTTTTAAGTTATCTTAAAAATATGAAAATAAATACTGAACTATATTAACATTTCAACACACATACTTAGTTATCAAAATGCAGTAAAACTCCACTAATTGTGCAAGAGAAACAGTACTGTAATGTCTTCTCATAATAAAACTGAAGGACAAAAAGGACATTTATATTAAAATCACATGACGAAAGACAAACATAACTATGTGCTGAAAGGTCAATGTTTCTTCTCAATGTTCATTGTAAAAAGCACCCAAAACAACACAAACAAACCCCCACTTTTTTTCCCACAGATTGTAGTAGAAATTCCTAAAAAATAATACAATTAAAATAGGACAAGGGGTATGGCTTTATTAAAATGCGAAACAAATATATTTGCTTGTATAAGAATATTGGTGACAGAGGAATCTGAAGGAATGCTAGGAGTGGAGACTAAATGAGTAGGGAAAGTAACTGCTGCATCAGTCTTCACCAAAAGAAAGACTGCTTTTAGTGGTTCGTAGAGGGTAAATTTATTGTGTCCTCCTCCTGAAATATTCTGGTTTCTGATAATTTTATTATGACAAATTATGGCTAAAAGGTTTCTTATGAAAATGATCAGGCAACAAAATTAGATATAAGTGATCTGAGAGAATCAGGACAGAGGGAAGAAATCATACTCTAAGTAAGCTAATGCACAGTTTTATAAATTAATTGATGGGTAAACATTTTCTCCAACAGATTACATGAGACAATACTGAATCAATGCAATGCATTGGAGTATTCAAATTTTATTGAAATATTAGAGAATATCACCTCACCAATTTGAAATGAGACCAATTTGTGCCATTTTATCATTATATGGTGAAAATACAGAAATCTTGTTGCCAGTTCAATGCAAAGTGTAATGATATAAAATAGTGGACTGAGATGGAAGACTCTCTTAACAGAGGTTGAATGAATTATTTTTTCATTCTGGGTTTATCAAATAAATAAAATACAATAGCAGCCAGAAATGACTGAATTATGGTTAAAAAAAATAGCAAAACAAGAGAACTAGTCATAAGGAGAAAGAAAAGGAAAGGAAACATGCTTTGGGGGAGAAAGTAACTGAAAAAAACATGAGGGAGGCAATGGCCAAGGAATGAAGTACATCATATATAGCAGCTGAAATTTCTCAGCAACATATTCTAATTGAATGATAGGAGGAATGTAGAAAATGAAATAAAGAAACTGGAGATCAACAAGTGGTATTTGAATTTGCGTTTGTGTGTGGTCATTGTGGGACATGTGAACTCACGGTAACTGGTGTGAAACCTGTAAGCACCATGAAAGATGGATTAAAATCTGCAACAGAAGGGAAGTTTACCCTTCCTGTACATAATGAGAAGAAATCATAGCACCTAAAAAATCTACACTGATCATGGTGCAAAGTTTGATTACATATGCACGCAGTGTTTTAGATTTAGTACATTAAGTGCCATTTTATCCTACTTTTAAACTGTATTTTAAATTCTTCTAGCAACTCTCTATATATTCTGTTCCTTGACAGTAAATATAAATCTGGTGCTTGATCCAAAGCCAAATACTCAGTGGTTTCAGTGGTGCAGAATTAGGCTCCCAGGTCTCTCATCTGTAATTGTTACTTTCAACCCTGCTTGTGAACTTGTCCAAGTGAGCTTATTGTACCTTATCTGCAGTTCCTTTCAAGTTTGAGACTGGTGAAAATAGAATAGAAGGTAGGACTGCATTTTAAAGTATTGTACTTTAATTAAAATAAGAAACAATATTATTGTAAATTATATAATTCCTGAATGAAGTCACTAGTCCAAATGTTAACCAGTATTAGCTAGATTTTGAGATTAAAGAAATCCTTACCACAGCTATTTCTGTCAGACTGTGGAAGGACTTCAATGATGTAAATTAAAGAAAGGCTTATTAACACCAGTGGAATACCTGGCTCCATCCTTTTTTAACTATGTTGGATATTTCACACGTTCTTCATAGCAGTGAGTTAAAATGAACTGACCTCTCTGGGTCACTGAAAAACTTCTACTTAGTGTTCTGTAAAAAAACCAAACAATCAAAAAGAACCCAAAGCTATGTGGCTAAGCATATCAACCACTTGTAGCAGGTACCTGGATAACTAAGGAAAACATCTTCACGTCTACCTTACCTTCAGACTTCTGTATGCCATTAATCTCTTTTCTAAGAAAGAAAGTCCTCTTCTGGCGCGGACAACTAAAATCACCTTCCTCATCATAGCCCATTCCACCTACAGCCCCACTACTGAATCTGTCAACACAGACACTTTATCTTTGACAATGTAAGTACTCTTCCACTGGGAACTATTTTGAGTTACACACAGATAACAGGCAGTGCTGAACAATATAAACTCGTAACACACTTCAGCAGGCTACGCAGAAATGGGTCAGAACAATGGTTCCTCCAGCTCAGAATCTTCCTTCCAGCTGTGCGCGTCAGCTACCTCCTTGGAATCTTTTTTAGGGAGCAGAGGGTGCTCATGGGGGCTGTCTGTTCTTCAGGTTTTCTTTTGCTTTCCTTATTCTTCCACTTTTGAGCCTTTGACCTTCAGTTCTTTCTGTACCTCCCCATTACCCCCACCCCCTCAAATTTCTCGTCTTGAACACTTTTTTTTATCCCCTCCTTGATATCTTTTATTAACCTCAGTCTCAGGGAGGGCTCCGAGGATATATTAGAGATGTATCTTCTTTCCATCTGCAAGAGAAAACAAGTAAGCAGAGTAGGCATGTATTAATGGTTAGGAAAGAGTAAAAACAGGGCATGAATACAAGATATTTCCTCTGAATACCTTCCAACATTTTAAGTAAGTGTCATGAACTCAGGGTCCTGATAGGATTTCTCTTCTCATGAACCAGACTTTAGAACTAATGTAATCTTCTTATTTTCACAAAAAACTCTCAAAAGGTTGCCAAATGTTGCATGAAGACTCACCTCTTTGCTTGTTTTAACTTGACTCCTAATAGATTCATTAATCGGATTTGAAAGGATAAGTAACAGCAGAAAACCTCTTTATGCCATTACTTTCAGCACTTCTTTTAAAAAGTGAAATCACTATCACATCCTTCTCTCCCAACAAGCCCAGTTTTAGTCAGAACTAGTTTAATCACCATCAAATTAGTTAAATGCAACATCTTGCCTCATGTCCTGAACTTGATTCTTCCTTTTGTATAAACAGGGTTTAAATTCTGAGTAACATGACACACTGCCGGGTTACACCTCTTTTTCATGGTGCTTGACTGGCATAAAAGAAAAGTCAGTTTTGAGTTAATCAGAAATAATAAAGATCAATCAAGGAAAAGCTGTATTTGTTCTGTTCAACATTATTTCTAGACTGATTATTACTAGGGGTGATAGGGCCTGATACACTGCTTTTTGCAAGTATAATTGTCTTGCACATTTACCTGTATAATGTTACTCTGTTATGTGCTTTCAGATTTAAATCTTCAAAGGACATCTTTTTCTGAAACTGGCAAAGAAAGTATGGAATACTTCTCTATTGAAAGATACTACTGGTACCGTTAAATGTGACTATTGAAATGTAATATTAATGATACTTTTATTTAAATTTATTGCAAAACTTTCATCTTAAATCTGTGATACTTAGATTTTGTTATTGTGGAAGTTGTGGTACTACTATTTAAAGTGTACTTTGTATTATGGAATGCAAGGAATTGCCATTAAAGAAGTAATAGTATTTTTCTGTTTAAGGAAGGAACAATAGTTCTTTAATGATGGACATTGATTTTTCAAAACTTTTTTCTGACTGGAAAAAGGTCAACTCATGAACATGTTGCAGGAACTATGGTGTGAGAAATCTCATGGTGCTTCCAGCTGGATTGGACCTGAACCGCTGTGCTGCTTACCCATTATACAGCTGGCCCACAATTCTGTGAGACTTCTCCACATGCATGATCACACACATTGCTCATAATTTACATAAACTATGTACAAACTACTAATTACTTTGTTGCACACTTTTTTACATAACCATTTTTACACTTGTAAAGCAATTTTCACTGACTATTTACAAGTTTCTTACCTATGTACAATGGTAATTGCTGCATCAGCTAATCGCTGGGAGTCTTTGGATGATATGTGTCTCTCTGGGATGGCCGGGTTCTCCACCCAGGATGTTAATTTACACACTGAATCATACTGGTTGGTCTGGGTACAGGAGAAGCTGCCTGGGGGAGATCTCCAGGGCAGTCAGAGGAGCTGCAGCAACTACTCAAGTACATAATTATGAAGGTGGCTAGGAGTTCAGTCAGTCACCTGGTCTGAAGTTGGTCTACTGTCCCAACTTAGTCCATTACCTCATCTATTCAGATTAATAACTGGCAAGTTATTAACTGAGGAGTTAATGACTTCAGTGCACTAGATGTAGTTGCGAGCACAGCCCTGACACAGCTAGGCTGTGATTACAACTATAGGGCAAATTTTAATTTCATCCTTAAATCTCATCTGGAACTTAAATTCCAGTGTTGTTGCCACAGGACTGAACCAAATATATAACTGTATCACTGTATGCATATGTGCTTACTGTACATGACACTCAGTCTCCTGGCTTGATTACAGTCATAATCTACGTAGACCATTATGAGACTTCATGCGCTTGCCACACATTACAGCAACGCAGATACATCTGTTGAAGTAGCATGTCTTTTGAGCCCTACAACTAAAGAGCTACAAAATGCGAAGACGGAGAAATATAAAAGCTCAGAATATTCAGAGTATTTTCTCCGCAATTAATAGCTCCTGATAATCCAACTGAGTTTAAACCTGCATTTATACCATAAACAAGTAGAAGCCTTAGGACAGAGATTTATTTGCACCATTAGTTACCATCAAAATAATTTTAAGAGAGTAATGCAAACTGGGCAACTTAACATGACTGGCAGTTCTTCAACCTTCTTCTTTGCCCAACAGAATATCTCTAAACTGTGTATTGAATCAAGCAGTCCATGGAAGAACCTGGCTGATATTAATACTTAAGAAATAAAATTTACTCATACTGAGTCCACTGTCTTGAGAACTGTTCTGTTGTATCAAGCACTGAATTTTGTCATACTAAATGGACTACTAATTCCAAATTCTATTGCATTCCAAAATGCAATCAAAAGTGGAAATTAGGATATGCTTGACATGTATTAAATGCTTTCTGTAGCCACACACACATATCCTCATCCACAAAACATAATGGTCTACTTTGACTGATATTTCCATTCATGCAGTCTTTTGCCAACAGTCAACATAAAGATCATCCAATTTCAGAACAGACACTTAACTGTGGAGCTCATGAAGCTTAATAATGGCACAGAACAAAAACTTAGGTGAAAGCGGTTCTGACCAAGTTCTATTCTTTTAACTCTCTTTACAGATACACTTGTATCTAAGGACTGCCTTTCATTTTAAACCTAGGAAAGGAAAAGATCATGTCAGAACACAGGTTAATATTTGACACTGTAATGGTTTTGAATAAATGCATAGCAGCTAAAATAAAATTCTGAGGTTGGTGCAATGTTTTCATCTGAGCAGTGCTTTCGGTGTCAATGTCTTATGTCACCAGTTTCAATGTTGCTTTAAAAATAGGTGTGGAAAGTTATCCATAAAGTAATTTATTTCAGAAATTGCACAGTCAGTGCATAATGCTCCCACTCTAATTTCATACACGATAGTCATTTCTCCCCCCTCTTCCCCATGGCATTTTCCTTCTGCAGCCTTTTCACAGAGTTTGGGTTGCAATCAGTAAAACAAAGTAATTTGGCAGTCTATTCTCTCTGCTTTTAACAACATCACACAGGAATGAAGAACTTCCATATATGAAAAGTAAGTAATTTAGCCCCATCTGTCATTATACTCTCCACTTCAGATGGAAAGAAGAAAAAAAAAGAAAAGTCTTTCAGAAATTTGCATTTTGACCATCATAAAAATGTACTGATCATGGTTGGATCCTAACACAGTAACAATAAAGTAAATCATGTTAGCCACTGTCATGAGTGAAAGGCTGGGAGGAAAAGACCGAATCATCCACATGTTTATACAGGCAGGTTTTTGTTTAAGTGCTTGTTCTTCCTTTAAGGCTTGTTCTTTTTCTACCATGTGAATAAGGACCAGGTCGAGTACATTTATTTTACAGCTGTTTCAAGATAGCTGAAATACGTATATGGAGTATGAAATTTTAGAATTTGTGAGGAGGACAATCAGGGAGATGATTTCCAACCTATGCTGCGTTCTTCCTGCTGCAGGATAGGATTTGGATCTTGGAAGGAGAGTAGTTCAGGCAGAGATTTTTGTCTTACAGTTGTCTACACTGCCTTTCAGCTGTCAGTTCAGCTCCCAGTCATTCGCTTGCTGCAGTTTTTCACAGCTGGACATCATCTTTACTACCCTGAATAGCTTAAAAGAATCAGCAACTTCTGTCATGTTGGTATTTCAGTATTGTTTCCTATTTTTTGATTAGCTTTTACCCTTAAAAGTACTTTCCCTATTCATTTTTTTAAAAAACCTTTCATGAGGTTCATGAGTGTAAGCACTCTGCAAATCCAAAGGAATGATAGTCAGATCTCCTTTATCTAAACGCATGTTAATCTTTTCAAAGAACTCCAGTAGGTTTGTGACATCTCATATTTATCCATATGTCCCTTAATTCTAGTCTTTATTCATCCATAATCCCCCTGGAGCTCTTTTTTTTAAAAATTGGCATTGTTTTAACCACTTTCCAGTCCTCTGACACTGAGTCAGTTTTCTACACACTACAGTTTGTAGTTTGGCTATTTCACACTCGAGTTCCCTCAGAACTCTGGGGCAGAAGCCATCTGTTCCTGGTGATTTGTTATCACTCATATCGTCTCCTTGATCCATAACCTTTTCTGCCAATACTTCAATTTTAGACAAAGCCTCTGACACATAGTCTGAAAAGAAGGGTCCCTGCTTCTGCACTTCAAACTCCTCCACAGTTAACATGGATGGGGGAAAAAGAAAAAAAAAAAAGAAAAGAAATCAATGATGTTATAACCTTTGTCTATTTAGGACATTCTTTCAGTATCTCAGTTGTTCTATTATCTCTGCAGATTCTCTGGAAAGCTTCCTTTTTCTGTTGTATATGAAAAAATGTATGGTATCAGTTTTTGAATCTTTCCAAGTTGTTCTTCAGATGTTTTTGTGATCTGTCTTGCTGTGCTTTTAGACTGTGCCTTTTGGAATTCATGATATTTTCTTGGACACAATTTTTTTAAAAAATACCTTCTTAATTTATTAGCTTTCTTTACATTGCTGTTTAGCTGTTTCTTCTTGTAATTTCTTAAATTTTCTTGACAGGTGGTATGTTTTAGCTGTATGCATCCAATATGGTTTCCATGCTGCTTTCAAATATTTTTCTTTTTTGCCTGCTCCCGCTAGTTTCCTCATTTTCTTGTGGTTTCTCTTTTGAAAACTGTGTACAGCTCTGCTGGATTTCTCTTTTTCTTCATGAAGGAATCATGATGTGTATCTAAAACTTCAGCTTTAGCATCATGCTTCAGTGTCACCTTTCTCCAATCTGTAACGAGGTAAGTTAAATCCTCTACTGATACTGTGCTTCGTGTTCTCATTGCCTCTTTGACTTCCGCAGTGTGTTATTGGTACTGCTACCAGGCTAGAAAGAAATGACATGTATTCCTTTTCTGTATGTTTTTTGAGTGTGTTTGAGGTAGCAAAGGATAGAACTGAAAAATCAAGAAACAGAAGTCTTGGAATAGTCTGTTTAGTTCCTCTGCACCTCTTTGCGTATACTTCATGTTCTTTCTTCATGACATTTACATTTTCACAGTTGGACTTATTAATAAACAAATCATAAGCCAAATTCATGTCTCCTCTCCTTATACAGCAATTGTAAGCTCTCTCCTCCTGTCTCCTTATTCAGCCATATTCCCCTGCATCAACATCTATCCCTTTCCCCGTACCACACCCTTCCACATATGGTTCCTGTTTTTCTGCCTCAGTCTCATTTTCTTTCCAGCTTGATTGCAGGTGTTGCACAACTATAAATTCAACATAAAGGAGCAGTTAGATGCTATGGTTGTAATTTGCTGTTGTTCAAACCAACGTGCATAGATGTAAACGATTATATAAGTGCAAAGCCCTTGTGCTGAAATGAATCAGAACACTTAATAGTACTGAGACAATGAGTTCATATTTATCACTGCAATATTATACTGCAATATTATACTGATAGGTCATGCTGCATAGTTGCCTTCCATTTTTAATGCTCTTCTTCAGTGTTCAGAGACTTTCATATAATCTCTTTGTTAATGAAAAGCTAAGTAGCTATGAATATATGATCCTTTATAATGGCAAGCTATAATACGTAAAAGAAAACAATTTATCACACATATATTTCCCTCACATTTTTCCAAAACAAATACATGGTCCAAATTAAAGCAATCTGAATCTTTTCCTCTCCTCATTTATTTATATTTCTCCATACTCAGCAGACTTCCCAAACACTATTTCCAAATATGCCCTTTCAAGTTGATAGCACTGTACACAATATAAACCTTCAGTCTATAGTGCCTAGGCAAATATTAACTATTAACAAAAATGATACCCCATGCTCCAGATGCAAACCAGCTCCTGGTATAAATGACAGATGTTGTCCATCTGCCCTGGGAAGACTGCCACCTACAAACCTCAGTGACATTAATTGAGCTCTTGAAATGGAATGAAACTGGATTGTCAAATGCAGTCTCAACTGCTGCAAGCAGCAATGGTGTAGAAGTTTGGTTCATGGGAACACACATAAAGCCGGCTGCATACAACATAGGCTACCAAAGGCTGCTTATTGTCTTAAAACATATTTAAGAACTACAGCAATAGGTCTTAATCCACACTCATACTGCCCACAAGAAAAGTACAGGTCAAGATCCTTATCAATATCCTACATTCCTTTGACTTGCTAAATTACGCTGCAGTTTCATTTTCTGTAACAGAAAAAGCACAGGAAAAAATTCAGCTGGATCTGTCCTTTCAGGTTCAAAGAATATGTAGGAAATGCAAATCTAGGAACAATAGGTCAAGGCTGAGGACAGTTTTAGTAAAGGCTGTTAGACAATGCTGAAAAGCAGGCTACTTGCTACAGCAATGAACAAAATCCTTTCTGGTCATCCTGTCACTCTGACCTGGGCCAAAAATCCCATACTGATCTCTAAACGGGATTCATAGATTGGCAGCTACATTATAAAATCACAGCATCAAAATCGTAGGGAATCATTGCTTCCCATGCTACAGCAAACATTGAAAATTACCCTTGCAAACTCTACCACTCCAGATCTAGCTTATTTCAAAGGGGATGGCATCTGCTGCGTCCAGCCTCAGCCACCAAGAGCCAGGAAAAATCAGAGATGGTGCCATGTGTGTGGGAATAACTGGCTATCATGAGAGTTGGGCAGTGTGTTGCTGAAAGAAATATATGATATGAAAATCTAGTGTCTATCAGCAGAGGAAGACAGTGAAGGGTTTTACTAGTGGTTGGAGTACGTTTTGATGGTGAACCACCAAATTTGAGTAGAACCTCTGGATGACCCTGAGAAGAAGCCAGGAATAGTTTGTAGAAGCAGCATGCTTCAGCAATGAATGCTGTTATCTGAGGTGCACAGCCTGCAGTGCCACGCATTTGTGAAAGAAAGTCCCTGGGAGTTGAGAAAGAGACATTCTAAACATAATTTTGGCTTAAAGTGAATAATGAGGCTTTTTTTTTTTTTTTAAATTGTGTCACTTTTACCTTAATGTATATTTCTAAATTTGATGTTGATTTTGGATGTGGCAAATTAATGCTTTTGCTTATATTTTACCTTAGTTCACTTCATTAAAGGGTTATTTTCAAGATTGCTGGTTAATATCAAGCCATTTGTCACACAAGGATATGTTAAGCAAACCTGGGGTATTTGACCAGCATTACAAGTGCCCCACTCCCCAGCATGCTTTTCCCATGAATCTGAAGAAACCTTATGGTCTAGGATGATTTGATATCAGAGGAATCAGAAGAAGTATCTTCTGGTGACCACCAACACCACGTAGGAACGTAACATGCAGTAGAACTGATAGGACCCTAACTGTTGTACCAAGAGATATTAAAAAAAATACTTGAGAGATATTAATTTCTCTAGTGTCCCAGGTTGTCATCTAACTGCCCAATTTTATATCTTATTTCTAGTACTTCCAAATCAAAAGGTAAAAATGCAAAAATAAAGTTATACATCAAGGGCGAGGGATAATTCCTGTCTGGTCTCAAAAGATGAGTCATTGCCTGTGGTTGCAATATTCATTTTTTAATTAATTTCATGACTTCTGTGCTTTTCTTCCACAAATTCTCAATCAGAGTTGCCAGTCTGAATCCTTAAAGTCCTGGGAGCTTGAGTTTTCTCAGAATAACTTGGAAATCCTTAGAGATAGTGCAATGTTAACACACAATTGAAAAATATAAATTTTCCTTTTTCTTTTCCTTCTTATTTTTTAATAAGAAGATGTTATTCTTTCTTCCGACAGTTGGCCAATGATTAGCATGCTGTGGATATGTCTCCAGAATGGCCACGTTAACTGTGTCTCCTAATAGGACAAGCCACAAGTTCTTATATCTTCCACCCTTTCAGTCTAAGGATTAAGTTCAGATTGAGCTTCTATTAGTTCATGCAATTTTATTCCTGTAAACTATATTTTTATTAAAAATGGTTCCTCTAATTTAAATTTCTTTTCCTTATGAAAGCATTTTAATAGTTGGCTTTCAGAATTCACTTGCCCTTTATTATTGCTTTCCTAACATCCCAAAGTCCCTTTTCAGTATATCAACCTCATGACTGCTATTAAATTTCAAACATGTTTCCTCAAGATCTGGCCTTCAGCTAATGCATTTACAGTTTCTAGCTTCAGATAACAAAAAGCAGGAGGTAAGCAGGAATAGAAATTGCTGTAGCAGAATAGGCCTATACCCCAACCCTGTATAGTTGTAGATTCTACAATCTTTTCTATTGTGGTGGGCACTAATTAAGAGTGAAAAAAAATCAGACAAACAGCTAATAGTACAGTATTTTAGTACAAGACAACTTTTTCTTAACTGACTTAGTGATCATTTCATGTAGCGTGACTCAGTGTTTAAACACAGATTTACAAGAGTGGTGCAACCAGCACCAAATATTAAAAACAAAGTTCCATTTACTTGCTGTGTTTCTGTATCTTAATAAGCAACTGGTATTTGTTTTAAACACCGCTGTCTTAGGAGTAAACATCCCCAAAAGGATTTATCACCTAGAAAAACTATGCAGGTTTTCCTTATGTCTAATGTAAGTTCCTTCTGTTCATGTGAACAAACGTTGAAAAGAAAATCTTAATTTCTGTGGGAACTGTGAACAAATCACCAATAATTACTGGGAAGGAAGAAGGCAACTCCTTAGGTTAAATTTCAGACACAGTTTACTGCCTCTCAGGGTGGAGGCATCTGATTAGAGCTGTTTGGCAAGCAGAATGAACTCCAAACTGGAGTCTAGGGCTGCTCTTACAAGCTGAGCAAAGGGGACTGTAGTGAACCCAGCAGTTCTCCTGTTCTCGCCGCTCACTTCCACCCAGGGGAGATGCTTCCTTTGTTCTCCCTGCTGTGCAGAGGCTTGGGGGTAGGGGAGGGGGACATTGCTTCTCTGTCCTTTTGGTCCCTCCAAAAGTGAGTGGAGAATATTAGGAGGAGAGGAAAAAGGTCAGGAGAGGCAGAAGATATCACCCTAAGATTGTTGGGCAGATGTGGAACGAAACCCAGGAAAGGACTGAGGTGGTTATGAGGCATCAGAACCAATTCTTCAGCAGAGAATAGCCGGATGGAGGACCGTGCTGCTGCAGAACCAAAGTTTCAAATCTTCTTAGTTAAGATCACAATAATAGTGATTACCAAACCTATTAGTGTCTGGGTGGCAATGGAGAGTACTAAAAGAAAAATGAGGAAGACTGAAACCCAGAACATAAACTATGCAAAAATTTGCAGTATTTCAATTCAGTGATCAGGACACTGATTAATTTTTCCTCTCTTAAGAAGGGACTTCTTCTGCCACACCTACTGCATTATTGAAGCTTATAAACCTGCAACTTATGAAAATAATTTATGAGGTTTTAATGGAAAGAACAAGGATTTTTGAATGAAACAAACCAATACCAAAATAAACATTATTCTAAAACAGTCTTGTAAAAAAAGTGCTGTGTGGACTCCTCTCCACGGGCTGCAGCTCCTGCCAGGAACCTGCTCCTGCATCAGCTCTCCATGGGCTGCAGTTTCCCTCAGGGCATATCCACCTACTCCAGCATGGTCTTTCCACCGGATGTAGTGTAGTATCTTCTTCAACATGGTCTTTCTATAAGCTGCAGAGGAATACCTGCTCCACCATGGTCTCTAAATGAGCTGCAGGGGAATCTCTGCTCAGCTGCCCGGAGCACCTCCTCTCCCTCCTTCTCTCACCTTGGTGTCTGCAGGGTTGTTTCTTTCACATTTTTTTTTTCCACATTTTTCTCATTCCTCTCTCTCACAGCTGTGGTACAGCTTTTTTCACCCTTTCCTAAATATGTTATCACAGAGGCTCCACCGGAGTTGCTGGTGGGCTTGAATTTTGGCCAGTGGTGGGTCTGTTTTGGAGCCAGCTAGAACTGACTCTTTCTGACATGTGCACAACCCTTGGTCTCTTCTCACAGAAGCCACCCTTGCTCCCCCTTGACCCCCCAACTTTGCCATATAAACCCAGTACAAAAGCTGAACCCCAGTTCTAGTTGGTTTGTTTTAGTCTGAGTGAAATGCAGCTAGTCCAGACACCAGCCACTCACTCTTCATTTGCTTTTCTTTCTCAATCAAATTCAAGAAAATTTTTTTTTAAGAAAAAACAGAACACTTCTATTTACTCAGTTTACTCGGAGTGTAACATTATACAATTCTACAGAAGCCTGTGCAAGCAAAAATGGAAGGTACAAGATGCTAAATGGAATTCCCTTAAAAAACCTCAACCTCAAAAAGTTGAAACCAAAGCATCTTGTGTCTTCTGGTAATCATTTACTGGATTCTAGTGAGTGGATTTTGGTGAATTCATTCTTTATCTATAACAACTTGCATGCTCAAAAGGAGCTCAAGAAAGTTTGTATTTATTGTAGTTTCTCTGTCTCTTGTTCTCAAGTTTCACTGGAAAAAAAAATGAAGTCATAAAATCATAGAACTATAGAACGGTTTGAGTTGGAAGGGACTTTTAAAGATCATCTAGTCCAACCCGCCTGCGATCGGCAGGGTCACCTTCTGTAAGATCAGGTTGCTCAAAGCCCCATCCACCTGACCTTGAACACTGCCAGGGCTGAGGCATCCACAACCTGTTCCAGTGTCTTACCACCCTCATAGTAAAAAATTTCTTCCTTATGTCCAACCTAAATCTACACTCTTTCAGTTTAAAATCATCACCCCTTTTCCTGTCACTACAGGCTCTGGTAAAAAGTGTCTCTACACTTTTCTTATAGGCCCCCTTTATATATTGAAAGGCCACATTAAGGTGTCCCCAGAGTCTTCCCTTCTCCAGAATGAAGAACCCCAAATCTCTCGGCTTTTCTTTGTAGGAGAGGTGTTCCAGCCCTCTGATCATTCTTGTGGCCATTTGTCAAGTCCTAATGAATATGTTTAGCTTGTGCATTAAAAATGCACAAGAATGATAAGTCCTCAAACACGTTAAAAATTTGTTTGGTTTTTGTTTTGTTTTGTTTTGTTTGTTTGCTTGGTTCTTTTTCCCTGAAACTCAAGTTCTTATCCTCTTTATTTCTTTCCAAAAGACTTAAAAACCATATAATGTAGTTTTATCATTCAGAATTTACAGAATGCTAGAATGTAAATGCCTGGACACCTTTACAGCCCAGACTTTTATCTGTCTACTTTTGCTTAATTGTGGATTTATCTATTACTCCTCTTCACTTGCTAAATTATTATAACTAGGCTTCTAAACTCACTTTTAAAATTAATTTACAAGTATTTTTAAATTTATAATACCTCCTAAACAAGAAGCTAAGGGAGACTGTCACATATCAAAAGTAGAAAGATCTTTCATTGTACCATTTCTTGGCCATATCTGCTGTATCTCTTACACTGATTTGTTCCATCTGTTAATAGGAGAGTTTAAGCCAAATAAGGCTGAAGCAGTTTTTGTTTTGCTTTGCTGTGATTGCTTTAATAGGTTTGGTTCTACCATATATTGTCAATTTTGGTCTGAAATGATATTCACTAAAGGGAGATTTTTAGTATTGCAACAAGAGTGTAAAGCTGAAAAAGATAACAGCCAAGTTCAACTCCTCTGCTTAGGTAAGTAGAAACTTTGCCTTCCCTGGGGGACTTTCCTGTTAGGACAAGAAAATCATAAATCTTGTCTTATTTTTGCATCACAAACAGGTCAAACGGGACTGGAAATAAGCAATACTGAGCAAAATTGCAAATTGTTATTCTGATGAGAATCAGGGAGGAAAAGTTAAACTTTTAATATGTATTTTAGGAATATGTCTCTAAAAAGCTGTGCAAAATGATCTTTGAACTAAATATTCCAACATTTTCAATATTGAAACGAAATGTTTCTGGACAAACAGTTTTCTGAACTGGCAAAAAAATTCTTTAAATAAACTTCATTTTTCTGTCCTGACATGGATTTCAGAACCCCAGCACTCCTAACTGTCCCTCATAGCTAGATCATATCTTCATAACATAGCAAGAAAACCTGAGCACAGAATTCATCTGAGTGCTCGTACCTTCCATGTAAAAAGAATTGAGTAAAACCACCAGAATCAAATTATACAGAACTAACTTGAGATGGTGTGTTCAAGATCAGCTCAATGAAATATTTTATTTTGTGCACGTTTAACTCAAAAATGTAATATTTAACTGTTTGGTTTGGGTTTTTTTGTTTGTTTGTTTGTTTTTTTAAATTAATTATTTTCCTGAAATAAAGGCTTTATATCACCAAATTTCCACTATCTGTATAAAAACGTTCCAGCAAAAAATTTTAATCGATTACTTTTGTTTTGTTTTGTTTTGTTTTGTTTTGTTTGTGTGGGGTGTTTTTGTTTTTCTTTATAATAATGAGAAGAAAAAAAAAAAAAGCAAATTCCACCTTGTGGAAACATCATAGTTACTTAGATTCACTTTTCTGCCTCACCCCATAAAGCTGATTGCCTCTTCTCTTAGACACAGGAAAACAGTCTAATTTCTAACCTACATCTTAAATTCTGTTTGCATTAGGATCTAAGGCCGCTTAATACCTGGTGGTGGAAAACCTATATAAAGTATTAAAAATAAGAACATGCATTCTACAGATAAAAAACAAGTAGTTCCTTGCTGAATGAGATTATAATTAAGAAAAAAAAGAACCTTTTCTTGATGCTTTCACAGCAGAGGGGAAATTACTGAACAGCTTTCAAAACAAGGAGAGACAGCTAGAACTGCTTACTATCTGGTTATTGCTGTAACCTGCAGTATGGCTCTATTTTTTGACAGACTCACTGGAATTACTCTGACTAATATGAGAAATAACAAATTGAAAGGGACCCTGAAGTCAAAGTATAGATAGAAGATCCTGCTTGTGCAGTCAGATTTATTTACGATACATCGTAATTGCAGTTTTGCATGAAACATGTCTTCAGGATAAACTACTTGTGTAATTGTGGAGTACTACCTTGAAGAAGTTCTAGGAAGTAAAAGTAAAAGGCAAAATATCTGAAAGTAGAAATTTATGAGTATTTTTATTTATTTTACCTCTGTTATTTTAGGCAAGATTAGAGATTATTTCATTTCATCTTTTTAAGGGGAATGTTTATTAGCAGCTGTCAGTTACTTGAATTATATGAGAGAAAGACAGGCAGGATTTGCAAACAGAATAAAAAAGCTAGAAAGAAGAAAATACAAAATACAAACAAAAAAAATCAATGCAAAATTGTTTGGTTACAAAGAGGAAATTGACAAATTAAATATAAAAACCCAGTGAAATATACAAATCTGCTGAAACTATAACCTTTGTTCTTTAGGAGAAAATTTCAATACTTTAGTCAAAAAGTTAACCTCACCTGAGCTACCCAGTTATAGTAGACAGGTCTCTGAGGAAATCCCAAGTGTGCCGTATAATAGTATCTTTCATGCAGACAGCCATTTGCATTAAACATTTTTGCTCATTTGAAAGAGATAAGGCATCCTTATTAGAGGAAGAGATGATACGTTTCAAGTCTTTCTCTCCCGTGGATTCAGCTAGCTCTGACACAGAGAGAAAAACCTTTTAAACCATCAGCACAATATCTCCCCATCCCAACAGCAAGCAGCTGATATAGTAATAATGCTTAGATACTTCAATGTTGCTACGATATATGCCAGCAGTCCTTCAGCAGATCTTAGGTGGAATTTAGTAGGGACTAGGAGCACTGTGATATTTACATAATAAATTGCTCCATGCCAAGAGAGAGCAGTATTCTTTCTTAACCAGAATACAAACAGCAAAACTGCCTTTCCACAGCTATTACTGAGACAGCTGCGATTTTAACAAAAGATATGTATTGGTTCATTTATCCTGTTTGATAAAATGCCTGTTAAAATGCAAAATATTTGTTTAGTATTGTTTGCACATTAATTATGCTAATAGGCTACAGTAGTTTGCTCCTCACTTAGAACTCCAGTTAATCGCAGCCACAACACAAATGGAAAATTTCCTAGATGCTCTTCTCCCAGTAGATGATCAACTGCTTGAGATGATATTAAGAGAATGAAGAAGAGGAGCACAGCCATAATGCCTTCTCTGCTCTTTTGTGAGCGCTTGCATCAGTACAGGTGCATGAACATCATCAGTTATTTACCTGATCCTCACATCAGTGGTCAGAGTAAAGAGACATTACCTTGTCGTTGGAAACTACCCCTTCCTGCACGTTCGACCTACTATCAGCCTACACTCAGACAGGAACTATTTTGAACAGGTATTTTCCATTACTTAGTGGCAAAGGGCTGTCACAGAAATTACTGGAATTGCAACTCAGATGTGATCAGAACAGAAGCAGCGCATTCGCGTAGCTGCGGGAGAGCGCACAGGGCAGCAGAACCGGACTCTGCCAATGCCAGCTCTGCCCCCGCGGGGCAGTTATAGAGCTTGTATGTACCTTTAGGTTATGCAACCTGTTCTTCACCAAAACTCTGACAGATGCACAGGATATGGTAAATAACGACAGCAATTGAAATCTTTCAGATACTGAGGCTCCAGACAGTGCATCGTTTCACACATAACCCACTCCTTTGTTAGTTAAATGGTGCTGACTGACAGACTATTAGCTGCAAATGTTTATCAACTAGTGAGGCCTGCAAAGGTTTAACTAACGAACTAACTAACTAACTAACTAACTAACTAACTAACTAACTAACTCTAGCTGTTTTTGCTTGCACAGGGCATGTGACAGAAAAGACAAGCAGAAGCACAACCCCAAAATGTGTATTCAGTGGAAAGAACCCGGCTAATTTACACCAGTATCTGGGTTTTGGCACAGTCTCATTTCATTGATTAAATCCCAAACATTTAGACAGGGAAATAATCAGTGATGGTTCTATGATTTCATTCTATTGTATAATTAATTGACGTGTTAGGGCATCAACATTCCTAGATACATGACTAGTTACAATTTTCTGTCAAAATCCCAAATGAATTACTGACTTAACACTCATGCACAAATACTGTTGTTCTCTCTATATGCAACCACAGGATTCATATTCATATACTGTGGAGTACTCAGAAAGAACAGAAATTTAGAAGAAAGGTGGCAGTTTACCATAGGGTATGCAAGGATGTTCTTTATTCTTCCTTTTTTATTTCTAGCCTTAGAAAAGCAACAGATAGAGAAGATGGAAATAAATGACAGAAAGCAGCCTTCAGACAATATTTGCCCATGCCTAGGAACATAAGGAATTAGTGGAAATAAACAACCCAGTTCACCTTCCTTACAAAGAAAAATAAAAACAGTGCTTGAAAAGTTCATGTCCTTTGGACATTAAAAAGTTATTTCTAAACTTCTAGTTCTCATAGCAGTTCACCTCCATACTGTCAAGGAACAAAAGGCTGAAGAAGAAAATGAGAGCCAGTGGTTAAATCAGGAATAATTTGTATATGCATGTATGTATATATATAAACTCCAATATAATTTAAAAAGTACAGTGATCTCAAGGTAAACTCTTTTCTCAGAGAGTTAAAGAAAGATCACTGCTTACCAAAAAGTACCTCCGATTCCAGCATGGGAGCAGTAAATCCTTCCATTGTCACTGATTTTTAAAGCACTAATACAAACTGGCCAAATTAATTGACAGATTTCATCACCTATTTATGACCACTTCTTGAAGGTTTTTTTGAAGGGGAAGGAACACATGGAGGAATTGTTTGACTGACTTGCTTTTTAAAAAAGCTAGGTTTCTTTCCCTAAGGCTCAAATTTTGAGAACAAAAGATGAATTAAGAAATGAATGCAAAATATTTTCTTCAATTAATATTTTAAGATACTATGCTAGGAATGTTTATACAGCATTAAATATATTATTTCATGATATTGTTCAAATATATGTAACATTTCTCTTCAGGTACCAAGAAAATCCCTGAAATATTTGAAGTCCCCTAGGTAGCCTATAATCTAAGTATGGAAGCAAAACATACAATGAAGCATGGTTCAGGGTTGTTCAAGTGCCATCCAAAGAATGTGAGCACATAACACTTTATTTTTTTTTTTAGTTAAAAACCAACAAACAAAACGGCTTTCTTTTAAAGAAAGGCATCAGCAACAGGGGTTGTAATATCCCTGGGCAGCCTTCAATTCAGGGTCAAATTTCAATTCAGATGAGAAAAACATTTCTGAACTGAATCTCACTATCTCCCTTTTCTGTACTTTGGTCTCCAAGTATATATATATGTGTGTGTATATATATATACAAACTCACATTTTGGAACCTTTTGGTTGCAGTGCAACTGGAAGATGTGCTCCAGGAGCACATCAACCATTTTTCTGCTTGCATCCACTCTTTTGCACCACATAATTTGCTAAACTAAACATAATTTGAGAGCCCCACAGCTCTGAGAACAGGAAGGATTTATACAAAGTCATGCAAAGATCCTTTCCCTGACAATGTTGTCAATGTATAGAAGTAATGCACCTCTGCACCTCATAGTAGAACACTTCCTCCCACCTGTCTTGTTTCTTGCCTCTGCAGGTTTTGTTCAATAGTTTTCATGAGGATTTCGTATAGGTGGGGGATGGAAAGGAAAATTCAGTTATGCACTTAAGGAGGATGACAAGGAATGGACAGAAAATTTGTATTCTTCCCCCCCCCTCCTTAACTTTCCAAAAGATATACCACACAATAATATAGTCATAAAGTCTGGAGAGGGAGATTTAGGTAGATACTTGGCAAGCAGAAAACTTAACAGTTTTCTTACTGTGCTTGGTAAGTATTTGGGAACAATTTGACAAAAAAATTGCTAATCCAATACAAAAGTGCAAATAAATCCTTGCTGAGCTTATTTCATGTTAATAAATTGTGCATGAGAACTCACGGCTACATCTTGGTATGAGGCATTGGTGACCCCAAAATTAAGCAGAATGAGCTTTTCTATCCACCTTCCCTCTAAATGCAAACCGTAACTAAGTAAGCTTAGATGGAAATGTTTGCTACATGCCATGTGAGAAAGGCTGAGCCGTGGCTGTATGTCTCCAACAGCCAAATCAGAATTCTTCCACAGGGAGAGATGTCGTCAGGAAATTCTCCCTTTTCAGACAGCGATGTGGGTTGTAAATCACAGCTCAACCTTTGTTTCTAAAAAGAAAAGAAAAAAAAAAAAAAGAGGAGGATTTCTGTGACAGTATTTGTCAAGGGAAAGCTCCCTGCACAGCACTCTCTCCCTCATTTAATAACTACTCACAACTTGCCCCATTCTTCCTGCTTGGGCCTGTTTGCCTCTAGGCCGAGGAAGAAGAATTGACTTAAGTGCTATTTCATATGAGAAATTAACCCTTCCGTATGCCCTTCTTCACATCCATAAATGTAATGCCACTCAAAAGTGTAACTGCTAGCTCGAGTAGTGTGTCTGCATGTACACGAAAGGGTGTATGGGAAGCCCTTTGGGGAATGTATTTTCTACAGTGACAGGCACTTATATAGGCACAAAATTGGTTAAGCGTGTTAATAACACAACTTGGAATACACTGTGAAACAAAAGATGTCTCTGTGAACTGACTGGAAAAAACAGTGGAGCAGCGCAGACCTGTAATCATCGCAGCTCATGCCACACACCGCTGGTCGTTGCCATGGTGACGGACGTTGTTTCATGACATCACTGAAATCAAGGGGGGATAAGCAACAAGGGCGAACTGATACCAAACAATTTCTGGAAGGAAGAAATTTGTTTGAATATATACATCAAGCTATCTACAATATCATGCAAACCAAAGGGTAAAGGAAGCAGGAAAAAGAATGCAAGATGCATGCACAGAAATTTCCAGTGAATAACCCAGCTTTGTTGTAACCTTACAATATTACCACGGAAATTGTGTTTGTGTTGAACACCTTTAGTCTTCTCTGATATTTTTTCAGAAATAAATAGTCTGGGACAGTCTGTAAAGCAAGCTATCCAGGGCAGCTGAAAAAAAGAGCAAGGCCTTTTATGATTTTGCTTCAGGATTAAGCTATTTACTTATTTGTTTCACACTAAGAATGTCTACAGCATTAGCAAAGGGATAAAAAAAAAGTGTGAGTTACTCTTTAACAGTGGGAGACATATCTTGTGTGAATAGAGAACAAGTAAAGAAGCAGTGTGGGGAACTGGAGCCAAAGTACTGATAATGAAACTGTGAGAGTCAGCTGGCATGACAGCTCGCTACAATCCAAGTGATGAGCTTGATGATCTTAGCTTCATTGAAGTCTAAGTCTTTTCATTGATTTCCAATAATTTTGTACCTTCCTAAAAAAGTGCGTGTTTTGACCTCCAAGGTATGCAAGAAGCAAAACTTAGGAACTGATCCAAAACTCAGATTTCCCACGTTACTGGTGTCTTTCTACTGTGCTGTAGGTCTAAAATATGTGAGCGAGCCTAGAAATCTAATTTAAGGGGATTCTTGTTTTCAAGTTTGTTTCCCAAACCAACTTCATTGCTTGGTGGTAGCTTTTTTCGTTTACTCCTAGATTTTTACATTGCTGTTTGCTGTCATATTTTTGCATGGTCTTGCACAAATTGCATAACAGGAGTGATCAATTATCAATAGAAAGAAGAGTAAAAAAGAAAAAAACAAGTACTTGAAACAAAAAAGTGTAACATACTATAAGATGCTGAGCATGAAGGGACTATCTTCAGTCACCAGTATTCCCTTGGAGGATGAAGTAGTGTCAGTTCCAGACATAAAGGTGAATATTATCTCATATAGATTTACTTTAATTTGGCCACATATATTTTCTGTGTCATGATTGCTTCTACATCTTCTCCCATAATACAAAAGCTATGGGTGCAATTAAGCCATGGCAAAAATTAATCAAAAAAAAGAAATACAAAAGAAAACAGGTAACTAAGAGTTTCAAAAATGTGCTTGGATATTTATATGAATAACAACTTATTCAGTAGTTATGGGCATATAAAAATTTCAAAATGTGTCAGCTGTGGCACTTACTGAAGAAAAATGTACACTTTTTCAAGAGGTACCCAAGTTCCTATGATTTTTTTTATACCTTCTTGGATATATAACATCTAAATTTAATTTTTATCACTGGTACAGGAAGACTGCTAACTGTATGCAGAAAAATCACAGACTATATGATTTTCAAGGTGTAAAAATACAAAACTAATGGTCAGTCTTTTAAATTAAGCTCCCTTAGGAAAGCAGGATTGGCATGACAGAGGGAGTAGATTTGAGTCAGGCTGACAAAGTTAGCATGTGATGACATGCTAATATGATGACTTTTGTCTTTTCATAGCTAGCTGATCATTTTTCCTTGAAATAATGCAGTCATTTAAAAAAAAAAAAGATAATTCACAGTATTAATTTTAATGTTTCATATTTTTAAAAGAAATTAAACTGTGGCACTAGAGATGTAGTAATTTGGTCTGCTCTTCAGAAAAAAAAAGAGAAGTTCTGGTTATGCTTAAAATTGTTACTATATAAATTTGCTTATGACTATGATTCAAGCTTGAAAAGGTTTACGTATTATAAATATTCACAAATCATGTAATAGACAGATCATCTGTTTTAATAATACCATTTAAGACTGATATTGTGCTTTCACTTCAGAGCACTCACAAAATTAACCAATTAAATACAGTTTAGTTCATCCATTAGACATTTTTTATGGAGCTGACAAAGCCTTTTTAATTCAATTGACATGTGCATACCCTTTTCTCTGTGTCCCAACTTTATTTCCAGAGACCAGCTGTTTACAGATAGAAGTTATGAAGCTGAAAATACAAAGATATGTTGCAAATGATATTCCAAAATCATCTTAAATACTGTCATCACAACAGACACTCAAGGAGCCTTATTTGCTTTGTTTTAAGGGAGAAAAAAAATCAAAGCTTGTGTAATTTCACTGTCAAGTCTGTTCAAAATTAAAATAATTAACTTCCTTGGTGTTTGTTCTGATTACTCCATAACTGTATGCCAGCAGGAAGTGTTTTGTTGCTGCTCCTTTACAGCAGTTTCTGACTCTACCCATATGTTAGCAAGCTATAGGCGACATTTCTAAGAAACCTTAAAAAGTAAACCTAATATGCCTAGTTACGTACAAACACACAAGTACAAAGCAGACAATAGTAAAAACCATAACAATGGTTTAGCAATCTACTTATCTAGATAAGCAGCTTATCTAGATAGCAACCTGCTTATCTAGAAGAAATTACTAATATTACAGGAGAGAGGAGGTGAACCACAGCTACTGTTTTACTGATATATTGGTAGACCCTGGAACAGTGTAAAGCGCTCTCAAAGTGCTATGCACACACTAATCTTGCAACAAATAGTCTTACTGACTGCAGTGTCACAGTTCACGTAGTTAACACTTAGTCAGAAGGAATTAATCTCAATTCTGGGAAAACCTCATAGGGGTAGCTCCTGAACATTCAGTCCATATCTCCACCGTGCTCACAGTGATGCCTACACAGCGCTGAAGTTTACTGAAACGAATGTAAAGAAAGTTGTTTATCATCTTGCGGTAGTGAACTATTAGTTTTGCTGCAGTCTTTATAAGCTTTGACTTTTAAAGGAAAAGAAAAATAAACTGAAGAGGTGTTAAGCGTATATATTTGGAATGAGTCCCTTAAAGTACCATGAAATTTCATTTTATTTGCTTTCTTTTTTCAAAATTTTTTGTTTCCATAAAGAGAAAAGCTGTAATTATTAAATTAAGGAGCTAAAACCCCCTTTCTTTTAAAAGAAAATTACAATGAAATTGCCTGTAAAGAGCATCAGTTCTTACTTTGGCTGTCTTTTTAAAAATGTATCTTGAGTTCCAAGTATATAAATCAAGATAATGTATAATAACCTTAACCTTTTTTTTTTTTTTAATATATTGATTTAAAAAATAGCCTGGTCTACTGGCCAGAGCCCTTAAAAATTGTGAATGTCCTTTTGTATAAAACTGAAAAATAGAAAGAACAGTAAATTTTCAGCAATGTGACTGAAATATTGTATTATTTTCCCTTTGAGATTCCTTACAGAACAGTGTTTGATGAAAAGATGAACAATAGTGTTCATTTGATCATATTTGGCTGGCATGAAAGTATTGTTTACTAAAATGCAGAGTACATAACAGGATTCCAACTGCTCTTATGTTGAGTGGTTTTATTCCTTGACATAAGAGATGGTTAATTATCAATTAGAACACAAAAGGGAACTAGATATCTTTGTTGTAAAATGTCTCGATCCCCACTATTATTTTCCTGTTATGCAGCTTTTAATATTGCTTTTTAAATGTCCCATCTGTCCTGAGAATTTATAACAGAATCTTTCAGGATCCAAACTGAGATACACAAACCAATCTGATGCTCATTTTTTAATATGAAAATATGTGAGGATTAGGACAAGCAATAAGAAAGCTCCTAAAAATTTTGGGAGGGCTTTTCTAGAAAACAAAAAGATGACCTGTTTGTTTGTTTGTTTTAGTTTATTTCATGTTAATTGTCTTTGGTCCAAATTAATCTTAAGTTTCAAGTGCAAGTGGTGATGCTCCTAAACCAGGAGAACTGAAATGAATTTAAACATCATTAAACCCAAGGTACACTGAGTCCTAGCAGGATTTTGAAAACAAGTCTTTAAACATAAGATTAGATTGGTAAGTACAAAAGGAGCCCCCTAGAAGACCTCTCTTCAAGTGCTCTCTTCAAGTTTTATAAAAGATTTTGCAAAAGGCAGTGATTTAGTGATATACATATTTATAGAAATGAATTCAGTGTGAACAGGACAGAAACAGAAAAAATACATTTTCCTGGACTGCTCAGCATGGAAAGCGTAGTTTGATTACTAATCTGGCATAGCTAGCTTTAGGAATAAAGTGGATTATCATTAACAATAGAGATTACCCAGTACACTACAATTTAATATACTTAAAAAGATAAGATTATGCATGAATTGTATTACAGCTGTGTCTTTTTCATGATTTAAGAGAAATGCCTGCAACCATTTCACATCAGTCAGGTGTTCGGGGCACAGCACTGTAAATCTTATTTTGTTGTAGTTTTTTTCCAGTGCTTAGTCATATATGTCGATGTTTTATCTACAATACAGGCTATACAGAAACGTTTCATCTGATTAAATAAATAGTAAAAGTATTTCTACATAAGAAGAATTTTTCTAGACAAAAAATACTGCAAGCTGGCACTTGACTATGTTTTCAACTGGAATGCTTTACTAAGGTTGTTCATAACAAAAATTTTGGGGGATACAGGACAGATCTAAGGTATCAAAACATTGAGAAGCAGAAAGTTCCACCTGAAAATTTCATTCAGAGCTTTACTTTTCTAAAGCAGTTACTTGGAGAGATGACAACACTTTTCTTTTTTTTTTTTTTTTCACACGAAAAGGGTACATTTCATTGGTAACTGGACTGAGATCACAAACTCATGCAATCATGGTCACTACCCACACATGAGACTAAGAAGTGACCAAGCCTGGGCTTGCCTCGACAACACTTAGTCAGAGGACCCATACTTGTTGTCAATACAGTGCATTTTTAATCTCTATGAACAGGAAACTGTGCTTGAAAGAAGAAAAGCTTCTTGTAAGGAGCTCCTGGGGGAAAAAAAATAGTAGTTTGGTCATAAGAGGATATCTCAGAAGTGTTTTTTAGAAGTGAACTGATTGCTTTTGAAGAATATGCACAAGTCTAGCATCTGGTGCCTCTGACAGGGTTTCCCCAGTGATGTAGATGCTTTTATTTTTTTAGATTAATTTAGAGCAGTTTAAACACTTTAAAGAGCCTAATGTATGTAATGTAGTGTACGTATTTAATGTATGTACTGTAATGTATGTATTTAATATATGAAATGTAATGTATGTATTTAATGAATCTAATGTAAAACAGAATTCTTACTATTTCAAGTCATAAAAAAACCCAAACAAAAGCAAACACCCCCCCCACCCCGCAGAAGCTAAACTTATTTTCCTATTGTGCTTGTGTTTAAATTAAAGTTTTAATCCTTCTGAAAAGGGTTTCAAAATCTTGTGTTTATGCCAATTATGAATAGGAGTCATATTTGTATTTACAAATTTCTCTGTGTAGCAGCATACAGGAAGCACACAGTTTGCTGCATACATACTAACAACATCTAAGCAGTGTAAGTTGAGACTTCAGTAATGACATAGCAATTTGCTTGCTTTTACCCTTACCTCATTCTTGCCAATCCATGCTGTGTTTTCAAATTTTACCCACATTCATTCTAAGAGAAATTGTCTCTTATGGTATGTCTGTACAGTGGCCAAGAAAATGAGATTCTGACAGGTACCTCTGGATACAATCCCCATGCAAGTTATAAAGAATCATGTCCACTAATCTGAAAGTACGGTTTACTTGATGAATGTACTAAAAACATTTCTAAATGGTAATTTCTATATTGGAAGTGTCAGGCAAGAGACATACAATAGCCATATTAAAGTTTTTGGCATGGCATAACAAGCTTTTGCAGGTTCTGTACATATAAAATGATGCCACAAAAAGAGATTGTTTAATGAGGAGAGAGCTGCAGAGGACACTCCAAGGAATGACTGCAGTTTCATAAGACAAATTCAGAAAGGGTAGCTCTGTCTGTAAGTACCGTGGAACACTTGGATCCCTGGGTAGGTTCATATGAAGGTAAGACCTTTCCCCTTCCTCCCTTCATTTCCACAGAAGGAAATGGAGGAAGCAGGAGGACCACTGTCCAGCAAGAATGCTTCTTGGATGGATGAAACACCACGACGCTGATACCCACTGTATTGTTCACTCACAGGTGAAGTTAAGCACAGGATGCAGGATTAGGTGCATCTAATGAACCAAAAACGCTAAGTGTCTGTACAACAGCAAACAGCTAGGAACTATGCCTCTGGGGCTGAAAGGTTTGCATTTTAAAGAGAGAAAAGTAGAAGTAGAAATTAGTTTCCTTTATAAGATACATTGTGTTTGAACCCAGCTTGTGTCTCATACCAGCTTGTGACTAATTTATCCCACGTTCTGTTGGAAGCATATTTTAATTGTATTGAAATGTGCTTGGCAAATGGGACCATTAGTGTATCTAATGAAGTGTCCACATTCACACCTGCAGGTGCAAGCTACCTTCTTTTTTGTTGCAAGGTGAGAATGTAAGAAAGCTTAACAGTCTGTAGAAGACTGATGTGTTTCACTAGACAAACTATGGCCTCTCAGGATTATGAAATCTTTCAAAAACTGATTTAGAATAAGAAAGGAATAACTGTTCTTGAACTTGCCTAATCAGAATCAGTACCAAATATTTAGCTGTTAACTCCAAAATCCTGTGTTTGATGAGCTATCAGACAGAAAGTTGAATCAATTTTTACCATTGTCTGCCTATTAATGGCTTTCCTTTTTTTTTGACTTAATATTTCCTCATCTGTCTGCCTAAACATGAATTCATTGAAAGTCACATTGATTTCCTTGTAAAAACAAGTAGAGGTATGAGCTGTTAATCCAACTTCTGTGACTTCTCCTGCCTTGTTTAAGAGCCATATGTTCCGTAGCACCCAATGCAAAGCAGGTATAAAAATACCATGCCTTCTCCAAAAGTGCAAGTTGTTTCATGTTTGGTGACAATAACCTACTTTTGAAGGAGTGTTTCACTGGAAGTCCTAACTCAGTTTAACTATGTAAGTATAGTAACATAATACACAATTAACATAAAAAATGTATATTAACATAAAAATGTAACATAACTATGCTTAAGTAAGTCTGCTATTCCCCTTTCCCTCCAACAAGGTGACATCACATTACATACTACTTTATGAAATCATGAGCTTTCTGTCTCCCCTGTTTCTGTCTGGAAATCCCAGAATATCACATCAGGTAGGTGAAGTTAAAGAAAATAGGAAATTCGGAGCTTAAAGTTCCCATTCATCCACCATGTAGTCTTTTTCATAGGTGTAAACACAAGTAAATCCTTCCGCAGTTCAATGTTTAGGCTTTGATGAAAATGTATAAATATCCATTGCCATAACTTACATTATCTTGGTGTATTTATGTCTGAGTCTATTTGCATAACTTACAAGAAGTGTGCTTCTACTACGTGGGTGGAATTGTCTTATGCTTTGGTTAAAGAAAACGGTCATAAAGCATTTCCAAAGCAGTGTATTATAATAATACCTGTTTTTTTAATCTTGAATGTGTGAGTTTGGAAAAAAATCATACACAAATACATAATGAAAGCTGCAATGTGAGTTGCCTGAAAATTTACCTGAGTGCTGAAAATGTACTTGGACAAAAGATATTCTCTTATTTCTTTCTAGATTGGGAAAGATAGTTTATTGTTTTTACTTTTATTTTATTGAAATTGGAGTTTTAATCCAATGGTTATGTGAAAACTAATATCAGGACGTGCAATTAATTTAGGAATCAAATAATTAAGACTAATATTTACTTACACTATCAGAAAAATAAACAACATTATGCCTTATTTCGGAAGTTAAAGGTGGTTTTAGGAACCTAATTTTTAGGCATTGGGATCTGAAACATGTCAACCGCAACAGTATTTTATTATAGAGAGAACACAGGTTGCTAAATTACAGTACAAAGTCAAGGGGTATTCAGGGTATGTGATTCATCTATCAGCCCATTAAAAAATACGAACTAAGCACTTTCACTTTGTTTAACCAGAAGCGGAAGCAAAGTGATGGCTGAAAGGGTGGGAAACATGCAGATCACTTTGGAAGGCTGCACCTTCTTTTGCAATTAAGCATGTTCAGGCAAAAGACAAAACATAATTCCTTGAGTGCAGGGTAGGGGAGTTCAGGAATGAGTGTTCAGCAAGATGGGCACCTGGAGTGCAACAGAGACTTCTGAGAGAAGCATGCAGGAGAAATACAGCCAGATCATAAGGGCGATGAAAAAAAAAGCTTTATCTAGAAAATTAGAGGAGATGAGTTTGTTGCAATCCAAAAAAATTTGCAGATGTTCCTGACTAAGAGCAAGCCTGAAAGAAAAGAACTGGCCTTACTCCTGTTCCAGCTCATTCTGGTTAGCCTATTTGCAAGACTTTGGGATTTTTAGCCTACGTTCCAATACAAATTGATATCACAACATTTGGTGTAACGATAAAGGTCTACTCAGACTCATCTAAAACTTAGGAGTACTCAGGGTCTTGTCACACAGAGACAGCAGTGAAAGTTACCGTGCAACAGAGCCACGTTCGATCAGTCTGTCTTGGTGGCTGCAAATAAATAAAATCAAACAAGTGACCTCTTCCCTTTCCCTCTTCAAAACAAATGTCAAAACACAAAATCAGTATTCCCAGTAAAATCTGTTTTGGCATCCAATGAGCATGACAAATGATATCCTATGACCTATAAATATAAATTGCCAGACATTCTGAAGATGTAACAAAACCTTCTCAATCTTTCTAATTACTAGCATGACAATACATACAATTCATTTTCAATTTCATTGACAGCCTTTAACACTCAAAGTGCTCATTGTGATCAAGATTAATCTAGTCTCCTCCTGCAGCCTGCAGGGAACAGAACTTCATCTGTTAATTTCATTATCAAATCCTTAATTTCTGATTTAGCTCCAACAAGCATTTTAGAAAAATACCTTAACTGAGAATGATGAAACAATAACTATATTGCTGAGTCATTTTTTTCCACATTTAATCTCTCTCACTGTTACACTTTGCAATTTAGAATTAAGTGAGGCAAGAATTAATGTGCCAGCAGGAGGAAAATTCACATAGCTCTTTTCATCCTTCATTACATACAAATGTATCACTCTACCATGTGTCGTCTACAACTTGCATAAGATAATAAGATGAAAAGCATGTAGATGAAGTCCAAAACACTCAAAAGAAAAAGATTTCACTTTAGGAAAAGTTAGGAAAAGTTCATAGAGTTCATAGTCATGATACAGTGCCATGAGCTGGAGAGCACCCTCGTTATTAGTCACCTCACTGACGGAGAGCTTTGCAAAGAACCACCCAGAAGTAATTTCTCTCCATAAGCTGATGAGGGACCTAATACAGCTTACTTCCAAAGGTGAAGAGATTTAAATATTACTAGATTTATACCGAAGGAAGATGAAATTATGAGCAAGCAAAGGCAGTTAGTATGTAAGTTATTTACACTGCTTGAAAACCCTTGCCTTATTCCCATGTAACATAGGAATCCATCTATGTCAGTGAAATATACTCCTAATTAAAAGTGTGCATGAGACAGAACCTGACTGGAAGTATCATGGCCCTGAGGGCACTGCCAGCTCTGATGGCCCCATCCCTCCGGGAGCAGCTGGCCTTGCTGCTGCCTGGCCCAGAGCTCCTGGTGCACCAGTCACCACATGGCACTGGGTGGGGGAGAGAAGTGGCAGGAGAGAGTACCCACCTCTGGTCAGAAATGGCTGACCTCCCTTCCTTCATCACGTCCCTGTTCTTTCACCAAGTAGGAAAGTCTTCAGGCTGGGGACCACAACAGTTGTGGAGGTCCTGGGTTATTCTGCCATATTTCAGTGTTAATGCTCCTTCTTGGTATGTTTTAGCCCATGTTATTTCCCTCCATTGCTGGCCTTGCCACAGCTGAAAAAAACAAAGCAAAAAATGGCACTTTCATTACCAGTACACAAGCAGACTCAGCTGTTGCTTCACCTTCCCAAATATTTCTGTCTTTCCCTACATCTTCCTCCAGAACTGAAAATTGTGCTTGTTGTGTTTGAAAAATTGCTAACCATGTCCCTCCTGGCCCCTTCCCCCTCCCCCTTTCCGCCCTCCCCCAACCCCCCTCCAAGAAATCCCAACCACAACCAAACAAAAAAAGGCAGCAAAACAAAACAAAACTTCAAGACAGAGAAGGAAAATGGCTTCACTCCTCACTGCAGCTCACTCCACAGTCCTGGAGAAGCTCTTGCTGCCTGTGAGTCATTCTCGCAGCAACACCCATTGCTGACCAGACCACTGCCCTTATGATTAAGTGCTCACTGTTGTGTTAGCCCACTGCGTTGTAGGAGGCCTTGTAAATACATGGAAAATTTCAGGGGAACGTGATTCAGCTCTTTTCACGATAACAACTGCAGGGTAACGTTGCTACTATAATAAAATAGATTTTGTTAATGGTACAGATGCACAGATCCTCACAGCATGGAAGAAGACACTCCGTGTTTGCTCGTTACACAAAAATACACAGCCTTCAAACTTCTGCGTGGATACATGGTGAGCAAGACTATTGAAAATTTCTTGGTATGTGTGTAACAATGATGTATTTGAATTAAAACAGAATGCACCTCTTCAGCATTAGTTATGTTATAATTCTTTTGCCAGCAAGCAACCTTCCCATTTATTTGCAAGCTAAATTCTGAAAGATATCCTGCCCTTCTTTTCAATGACTTTGGTGGGAGTTAAAATTCAGTGGGAGTTATAATTCACCCATGGGAGAGGAGGGAATCTGCAAGGCAAGGTAAACAAATCTTCTCCGAGTCATGCGTACAATATTTCTGAATTTGTTTTTAATGTCATCCAAACACAGGATTAGGGATGAAACAAGAACAAACAGCTAAAATGATGCAGGAAATACTTTTACTATCACTGGGTCAGACTTTTTATGTGTAAATCAGGTTAGTGCCAAACAGTCAAAGAAGCTGTACCAATTTGCAACAAATGAATGTCTCACTTTATTCTAGGTTAGGAGCAAGGTCATTAATATCTTTTCAGGTTTGTATTTGAAATCAGACAGATATGTTAAAAAGCTTATTATCTGTGAAAACCCTGGTGACATCTTTCTGTACATGCTGTACTATTAATGCGCAATTCCAACAGGTTGTCTGTGCATTGGGATGAGTGTTAATCAAAGGTAGATGTCAGTAAGGGACAAGTCACTATTTCCAAGTGTAAAAGACAGAATAGAAGACCAAAATGTTCTTTTCTTTCCCCCAAACGTACAATGCTTGTATGATCGCAAGTCTTGCATAGCCATTAAATAACAAAAGCAAATCAAACTTTTACAGCTGCATTTCTGAAAGCAAGAGCACAAAAGCTGATACGGTTCCTTTTGATCCTGAGTATCATATGAGGGAAGGGTACAGAACTTCTGCATCTTCAGTTAGCAGTGTCTTTCCTTTAAGTCTTGTGTTTAAATATATCTAGCAATCTGACCCAGACTGTTCACCTTTCTCAACAGAAGAAGTCGGTGCTGAAAAATCCTGAACTGAGAAAGACTGTATTTAATATCTATTACAATGGTGTTTCACAGATCTTCCACAACAATTAAGCACCTAACTACCCTTAAACGTCTGTGGTTGAAAAGCTTGAGAAAAATGCATCCAGAAAAAGACCCTGAAGTAATCAGATAATGGCAGGAACAAAACACAGACTGAAAGTATTCACATAATCATGAATATGAATAAATTACTCCAGCACAATCCAGTGCAGAGCACATAATAGTGCTCTCTGTCATAGCTGGAAGCTTGGCAAGAATAAACAGCTTCACTAATTTATGTCCTTCAGACACCTTCACTGTACTAGGTGAATTCAACACAGTACAATGTCTTGAAACACAGAACTAAAGTCATAAGCAACCAGTTGTAAGCTAGCTAGTGAAGTGTTAATAGTACTCATCTTCTTGTAGAGGCGTTCTGCCCATATACACAGTTCTTTGGTAGGTCTAGGCTGTCCTTTTAACAGGTAACTAAAACATGTCAATAGTGTGTGCTGTATCATTCACGTGCTAGATAATACCGTTGTAAGAATAAAACTCTTGGCCTGTGCAGTTGGGATGCTGCACCTCAACTCTCTATCATCTAAAGAATTCTTCACAGTCTTCTCTTCAGCCATATAACACAACAGAGACTATTTGACGGTAATCTGTACAATTCATGCCTCGCTTTTCCTGTGGCGGCTTCTCCTGCTGTGCTACTGCTCACTTCTAGTGTTTACCACCAGAACTTACTCACTTTTCCATAGCTATCTACTGCCTTTGATCTTTTCTATACATCTTATTGACGCAAGTCTTTGTTCCAGTGAGTTTCCACTCTGCTTTTCAGGGCCACTTGCTACACTCTATATCTTCCCATTTTTCCATTACACAAACAATTTATTTTTTTAAAAAGTGGAATAAGTTCTTTCTGTTCTTACTTAATCTATTGATCTGCTACTCTGTCCTTTTCTTCTAAGATTTTCTTCTTACATTTAAATTATAGTTATTCGTGAACATTGTTTTACTCTGACCCAACAATTTGGAGCACATTGGCTCTTAAAAGAGCTCAGACTTTGCTACAGGGAAATAATATACAGTTGTCAACAGGACAATTTGTGCTCATGCAATTCTCAGTAATATTTTTGGGAGGTGTCAAAGTTAAAATAAGGACAGACAAAAATACAGCATTTTTATTTTACAATGGTAGAACAAAGTATGTGGCACATCTTTCACTTGAATCTACCGTCTTCGTTGAGAAGAACACACAGACTAGCATGCCTGAGTTTGAAAAATACCTCTTCTGCCTTATGCAAGAGGATTCTCGTCTTAGTGAGGTAAACTGATGGCTGTAATTTCCAATTCAAGTTTCAGCAAGCTGCATACAAAATTCTCAATGCAAGGTGTTGAGAGCACACTTCTAAGTATGCCCCATGTACCTCATTGTATGCTCATACCTCTATTGCCAAAGACCAGATGGGTAGTAAACTGAAGCACAATGCATCTGTGCTCTGGGCAGCTTATTCAGTTCTAAATAAAGTTTTCATTTTATCACAATGTTAGAAAATAAATATGAAAAGATAAACCTGTATGTTACTGTTATATTAGTAGTTGTGTCTTACAGCTGTCAATAAAAAGAGTATTAAAGCTGAAACTCAAGCCAACATATTTAATGTAGTTAACATTGGAATACTTAACACAATTCTATGATTGACACAGAAAAGATGTCATTTTATCTCAAGCAGTACTAATTTAATGACTGATGCATTATATATCCTATTATCAATGAAGTAAATACACTGAGCCTTATCACAATAGCAAAAGTTAGTAATTCATGACGCACAAGGGAAAGAGTAAATTTTAGAAAATGTTTTTGTTTTGGACAAATGTTTTATTATTCAGGGTGTGAAAAAATAATTTAATAGAGGAGAGAACAGCAGTAACTTTCTTATTTCTCTGTTTAGTCATGTTAGCAGTTATTTACAATAAAATATATCTTGGAATACTGTACCAAGAGATTTGCAACTTGCCTATTAGACATAATAAAAGAACATAATTTGTCCTTCAAGCTAGAAAATAAATTTGGTAACAGGGCATCTCAAACTGAACTGTAGTCACCTGCTTTCATCATCGCTCCCTGTTCTGAATAAATAAATAGTAAACAATTTTTTATTTATTTTATGTTATTATTTAAGTTAGTTCCCTGCTAGAATCATTCAGAAATCATTTGAGAATAGAATATAATAAGTAATAAAATCTGATTTAAGGAAAATGATCTTAATCTCTTTGACTGCTGATTGAACAGACTGAGAACTTATTGGACTTGGGGGTAGAGACGGTATCACCCTCCCCTAAATTTCCTGGAGAACATAAAAGTGAACTGTGCACATTTAAAACTGTGTAAGTCAAGCAAGATGAGGTTTGTATGCAGTGATTAAGCTGGGCAGGGTAAAGATGCAACCCTGAAACATTAACTGATGGCTAGGGAATCCAGTATGTTTCTAGCCTGAAAAATGCCCAATAGTTAATGCTATTAAGGTTGCTTTGACACAGCAGTGGGGCAGTACTGACAGTATTACATGGAATTTTGTTGACGTTACCTCATAAAACCAATGTTTCTGGTTGTGGTAATTAAAATTCTATTTATACTGTAAATAAGCATACAGATTAGAGTGGGTACTTTTCCTGTTGGATTAGATGAAACATGCAAACATTAAATACTACAAGTAGCAACAATGGTCTTCCTCCTCTTTCGTAGCCCCAAGTGTTAAATGTTAAATGCTGGTATCAAGGGGAAACAAACCAACCAATGAACAAACCAGCTTTAGCTACAATTTTAAATTGCAATGTTACAATAACAAAGAACAGACAGGCTGCATTTCCAGGGCTACAACAGGAGAAAGATGGGGAAGGAGGAAAGAAGATACATACTGAAGTGGTAAATTGAGATTACTGGAACTGATTCAGGAGACAATTCAGACAAAAGCAACTTCATATACTTCTATATCAGAACTGTTAACTGGACAGATATTGATCAGGTCAAACAACATACATTACAGACTTAGTAGAAGGAAATTTCACTTAGGCTGTCAAGGAAGTCCTTTGAAAAGACACGTCATCAATGTGAAAGTCTGAGTTGAGTAACAATAAGGATTTCAGTGTCCTAGTTGGTTATGGAGAAATTAAAATATAAACAAAACTGGCTTGACTTCCACCCATGTTGGAGCTGAATACATCATTCTGATGTATGTGGAGTGACAGAAAATAGTGCAGATTGTGTGTAATCCTTTCCTGTGCACTGAACACTATATGTTGCTTAAGTCAGATCTCAGAGGTGCTTAACCTGCTTGGACAAGAAGTGGTGACCTCTTTAGTACTGTTGCCTAACTTCACAGGGAGCGCTCAAGTAAAATACCACGGGGTTGGATGTAAGAGGCAGTGCAGTCCACCAAGTGAAGTCCTTGGCAGCAGTTAAGTAGCAGTTGCCTGGTGCCATCAAGGCAGATCATAAATGTGTACAGTTATACATACGCATAGTGTCATCTTCTGATGACACTTCAAGCATGTTTCTGCAATGCAGTCCAGTATCAAAAAACATATTCATATTCATTTACACAGTGCAGGGCTGCACAGAGAAAGGAACTCAGGTCCAAAAGTAGAATAGTTAAATCAATTCAGTCCAAGCTGATGAAGCTGTAGTGCTTCCAACCCCAGAGCTAGCTTTTTGGTGGCTGCTTCAGGATCTCTGATCTGCATCATGCTGTATGATATAAGCATGCTCTGGACTGTCTAGGAAAGTTAGATGGCAGGGAAGAAGAGAACTTGAGAGGTTATATTTTCAACTTGGTGCTCATCTTTATTTTTGCGTATAGTCAAGACAAGTTCTACCCTAGTCAAGATTTTTGCCTGACATGATATGTACTGCCCCAAAGTGCTCACAAATTTGAAAATCACATAATATTTTGTGTATTCTTTCCATTTCTTCAGGTGATAGAAAATGTAAAGGCTGATTGTTACCCTTGTTTTGACAGTACTTTTACTATCATTCTTTTCTGCAATATACTCTTTAGCAGCCAGCAAATAAAAGAATAAGACCCAGGAATACTATTCCTTCTCAGTCTGCCTGTCTCACCCCTGCCTATCTCAGCCATATTCCATTGCTGTCATGAATTACAGAGAAAGGCTTGTTCAAACAAATACCATTGCACAAATACAATTGATTTAAAGCAATGTATTTGGACCTGGTGCCTTAGCAGGAATCCCTGTTTACGGGATTCTGACAAAATTTGGGAAATAATAGATTACCCAGAAAATTAAATTACTTTTTAAAAAGAGGTAAAGACCAAGTTTGATGTCATAAAGATTCCCATTTCCATGTGAACTGAACCGCATAATATATACATAGAAGTTAATGTGTTTAAACACTCTGAACACAACTCTCTGTTTCACGAAGTCATCAATGCATTTATTTATATTTAGATTCACAACAGGTGATGAAGGAAAAAAAATATGCTTAGGAACAGTAGGAAATGGCAAACACACAGTTAACTAATATACTTGATTTTAAGTAGAAACAAAAATGATGTATATCTGACTAGTTCTTTCCTCCTAGGCTCCCTACCATTCTTGATCTCAGTGGGATTATTTCAAAGGTCATTCTTTAAAGGTCTTTCTTTAAAGGTAAAGATGCATGCATATTTTTGTAGGATATGGGCTTAAAATAATAAGCTCCTAAAAGAAAGAATTAGCTGAACTCTGTTGTCTAGAGTATGGACACTTACTAAGCTCAACACAAAACCATATTGATTAAATACCTTCATATTTTATTAAGCATATAAAATCTAAGAAGTTTAGGATTAAACAGAGAATGGTTCACAGGGTATATAAGATTATACTGATAATTTTTCTAAGTGTCCATCAAATGAATCAAAAAGTTTGTTTCATTGATTAGCTAGCCAGACTTAGACAACAAAGGCTTACTACACCTAGCAACAAGTGTGGCAACAGTAATTTCCAATGGCAGTTCCCTGTGCAAAGACCTACTATTCCTAAATCAGTTAAACCAAATAGAACCGACCTGCTGACTCTGTAGTGTGTGAGCAGAAAACAGTCTTTCTACAGAATGGTCTGAAAGAACCTTTGAATGATATAATATTACAGCTCAAGAGTTGTTTGATTTCCAGACTTCATAAGAGTATTGTTGTTTTGTAAAGTTTTCATTTCTTCCTATGTCTAGAAAAGTTCTATTATTTATTTTTTTTAAAAAAGAGAAGAATATTTATTAAACTTAAAACTTCCAAACCTCTGCTAAATGCTTCAGACATTTTGCTGATCAAAAGAACAAGACAGTGAAAAAGCCCTTTCAAACAAAAGGATTTTTTGTTGTTGTTTGTTTTTTTTAATTTTATTTTTTTCTGACATTTTTATTTCTTTGTAACTGGTAGCTACGGAATATGGCTAGGGTGACATCAGGTAGGCTATCAGGGTCTATGCGACAGAAAGGTTAACACACATTTAGCACTTCCAACAATATGGAAGCCAAACAATCTCTAACTGTACAGTGACAGAAAATAATAAGAAACACATTAGCGATTCTTAACCTTGATACAGACCTTGCTATGTACTAGGATATTCTCACACTCTTCAACAATTTCTTTAAGTGACAGTGTAGCAAGTCTTCCAAGTTTATGCACAATTTAAGCCTTCTGAATAGGCCAATGGATGTCAATATGATGTTCCCTACTTAAATCTATAGATATAATTTTGCATATTGTTGTGATTATTGTAGTAATAGTTTTGTAATCAGTGCTACATCTCTTCAATAGGTGTTATTCTCAAAACTGTCACAACTGTCAAAGCCAGGCTTGCCAAAAGATTAAAACTCTGAGGAAGGACTAGAAAAACCTTTCTCAAAATTCACAACTCTGAATGTCTACTTTCTATGAAATAGAGCTCTGCAGGAAAATAATGGAAAGAACAAAATAGTCATCAAAGTGTTGTGATGGAAGGACAAAGTACTGCAGGCAGATTACATCACACTTTAAGGAAAGATCTTTGTCATGGTTAGTTTCATGTGAAGTAAAGAAAACCTTTGCATTGAAGCTCCATTGAGGTTTCTGTTAAAGAAAGGGTTTCTCATCAGGCAGTAATTCAGTCCTGATGTTAAAAGCACCCATACAAGTTCCTCTGCAGTAACTTGAAAACTTATGTAATATATCAACTGTAAAGCATTTTACCCTATGAATATTTCAAACAGTGTCAATACTTTTTAAAATTTTCTAGTATGGCAAAAAGATGAGAGAACACAAAGTCCTGAAATGCTAACTTCAGGATTTTTTTTGTTGCTAGTAAGCTTAGTGCATCCTCATGAAATCTTAAAATTTTATACAGAGAATTCCTATCAATCAAATGAGTACTCCCTTCCCTTCCCTTCCCTTCCCTTCCCTTCCCTTCCCTTCC